>OX465242.1:21554878-21653316 GCA_949987775.1 Aproaerema taeniolella | reverse complement strand
GAACTATTGCGTCACAAATTATTTCAATATGCAAATATGAAGTCTTTTATCCATCACTGAACGAATCTCTCGGAGTTTTCATCCTAGGATTAAGGGCCACACATCCAAATGTACATGAGTTTTCCAGCTTTTATGCGCACAATGAACGACACTCTTAAATGTCGCTAATTTAAAAAGATAGGATTCCAGTTTATGGATTTATATTTACTTATTTCAGACAGATTTCGGTTTGCGGAAAATGAGACATAAAAAGTTAAGCTGGAAGTGATCTTCAGTGTAGTAGTTAATGGCTTAGTTCAGGGGTTCCCAATCTTTTTCAGTCCGCAGCGGCTTCATAACTTCAGAATTTTGTCCCAGCGCCCTAACCTAGCTAGGTAGTCGAAATAGATGGGTACAATTGAAATAAAAATGGTTAGTTATTATAGGTAGATAGGCACAAAAATTTAAATATCCACAATAATGAAGCTGAGTTTTTATTTATTAGTCAATGTGATGGGTTGAGTTGGGTGATATCAGTAAGTTTTTTAGTGCGCAAGATTGTTTATTTTATATCCGCCAATCCTTAAGTTAAGGTTTCAGAGTAAGGTAAAGAGGACTGCCTTACAGCGCCCCTCTGTACTGTCTACGGCGCACCAGGGCTCCCGCGCCGCGGCGCAAACTTTGGGAACCCCTGGCTTAGTTCATTCAATAGAGCATATTATACCCTAGTTTGCAACCCTTGAAAACCTGTACCAATTCAGTAGGTACAGGTTTTCAAGGGTTGCAAACTACCAACTGGAAAACCTGTACCAACTGGAAAAACTGAGAAATTCCCCGATGGATATAGGTTACATAATTTTCCCAAATTCCCACGAACGAAGTCCCGGGCGGATTGCTAGTATAAAATAAAATTTGCTTTAAATCGATTCCAAAATTGTGCACTCAGGTCCTATGCTTTCCTTAGAAAAGAGAAAATACTAAAAAAGACTTCAAAAATTGATTTTGGTAAACCTTTTACAAAAATAATTCATGTATTGTAAGAAAAATGGGCTAAAGAATGTGTGTCAAACGTAGCGTCAAGTGGTTTACGAACCAACATGATACTCTGCCTACCCTGACCGGTATATGCAGACGTGAAAGTATGACTGAATGAAAAATAAGAACCCTGGTTCTTGTCACATAAATATTTCTTTGTAATGGAATAATACATCGTAACTGGAACTACTTACAAATTTATGAAGAAAAAAAATAATCAGAAGGGGAACGAGAATGTTTGTTAGAGCTTGGGGTTGCAAATGGGGTAATATTGGGGACATAAGTCATGAGGCATCTGGGATCAACCATTAACGGGGACCTTGAGTATAATGTGTACTCAGATCACGTGGGATGTGCTTGCTGACCATCCATTTAGTTAATAGCCCAGTCTGTGGGGAAATGCAAAGGCCTTTGCATTGCAAAAGGTGGCGTAGAAAATTTTTTGACACAATATTGTTTAGGTAAGGCAGGTTAATAAAAATCCAAGTTCTCGACCTTGAAGGACCCAGGCGTTAGCCGCCATCTTGAACTAAAGGTGCCAAAATTAGGTATATTTTAAATAACTTCTCAATTGTTTACTAAATCACAAAAGTGTCTATGAAGGGTTCAAAGAAGACAAAATTGCCTACATTTTTTGCATACATGATTATTCTGTAAGTCTTAAAGGTAAAAAGTTACAAGCGACGGAAATAATAATATTTACAAAAATCTAATATATAAAATGATAAACTGACTGGGGGATACACAACGCACAGCCCAAACCGCTCGACTTACGGACTTGAAATTTTGCACATAGATACCTTATGTAGTGCAGGCATCCACTAAGGAGCGATTTTTGGAAATTCTACCCCTAAGGGGGTTAAATAGGGGATGGAAATTTGTATGAAAGTCCGTGAATTTTGAAGTTACGATCTTAGAACTTCGTATGTAGGCTGATAATTAAAAAATAATGAACACGTGTATCAGCGATTTTGGAAATTCTACCTCTAAGGGGATTAAGGGGGTTAACTGACTGACATATCAATGCTTAGCCCAAACCGCTGGGTCTAGAGACTCCGAATTTCGCTTGTAACTTTTTACCTATAAGACTTACAGAATAATCATGTAAGCAAAAAATGTAGGCAATTTTGTCTTCTTTGAACCTTTTATAGACACTTTTGTGATTTAGTAAACAATTGAGAAGTTATTTAAAATATACCTAATTTTGGCACCTTTAATTCAAGATGGCGGCTAACGCCTGGGTCCTCCAAGGTCGAGAACTTGGATTTTTATTAACCTGCCATACCTAAACAATATTGTGTCAAAACATTTTCTACGCCACCTTTTGCAATGCAAAACTACCTACAGACTGAGCTATAAATAAATATTGCTCAAAGAAACAAGAGACGCAAATCCATTTTTAAAAATCCTTTTTAATATGATTTTTTTTCATACTTAAAAGTTTATACTTTTTATTGCTTCTCACGTAGTGCTATTGTTTAATTCAGATTATGATACTATGTTTGCATATAGTGATTTAAAAAGCTGAATACAAAGGAGACCCCGTGAAACAGTATGAGAACGGGTAACATAGGAAAGCACGAAGATCGTGACGGCGCACTCTTTAGGGATCTTTACAAACAAATGGATATTTTATGCGGATCTCATGATGCGGCAAACTGTGAAAAGTACTATGCCCTTAGTGATTTCAAACTAAAACCACATGTTACTTACTTACCAGATACTTTAACTTTTTGACGTACCCACTTACAGGCGGATTGAACATTGAATATTTAAAATTTAATCTTAACTTTTAATTGTTTGTTTGTTTGCATTGAATAGGCTCCAAAACCACTGAACAGATTTGAAAAATTCTTTCACCGTTAGAATGCTACAGTATCCCTGTGACATAGACTACATAATTTTCCCGAATTTCCACGGGAACGAAGTCCCGGGCGGAATGCTAGTTTATTATAAAAACTTATGCTTTTTGTTATGATTTATTGATAAAACAGCGTTTTATGTAGAAATCAAACTTTTTAAGTACGACCTTTGCAACACCATTAGAAAGTCTGGCTAATGAAAGCTGTCCCTGAAAAAACGTTGTTTTTATTTACTTACCTACGTACAAATGGTAATAAAAGCCGTATTAGTCCAGTAACTCCATATAATAAATTAAATTAATTAAAAAAATTAAAAAATCCCGACTGCGTAGTAAAAACTGAAAAGAAAAAAATAAGTAAGGCCAGTAGTCGAGACTTTTATTATTAAATATTATTGAATAACATAACGATTTTAACAGTCGGAACCCATAAAAAATCAGGCTTCCTAATAATGGAATCTCCTGATAAGCTGTATTTATATATCTCACTTGCATAAAAATGTAACAATTTCCAAATTAAAAGCCTACATTTAAGTGAAAAATCGTTACTAACCAACTTTTAATCGTCATAGACCTTAAACAGTAATTTTGGTTGAAAAACGATATGAGAAACCTAATAATGATTTTTAAATACAATAGGTATAACGATATCCCACTTGACATAGTTCGTCGATTTTCATTTTTTCTTTTTCACATTATGGCATCCAAAATTGGCCATTTTTATTTTTTTTATACTTTCTATGACACTCGCGCCGTCATGACGAATCCAACGACGTATCATTTATCAAAATCGGCCCACGCGTTTGGTCTAAATAGTGCCACAAAGGTACAAACATACATACATACATACATGCATACATACATAGGTTGATAAACACATTACCCTCCTTTGCGTCGCGCAGTCGGGTAAAAAAGGTGTACTATCATTGTGGTGTTTACTGAACCCATTATGAATAAATCGTTGAAAGTTGATAAAAATAGATATAGATAAAATTTATAAAAAACCAAGTATCAAAAAAAATGCGTGATACTAACTTACTTAAGAAATCAAGCACCACACGTAACAATCTTGTTTTTGTTCTAATTCAGTGTCTTTCTCCTGTTGTTTCTCTTTAAACTTTGAAATCATGCAAAAAAACATCTTCTGCACTTCGCTTTTAATAGTTTTATTCATTTTAACACCCGTAAATCAATAAAACAAGATAAGATAATAGTACTGACGACCAATTGACAATTTGGGAAATTGACGTTGACAGTTGCATTTAGTACTACCATGTAAAAAGTTATCAAAAATATCCAGGGTCTACTTTTGATAACCAGACATTAGACATTTTACAAGCTACATTTAATTTCACTCCGTATATTTTTTAAGAGTGATGCATTATTTTATGGTCATCAATTTAAAATCACAGTAATGGATTTTCCTCTATGTAGTTCCTTGCCGACGAAAAATGGTCTTCACAAATTCAAATTGTCGCCGCGCCGGTGATTATATGGCGCAGCATTGTGTCTGCTTCTCACGACAGGTACTAACTAACAAAATGATTGGTTTTCACGCTATCGCAAAATGTTTCGCAAACAGTTTCTGTTAGAGGAAATGTACCTAAAAGATGGCACTTAAAAAAAAAATCTTTCGTGAAACACGGCACTAAATCGTGTGTCTTTATATTTTTGGTACGCACGTCACATAGTAGGTACAAGGAGGTACGGGGTTGATATTTGGATAACCTATTTGATTGGAATTAGCTATGTACTAAAAAGAAATACAAATAGATGAAAAAAAAGCAGGCAATACTGACTTTTTATGAAATATATTTCCACGTTCCGTCAACGAGTACTACGATGCTGTTAGAGTTTAGTGAAAAGTAAAAACGTGTTTATTTGCTGAACTTAAAAGATGAGAAATAATGTCTTCAACAAATCAATAGCTAGTCTTCGCATTGTTGTTTATCTATGATTTGCATTTAATCCAATCACATGGAGACGTGCTACGGTAAACGCTGCAATGTCAATGACAAACCAAACACAGCTCCAGTGTCAGTGATAACATACTTAACTTTATTGGGTGTGTTGTGTTCAGGCCATTGAAAAACAATACATTGCATCACCTACTAGCATGTCCACTGCCCAGCTGTCGACCTGGTAACTCGCTTCTGAGCTAATGAATTAATCTGCGATCCGTTAGATCATTACACGTGAATTGATCAAAAATGCAGGTGAGTGTGAACCACATTTAGAATTATTATTAATGTATTGATAAAATGTGTGAAAATGCATGCCCCTTGGTGCTTTCGATTAATTTCGGAATGCGGAAAACATGTTTTTTTTTTAAATTCAGTTTCGGAAGGAGGAAAAGTTGTGTCATTTATTTGCTTTTTAGCGATAAGAAGGTGGTATTGTGGACCCGGGCGTCGGCTCCAGCCCGTCATCTGTCACAGAGAGTCGGTCTCAAAGCCCATATGCTTATGGGAAAATAAATTGATTTAGTTTTTTGTGTCGACTACCAAAAACATTTTGTTGCTTGTTAAAAAAATAATATAAAACTACTTCAGCCACAATAACAAAATCTGTTACAAAGGAATAAATTAAGTAAGGTATTTATATGTTTATTTATCTAACACGTTTTATTCAGCCTTCCTACTATCTAAAAAAATAAATCTATGTTTCATCGGGCTTTTGAATAAGTAGGATGCTAGTTGCTAGGTTAAAATTATAAACTGCAGTAACTCTCTTTATTTCCTTTTTTTAAATTTCATTTCAATATGTAATCACAATCTTAAATGACAGCTTAGTTTCAAGCTCATAACTAATTAGCATTTGACTAATTTCCGCAATATCGAGTTATGGCACGGTGTTCTAGCGCTTCCCCATTAAGTTTGCCAAAAATGACCGAAAATATTTGCTATTTGTGGATGTGTATTTGTTGTTTCATTGCGTGATGTTGTATCCCGCTTGTGGGGGAGAGAGAGGTAAAATATTTTTATTGCTGCGTCTAGTGGTTAAATAGTAACTAGAGATGGGTAGTGGGTAAAAACCCAATCGACCCTCCCGGGTTAAAACTGGGTGGTTTGGGTTTTAACCCGGTTTAAACCCATTATCACCCAAATTGACGGGTAAAAACAGCTTACGCTAAAAATATTTAAGATTACACATTCTTTTTAGAGAAAACTCATAGTAAATAATATTTTACAGCTTTCCAAATAATTGTGTATTTCCATTACAGTCAAACTTTCCAAAATAGTTCGTAAGTATATCATAAAACTTATAGTTATCACTTCTACTTCAATTAAAATCTTATAAATGTTTGGAAGAATGAAAATAAAACTCAAACAATAAAATCAACGTTTTGCAATTTGTCATAATTAAATAATTAACATGTTTCATAACTTTTTACATAAAAATCAACATCAACTGAGGAGCGACAGAACAAAAATAGTTTAGTACTAAATGTCTCGATTAGGGCAAAATGCAAAAAAATAGTATTTTTATTACACACCATATACTTATTCCTCTTAATAAAGAAGTTGTAGAGTGCGTGAACTGAAATCTAAGCGATTTCTTCGGAAAAATGTTCATATTTTTTTTCTTTTTAAATTACTACACTGTTGGCCGCTGATGGCCTTCACAGCTTCACCGTGGCACTCAGCCCAATAATTTTAAGTAACAGGCCTAAAAGCGCACCCTGTGGGGCTCCAACCTCGGCTTAGGGCGGACCTGGGAGAAGGGAGTCAGACATACGTTTGAGGAGAGAAGCGGAGATGACATGTTCTTCAATTTTTAAATTTCCACTTGGGTCGAATTCTTATCGAACTACAAGTTCCGGAAACGTGAAAATTTTGCTAGTGTTTGATAAAAGTAGCTTATTCGTAAATTTTCACTATTGCGGAACTTGTGGTTCGAAAATTGATAATAATTCGATAAAAATGTAAATGTAAAAGTTGTAGAACATTTTATTAGCTTTCATTGCGTAGAAGATATTTTTTCTCTACAAAGCACCGTTTTGAAGATATTAGCGAAAAACTCAAAAGTGGGAACTTTCATCCCCCCTCCCACTCCGGCACACCTCCTAGATGCGGCGGACCTTTCGTATGTTTACTCCCCAAGCACCCTGAACAATTTTCCGAAGAAATCACTTAGGTTCCAGCTTACGCACTCAACACCCCCTCTTGGTTCATTCGTTGAGGAGACTAATAACAATATGAATTTTAACCATTTTTGTTCTGTCAGTCGGTTTTGAAGTGATTTTACTGATTTTGTTTGAACTTAACATTAGGATTTTAAAAAATTAGGGCCTTTGCATGTGTCATATAATTTTCGTTTTCACCCGGTAAACGGGTGGTTTGGGTGGATTGAAATGGGTTATAATTGGGTTTTAACCCACGCTTAGGTTTTAACCCGGGTGTTTACCCATCTCTAATAGTAACCATTAAGCGGTTCATTGCTTTGTTTATCTTCCCTCACGGCTCGTGTTCATTGTTTTCTACGAATTATGCCACTGTTCCTATTAATAAAATATTCGGCACGCCAGTGTTCAGTCACGTATCTCCTGCTTATTATTAATCTGAATGGGTTATAGTATAATTGCGTGATTATGTATCGCAAGTGTATCGTAATGTAATTAAATTATTCGATTTGTTCTAAATGCGGTACAATATGATACAAGCAGTTAGGATAGATACGTATTATTATGAGATTAGGATTTGAATGAACGGAACATTGAACTGTACCCATTGGGCCTTTTTATAATTCGAACGTCACGGCACGGCACTTCGAAATTTGAATTACCATTGCCCCCTATGTTCTCAGCTTCTAGTATTACTATTACATAGGAGGCAATGGTAATACCATTTTGCCGTGCCGTTTTCGAATTATAAAAAGGCCCAAGGATTTTCCAGTGACATTTTCCTCATAAAAGTATCGAACTATATTATGTTTTTTTTTTTAATTTGTCTGCCTTAAAATTAAATTATTTATTCGAGTACACTCTATTGTGCAATAAAACAGAAAAATAATAGCGTCAAATACGAAAACCAGTAATGTACATCGCATTTTAATGCGGCGCGGTATTAAATTGAGTACCGCCAAAGTAGGTAAATAACAAAAACTCTTTAACAAGAAAATTTAGTGGTAGCCGATCATAGTTACTGGTAAGATTTAAGTATTTGCTAAGCTGTCCCGAATATCATCATAATGTTGACTCTTTGAATTCGAAATTGGTTCTTTTGTTTCCTTCCCTAGGCACTTTGTTTTATAATGTTTCCTTCCAAAACTTTTTTGTAGAAACGAAATCTTAAATTGGTCAAACAGGAAAAATTTGGAAATAAGTTTCTTGACTGTGAAAGGCTTCTCGGTTACGGCTATTGAATGTAAAAGTAAAAAAAAAAAAAAATTTCCAAACTTGAGAATGTTTAGTTAAAAAAGTTAAAAAAAAAGAAATCAAATACTAGCACCTGAAATAAGAAGCCTTTGAAAGTGTTTCAAAGTTACTTTAGCTGTTGATTTTGAAATTGTGATTTTTCCGATGTATTTCAGATTTTTCACCTTAACTAAAAATCTTTCAGAAGGAAAACAAGTGTAAAATGTTTTTAAAAAGTAGGTACTACCCTAGAATACTGGTGCGTATTACACTAGACACGGATTTAATAAATACTTAGTCTGAAAGAGATAAACTTATTCCACTGGAAAGTGACCGAGACCACAGTCAAGAAGTAATTCAGTCAAGTATTTTTTTTAATTTAACATTTCGGTGAAATGAAATTAATAGGCTTTACGACATTTTCACATTTTTAAGCTAAGCTAGAGTAGAGTCAGTAAGCAGATCCACGTTTTTCTACTGGATTAAAGCAAGCTACTTGGTATGATTGTTTCTTAGGTTAAAATAAGCCGATAAAGATCGGTAGGCTACATTTGGATATTTTTTAAACACTTATATGTCTCTTAGATAAAAAATATAGGCTGTGATAGGTTGTTTTTGTGATCACAATTTTATATTTTTGCGATTATTTCAAAAACCATTGCACATATGTGAAAAATAAATCCCGGAAATAAATTCCTTGTTGTTTAATTATACGAAAACTATACCAAACTCAACCTGGTAGCTACCAATGAGTGGTAATATTTTTAAAGTGAAGTTACTCCCCCTCCCGGTTCAGAGGGAATATTTTCGAGGGTTACCGATCTTTATCGGCTTATTAACCTAAGGAACAATCATACCAAGTGGCTTGCTTTAATCCAAGTTTTAAAACCCAACTTAGTTTTGCCCGCTTACTGACTCCCCTAATATTATTTTTTTCAAAGGATCACCCTAAAAATCCCTCTGTAGGGAAAATCTTGAAGTCCTGTGGATCCAAATACGGTTTTAAAATACAAGAGAAAAAGTGTCGTCTGCCTGCGCTCACTTCATGATAAGATGATACGTTTCGCGATCGATTCTAAACGGCCAAAAAATAAACCAAAAGAAAAGTTATATTTGCACTGAAACACTTTGGTTTCCATTCGGCAATCATCGATCTTCCGAATGCACACGAATTATCTATGAATTAATAAATAATTAGGTTTATCGCTTACAATCGGAACTACATATTTTATTGTTTGTTTTAATTTTCATTTCAATTACTTATTAATTGTCGCCAATTATTTTAATTACTGTTCTTGAAAAAGATGTTATAAGATCAAACTTCAATAAGTAGGTAGTAATAAGTAGTCCTTGTTAAAACATTCGATTTCCTGCTTCCTTGCGTAAAATATGCTTTATAATGTTGTGGCCCATATATCACGAGTACCATGTTCAACCCTAGCCACAGAGGGTAACCTTCGTCATTTTTTATTGTTTTCAACTGAACACACCTGCTGGGCGTGGAATGAATCTTACAGGCATTCTTTGCCCGTATGCATGAAGTTAACAGATTACATGTATATTTAATTCGCCCGCCGCCGCTGCCTGCTCCGCGTTCACCGCGCCGCTGGAATAAATCCTTCATATTCATAACATTTCTCAACATGAAAATACTTGCGTACAACCTGAATTTTTGATAAACGACGCTTGCTTGTTTACCTGGCAAGCCTTTATTAAATACTTCAAACGAAACAGTTTTGGTATAGGTAAATTTAATAGGAATTTGGATTGTAATATAGTTAGGGAAAGTATATTTTTTGTTGAATTTAAGAACCTACTGTTTTTTGAGTGAAGGGAGCAATTTTACTATAGGGCATTTTATGGCAAAGGTAACAAAGTTCAACCGTTGCCGTCCTCGTAAAAATGTTCATAAAGACAGAAAGAATAAATGTAGCTATTTTATATTAGAAAACTTAAATGGAAAAAGTGTATGTGTGGTGTAACCTAGTTGAAGGGTAAAATCTAGGGCAGTTTAATATTCGCAGGCTGATAACTTGACATGCAAGGCAGTTGTACCAAGTTATTACAGCCTCAATTTGTTCCTGCTCTATTTAGACTTTATTGAATGAAAGAGATAATGCATGAATACGCAATTTCTTTTCTAATAGCAAAAACAAGATATCAATTCAAGTTACAAAGTAAATTATGCAGATTATTAAAGAAAGTATACTGAGAATCTGAAACTAACCTATTTTGATCTACATTCACTTGCTTTTATACATTTATTATTTACTTATATAAATAATGTTCTCAATAAAAGGGCAGTGATTGATTAGTTATGATTATAACAAGCAGTTTTATTACAGAAAAAAACAAAGTAAATTATAAATTATTTTATTACCGAAGAAGTTAGTCGTATGTCTATACTATACAAATGTGACAGCTAATCTATCTATCAATTTTCTATACATATTATAAAGAGGAAAGATTTGATTGTTTGTTTTTTTTGTATTGAATAGGCTCCGAAACTACTGGACCGATTTGAAAAATTCTTTCACCATTAGAAAGCTACATTATCCCCGATGGACATAGGCTACATAATTTTCCCGAATTCCCACGGGAACGAAGTCCCGAGCGGAATGCTAGTCTTATATACAGGGTGTTTGGTAGATGGTCTGACAAACGGAAATGGGAGGTAGTTGGGTTTATTTGGAACAATTTGTACTTACATTTTCTGTGCCTTAGTCTTACCATTAAAAAAATCGTTTTTTTTTTAAATTATTCACAAAATTTTACAGTTTTGGCTTAATACATTTTTGTTTAACTATAGTTTCTGTACCGGTTTTTTAGATTTTTCTAGTCAACCATGCATTTATCGTTTTAAATAAAGTAATAAGGCTAAAATTACGTCGATCTACCAAGTTAAGCTGTTTTTAAAGTAAAAAATGTATTTTTTTAAATCGGTCATATTAACTTTGCAACTTCTTAAAAAAAACTAAAACTGGTTAGAAACTTCGAATGATTTTAAAAATGTATCTGTTTAATACCCTTTTTAACGATATATCACATGGCCCATAAAACTTCAATTTTTCTGACAAAATTTTCGATTTACTCTAGAAGGGGCATTCCGATGATTCTGGTGCATAAATTTACATAACTTGTATTTTTGCTATTTTTTTGTTTAAAAAGTAGCAGGTGATCACTAAACTATATACACAAACATACGCATAGTGCATACACATAGTGCAGTTCGGAGCACCACCAGAGTGGGTACAGAGGGGATAAAAAATAAAATAAAATCGAAGAAATCATCAATCAAAATTAAAATCTTTCAAAATCTTTCTCCCATAAAACGAGTCCTAAGTTGGTAAACTTTCATTGATAATTAGTTTCAACCATTCATAATTTAGAATACGATAATGCGATGTTGTCATTTCTTACCTAAAGGTGTTTTATAGAAAATTCACATTTTTACCGAATTATTTTGAATGAAAAATAAAAATTTGAAATTATTAACAATTGAAAATAATGTGTATGCTATTTGATTCGTATACGTGGTCTCATTGATACCCTGGAGTTATGGGATATCAAAAGGAACAGGTTTTATATATGACCGCGCCAAATTTTAGCTTTGTAGTACTTTATTGGTCTTTAAAAAAAGCCACAGACAGATGGACAGACGCATATTCGTTTTTAAAAACGTGACATCGCGAGTCTTTGAATTTATATATCAACAAGTTGTGTTATAGAAATTGGTCGTGCCATACAACCGAGTGTCGTATAGCTGTTACAGAAAATCAGCATTAATCGCCAGCACGAATGTCGTATTTGCATATTCATGGCACGGGGAACCCCTCCTTTTAATGACAGCCCAGATCCGTTTTTAGAGATCAACTTACGGAAAAAAACGCATAAAGATTTTAAAGTGAAAAACAAAAACCTACTTATACATTTTAGTAGTAAATCTTTTTACAAAGAAAAAAAGCGAAAGAAATAGGATAAACTGTTCATGTACTCCATGTGTCTCAAGTATCTGAAATAAGTGTTTCATTTAGTAACACATTTTCGTAAAAATATAATTATGTAAAAAAGTCTTTGGTCAAATAAAGAGACCATTTAAACCCTGTTGTCAGAGTTTGAAAATTCTGACACCAGGGTTATTTTAGTTAAGTAGGCCACATACTTAGCTATATCTATACAATTTATTTGGGTCGTGTGGTGATCGGTTGAGAATAACACCACCCCATCTCTTTCCGTGGATGTCGTGAGAGGCGATTAAGGAAACACAAATGAGATCTGCCTCCTAGTAATCCATCCCAGGCAACGACATTTCATTTTTTTTCTGAATCTGAGGTGTCGTCCTATGGTCTCATGCGGTGTGGTAGGCTCTGTATAGAGCCGTCTGATTTGCGACCACCGTCGGTGCGTGGGAGTACCAGTGCCTTTATAGGCATTTTCTGGGTTAACTCGCTCCATCGTCGACTTCATCTCTGACCTTATGGTTAAGATTGAGGTCAAGAGTTAATCCATCTTATATAAAAAAAAATAAAAAAAATAAAGAAGAATGATAAAAGCATATAAAAATTCACAGTTTTTACATCATTATTGCAAATTCTGGTTCCATTATTTATAAAAGAACATAAAATCGTGAGATATCAAAGCAATGGATAGCTTATCGACAAGTTAGTTGCTCCTTAAGCCTTTGACCCCATTAGGTGCCTTTGGAATCCTAGAGCCAAGCCTGTAGCAGCCACGGAACGATCGTTAAACCCAGCAAAAAGTGACACGTCACCGTTATATCGCATTTTTATTTTTATTTCGCTTTTTCATCGCATATAATTTTTCCTCCGATTCACAGTTAACGTAAATGTGATTTCCGACTAGCTCGTACCCTGTCAAATAATTGTTTGATAATTATTTGTTACCAGACAATATGTAAAATTATCAGTTTGCTGGACGATTTTCTGAAATAAAAAAGTAGCGTCTAAAAGTAGAGGTCATTTGCTAAGGATTTGTCATGGAATAACGAAAATCTAGCCGATCACGATTAGTTTTTAACATAATTTCATTTTAATGACACTTGCGTTTAGTATACATATTTTGAGAATTTCCACCGAAACGAATTCTCGGACAGAAAGCTGTACATATAACATAGTAAATAAGCCTTATAAGGCGTCGACATTAATTAGATTGCTGGAAACTTTGCAAAGTTTTTCAGAGCTCGTTGAAAATGCAAATAAAATTTTAATTTTGAGAAGGAATTCATATTTTAGGTCGTTATTTTATTTAATGGGACGTTTTGATACCAATTTAATAATATTTTGATTTAGGTAGTTGCACCAATAATTTTCCAGCTCGCTGTTTTTAATACTTGCATTTTTTTAAATACTTAAACGATAATTATCATAATTATGCCACAAAAATAAACAAAATGTCAGATGACGAGTCAACGGGCTTACACGAGATAACGCACCCTGGGAATGATTAATGTGTTCTCTTGTCTCGAAATATCACGTCATCCCGGGCTTTTTAATATAATTAGCGTCAAAAACTTTTGTTTATAACAGACGAACCGGCAGCAAGGTAGTATAGGCAAACAGACTTCCTAGTGACTTACACATTTTCGTCTATCAAATAGACTCATTTTCAAGCTTGATTTTCTATTATATAACTTTACAATAAGAGTCAGTGCTAAAACAAAGAGATGGCAGAATGATGATTAATCATAAATCAAAATTTTGGCAGCAAAATGGTGTCGCTGCATGTTTATTCACATTAGAGGACTCAATTAACCTAACCTCATATTGAGTTAAAGTGACAAGCTCTCCTTATAAACACGTTAGTTGTTGAGGGCACTCGCTCACTACTTGGTAGGGGAGCTACGTGAGACGCGTGTCAAATCAGTATCCAAAGAAGGTGATATTGGTAACATACCATCTTTGCAAACACCCAATCAGTATGTTGACACTTAAGTCTGTTTACAAATCCCCCTACGGACCCTGTTTGAATGTTAACACGTATGATGCGAGTTTACGAAGCTTTATCTATGTCGTTTGGGAGTTCATTCGACAAATGTTTATTTCCACTTATTCGTGTCGTGATCCGTTGGAATTTAAAGGAAGATTACTGAGCTTGCATTTAAGAACTTTGCTAAATTTAGGAACAAACGTTTATCTACACACACAAATAATGGGAAACTCACAGATTTGAATATTTAACAGTGATAAGATGACTAAGAAACGCTTCCGTGTATATGTATCGGTTCCGACAGTTTATAAAGTAACTTTTGATGGATGTCTATTACAGTTGTGGAGTCCAAAATTCACAAAGGATGATTTAATCACCCACTAAACAGTTCTTATGTTTCTGCCATAAGAGTTGAAGTTCTACAACTGATGTAGGATAGGTTAATCTGCAGTAACAATGTGTCTTGATTCCCATAGATTGCGTGAGTGATTTCGAGCAGACAATGCAGCGGCAGAATATTACAGCCTAATACCGTTGTATTGGCCTGGCTAAGCCTTCTGCAAACACATGGCCTAGAATACGAGCCACCAACTAGTGAACATTCTAAGATTGATCTTTGCAAATAGTTTTAAAATCCAATGAAATACAATGTCGCGGGTGATTATAATTTATTTATAGTGACATTGTAAAATTCCCGTTTTACAAAACTTCGATGACATATACATATTATCGTTCAATAGTAGTAAAATATACTTAAAATTATAAGTACATGTATAGAGTAGTTATATGCCTTTTTAATGCT
Organism: Aproaerema taeniolella; assembly: GCA_949987775.1. Classification (NCBI taxonomy): domain Eukaryota; kingdom Metazoa; phylum Arthropoda; class Insecta; order Lepidoptera; family Gelechiidae; genus Aproaerema; species Aproaerema taeniolella. Next base: position 21,638,337 of record OX465242.1, on the reverse strand, counting down.
TACATTAATCGTAGGCAAAAGCTGGTAGTAAAAGTAAATAGCATTTAAAAATATAGCATAACATTATTAGTAATATACACGTGAGTTTAGGGCACAAGGTAGTTAAATTATTAATAAGCGAATTTCACAGGGTACGTTTTCCGAAAGAAAAGCTGAACTAAAAGCATTTTTTACAAAAATAATTTAAGGTAAAATATAGATTAACTTATGAGTCACGTTTGATGTAAGAAAAACAAAAAGAAAAGTAACAAACCTTTTCCTGCAATAAAGTGAACGGAACATCTTTTCCATTAAAAGGCCCTTCGCACCCAAAGGGTCGGGCCCGGAGCAAAGTCTAATAATTAAAATATACAGAGAACAATGATAGGTCTCGCTTTACTCAATGTTTATTGACGGGCAGGGTGAAGCTGTGAACCCTTCGCGATTTCAATTTGCAAAGGACTGAGCTCACCGAGGACCGTATGTAGGTAAAAGTTCCTCCGCGACAGAAACGCACTTACCCCTTCGCGTCTATTCAACAAAGATGGCCGACAAAGCTTACGAGAAAGGCAAGCCTTATTTGCAGAGTACCTTTATGGCACTTTCAGTGGTTTACCTTTTTATTTAAATTGAATTTATCGCTGACCGCATAAAATATCGATAAGTACATTCAATTATAATATATTCCATATTAAGAGTAAATTTTCACGTTAACTCACGCTTGTATCTTTTTAGGATAGGCACAAGGTTGTTTGCACCAATTTTCGTAAATCTCTTTTGTTTCTTTTTCATTCACATTTAAAAGTATAGTGTTCATTAGGTTGCACTTTACGCGATCTTTTGTAATGTCTCCAACTTGATCTAATCTCAGATGTAATAAGGAATAACCACATAATTCTATTTTCCTGTAGCAAGAACCATAATTGTCTGGCAGTTGGTGCAGTGTAGTAATAGAAAAAAATGGAGGGTACTAGCTCTGAAGGTAACAGCATTTAATTTATTTCCAACTCACGAACGGTCTTCTCCGGGCTAAAGATTTTAGGACTTAAGTTAGTGGAATTATCAAATATCTCTTATATCTTTTGGTTTCAATAAATGAAAGGGTGAAAACGCGTACTCTCATCATTGCAAAAAAAAGAAGCCCTCGTATCCCAGTGGCACTCGCTGATCTCAACCGATCAGTGAGGTTAAACAACGTACACAGAGGCAGGGAACCTAACGGATGACCAAAGTGGCAATTTATTAAGAGCTTTTCCGTGCTTCGGAGGGTACGTTAAGCTGTCGGTCCCGGCTGTTGTCGATTGAATACGTCGTTAAAACCAAATCAGAAGCCATTTGGCGGTTTGAAAACTCTGATACCAGGGTTTGCCAAGTTCGCCATTTACTTGACTATACCTACACGATAAGAAGAACATTGCAAAAAAATAAAAATTCGAATGTTTATTACGAAAGACAGCAAACCATTATTATTTTTGCAATACCTAGTCAATTGACTAGTCAACTCAGTGATTATAAGTTAAAAATCAAGTTTTTAAGAACATCTCGAATTTTATCTCGTTAGAAAGAGAAATGGGGCTAGAAAGTTTTAAAATTCATGAAGTCTGAGAGCCACGCGAGTGAAACCGCAAGTAGTTGCTAGTTCTCAGATTATCTACGTAAGTATTTTAAATCTCTTTCTCAGAAATATCACTCAAGCGTTATTAATTCTATTATAATCTTTATTTTATAGGTAGATAGCGGACGTTAAGGGTTAAGTTATGCAATGCCATGGACTTACACATTCGCTGTTAGCCGCGTCTCGCATGTACGAATTCATAGGCGCTATAAAGTTAGAAAGCGTTGGACATATGTTGCTTACATTTTGTATGAGGCGTCGGGAGCCTTGCTCTCCTGTCCGTTGTAAATAACTTCAGTGCGTGTAATTCATTGAAGCACTCTCATGTATTGTAACAAGTAACTTCATCGAGAGCAAGTAGTGTAATACAAATTTATCAAAAATTATCGCCGGTCGCACACGTGCAGTACTCGTAAAGGTGTCTGCCCCCCTATTCCATACCCCTACTACCGGACGGTTCCCCCTTCCCAAAACTTCCCCACCTTCCTCAGAGTCTGGGGATTTTTAAAATATTTAACAGATTTTAATAAAAGCCCCGGCTTACTCCACTAACAGAATACTTTGTAAATTAACTTCACAAATAGAATAAGGAAATATTCTGGCGTAATTACGTTTTTTGCTCGTCTTATTTTATGAGATTCGGAAATTTTATAAATGATGTTAGTTAGTTCGGTTGAAAGAAAAGAAGTTTAACTTGTTATTGATTGTAGTTGTAATAGATTAAAGTCAATGAAATGAAATTTAAATTTTCCGACTCACTTACACGGATTCATTTTTGATTAAGTATAAATAATTTTCTAGGACCCATTAGTGTTTGTAGCGTGTTTGTGGATAAAAATCGTCTTCTTTACCATAAATGCTTCTAAGTTGCTGAAATGCTGTGATTCCTAAAAGAAATCTGCAATAATAGGTTTGTTAGACCAATTGGTTTCTGTGGTCAGGTTGCAAGCAAATTAAGTTTCAATCAAACGGATATATAGTGGTTGGTCTATTATGATTCTGATTAATTTTTTTGAGTAAAACTTATTTTCAATCCATACTCGACACTAATCGAAAACTACAAATCGTTCAAATAGATATTTTTAGGCTATTAAAATTCTTTTACAATAAACATTTCCGAAGAAAAACGGACAAAGAATTGGTAATTAACTGAGGAAAGCTAGTCAACTAGCGAGCCCATTGTCAGCGGAAAGAAATAAAACAAACGGTCAGTGGCATTGTTCGAGGGGGAATGGGCAAAACTGGTGCCGTGAAACTTCACGGACAATATTGCAATACAAACGAGCCTGTGGAACACGAGGACTCTCCATAAATCATACAAGTTAGCATTGCAATTCTTGTTTGGGAAATAAATAAATAGAAGCAAAACGGCCAAAGGGCCGTTACTCTGGATCCTTCATTTGAATTTCATAAAGGTGCTGTATTAAAACAATCGCAGCGCAAAGGGGTGTCGGAGACTACCGCGGAAACAGCTCTATGTCTTTCAAGAAATCTACATGAGAAGAGGCGGGGGAACCAATGGAAACTTTTAATGCACGATATAGGACAATATTGTATTACCATCCGTTTATATCTTCGGTAGAGTTTCAGACATGAAAGTTTCTAAGTTAGCGACAATTATTATCAATTAAAGCTGTAGTGGCTTGATTCAACCTGGGTGTCTCAGAGCGGTAGTTACTAGAATGTGATCGATGTTGGAAATAGTTGAGTATAATGAATCAAATACAAGATTTACAGGAACAGTTTGATGCAGAGTTGGGCGCAAGGTGAGGTTATTGAGCGCTGGCTGTTCACCGTGCACAACTTATACATTGTTGGCTTATTGTTCTCACGCAGCGCCAGCAACTTTGACTTCGATCATAAAACTTTACTTTAACGACGTTAACTCTATGCACAGTTTATATTTATTCTTGCTCTTGAACTGAATTGTAGTTTTATTAAATCAACTTGAAAAATATGGTCTTATTTTAAGACAATTACCATTTTATAATATTTTCAAATTGCATGATGTGAGCAAAACTTTTTTCGCTGAACTTTTTGGCAAAAACATTAATGCTTTAATAAAGAATTAAAAATATTTTCACATAACAGTGAGCATAGTTTCAGCCGAGCTTTATCTCTTTTTTGAGAGAACCCCTGGAACATTTGCTATATTTTTTTTTTGTTGGGTTCATTTAATAAGGTATATAATGGGACCAAAGAACAGGTCTCGAGTGGCTTTGGCTAGATATTAGAATCTATGACTCTCATTTTGAGAAAGTCTTCTTCAGTATCACTTTAAAGACAAATTTTTAAAGTATGCGTCTACTCAAAAAGTACTTACATAAAAAAAAACGAAAAAGAAAATACGTCTTTTGAGTCAAACACGTACTAATTGCGAATGAAGTACGAATTCTGATTTGGTGCTTTTAGCGCCCACCTGCCTACAACATCCTCGTGGTAATCGGCCACTTTCTTCTCTTGTTGAATAATGTACTATTAACTTACTCCTTACATAGTCCCCTATCATGTGAGGTAAATATTTCCGGCAAAAAGAAAATTTCAAACCTTATCATTAGTAATGACAGAGGAAAGCAATATACTATTTCTCACTAGTTAGGTTGGCTGGAAGAGATCTCTTTTAGAGATAAGCTCGCCTTTGTACACTTGGTTTTTCCAATTGATTTAATAACTATGTTTGTGCAATAAAGAATATATATATATATAAAGCAAAGTACAAAATAGTTACAGTACATTAGAAAAACATGAAGGAAGTAACTTACTTAGTAGTACGCTTAAAATGTTATTCAATAAGTTGATTTGGCCTTATCAAAGGCAAATGACGGGTGATTCTGTAATGTACAGTTTAGTCAGCGATGTGAAAGTACTTCGCGTCAAATCTCCGTCAAGTGGTTCAAATTTCCCCTCCTCCTTTATGATAAATGTAAGGAAGATTGAAATCACGTTTCGTTTCCCGTAGTTATTTTTTGGGCAAGGTATGAATGTTTGAATAGATGTTTGAGATGAAACATCAATGGAGAAAGATGTATGGCGCCAAAAGCGATGATGTAGGTATTCAGAGTGGAGGGTCGCGTGGTTGTCAATAAAGAAAGCTATTAACTTTTCTCTCAATGGATAAGTAACCCAATAATGTGTAACAGTACATAGTTAGGTCTATATTTTACTTACTTGTTTTGCTGTTAATCTGAATTTCTTTGTAATGATGTTAATTCATACTTCGATAATTATTATGAATAAATATTTCCCTTTTTCAATTCTTGTACATTTTTTAAATTCCTTAAAGACACTCAATTTAAGTTGGTTAAATAACAGTATTAATATCCGTCGCTGCGTGTCGCGTCGTTGTGATCGGTTTTGGAAGTTTAGCCCCAGCGGAAGTACATTATACAGCAAGGAGAGAGTTCGTGCCTCGATGCAGGAAAAGCCGTCGAGTGAGAGAGATAGATATATTAATAAAGTTATAAATACGTTTGTCACAAGGAAATTATGGAAAGTGTCGTTAATTCCGAGGCTATTAGGGTCTAAACTCCCCTGAACTTACACCATTCGGATACGAGTCCCTGTCGAACCTTTGTCATTTTAATCATACTTCCGATCTTTCAAAATAATATTATTGAAATATGTTCAATTTCCTACGTTTTGTAGGACTGCGTAATTTTCTGGGAGTTGTCACATCGCGTTTTATATGAAAAACTTCATTTACAGAAATACAAAAAAAATAAGATTCTGGAGTTTAATTAAATTTTTTCACATTTCTGATGTTTTTGAATCTATATTGATTCACTCATTTATTCAACTTAATATTTAGTTCGTAGGCGCACTTGATGCTGAACGATATTATCTATAAATCACATTTTGGGTTACGGAGATAATTGCCCAGCATAATATACTTCTTCTTTAAGTTTTAAAAATAAAACATTTTTGTTAAAGGCTCGATCGTTTTATAAGTTGTAGTAGAAATTCTTTTGTCATTCTACACCTTCCTTAATTTTGAATTTAGCTTACGAAAATGTTGTACTTAGACGTTTATTTATTTGTGTTAATTTTTCTAAAGGAATGATATCTTCAGAATGAAAGTGGAGTTTTGTAGTGGAAAACGTTATTAATCGCATTGGCATACAAAGCCGGGAAGCCGTAACTTATTGGAGCGGAGGAACAACTACCATAACAGGCTTGGACCACTATTCAGTGTAATCGTTATTGTTTCATGGTACTTGGAGATCCTTTCATAAAACCTTACCGTTACTAGGCAACAGAGGACAAACAGCCGTAACTACGATCAATGTACCTAGTTGGAATTAACAGGCGGCGCACTTTAATCTCGACAATTAAACTAAATTAATTACTAAATATGACTTTTTCGAGGCGCTTGACGCTCCGCTTCAGCAATTTCATTTACATATAAATAAAATGGAATAGTACCTACTTCAGCGTGCGTCATATTGATAGATGCAATAATTCGCAGCAAAAGCGCAACGTTTTTGCCATGCGTTTTTAGGAACACTCACTTACGTCCACTTACGAGTATCTGTTAAATTGAAAACTTTCCAATTAGGTATTTAATGGTTTTGAAAGAATTTAAATGTTTCAGAGCTATCGGCACTAAACTCTCCCGAGTCTCAGGGAACAGGCCTGCTCGCCCCCGTTATACTTGGCGGGGTGAATAGAAGTTTTTGAAATAAAAATCTGAAAATATCTTGAAGAGGAATCCCACTCCCACAACTCCCACTAAAGAGAGTATATGGTACTGGCTTTAACTTATCTATGATATTGGCTACTATAAGTACCGTACACTACATCTCACAAAAGCTTTGTTTTTTGTGGAATATATTACTTGCCAACGCCGAGTCAGTTTTCAATCTTGCTTGTTTAAAAGTACGGGGCGTTCTCAACTGATCGCTCTGGTACTACCATTTTGACCACATTGTATGTGTGGTACCACTGATAGAGTCAAGAAAGTTGTCATCAAATGCATAAAATATCGTAAGTTCTCAATTTCGCCACCTGAACGAATAAATTGGTCACAATCTTGATCCCTCTGCCATTGAAAAGCCATTGATTAACAGAACTGCCGTAAACTGTAAGCCCACCTGTGGATTTTACGAATATAGTATTTAATAAACAAATAGCACGAAAATACCCAAAGTTAAATTATTGACTGAGTACATACTTATCTAAAGATTTAGATTATAATTTGGTCCATATTCAGAGGGACAAAAGACAGCGGCAGGAAGTTTTTATACCAAATTTGAATATTGCTCGTATACTGAGGGGCAATAAAAATACCTCACGTCAAATCTGCGCCGCAATTATTCATTCGAAATGCCATCGGGCGGCTTTACCCTGCACGTTCATGCAAATTAATCTGATGTAGTATATAGACGAAGCGACAGCTTTGCGTTCACATTTTTACAAGGTAAAATAAACAAACATTTTATAACGGAATAAAAACAATTTATCTGCCTGCCTTTTTACAAAAAAAACCTGTAGGATGATGAGTTTACAATATTATTATCAAAAACATTTATGTTTCAGTTGTTTGGGCAACGATAAGTAATTAAATATCAATTTATATTTTATCAACAACCAAACTGAATAATTATGATAGGTATCAAGGGTTTTCATCGACAAATTTGTCTTTATATGTATGAGACGCAATAAAACTTCGAATAAAATAATTTAAGTTACAGTCTAGCTGGTTATAATTATTTTGTAAAATTTTAAGAAACTCAAAGTTGACAGTAGGGGTGGTACGAGGCAAACAAAGCCACATGTGTATTATTTTTTCGTAGAAAGTAAATGAACGAGGATCTACAGAAGCTTAATAAAACTATCAAAGGGTCAGCACTCGCGTCCTAGTATGCGTGCTCCAAACTTGCCCTCGAATTTCCCCCTAACTTGCCTTCTTGATTATTATTAATTAATTTTAATTAGCATTCCGATCTAAGATATTAAAGCCCTTGTCAGCTTCAGTGGTTATTGTGTAAGATATTGGAATATTCAGGCTGCTTTATGTTGACTTCGATAGATTGATGTAGATGTGTTTTGAAAAATTGTATAAGTACTCGTGGTAGTCGGGAAATTACTGTTTGAATAAACAACTTCTTAAATATGAAGAGGACTTGCGGAATTTACTATTTCAATAAGAAATTTCTCAACCCTACAATCCTTTCTGTAGATTATTTTTGCGGCGTTTCACAATAAATAACCAGAGTACAGACTTTACCCGACCTGAAAATTTTATATCTTTTAACCCTTTTATATTATGATCTCCACATACATTGCACGCTGTGATAGGCGAACGTAGAAAAAAAGAATGTAATAATTATATTCGTTTGTATAAGTAAACAGATTAACAAATAAAACCGGCCAAGTGCGAGTCGGACTCGCGCACAAAGGGTTCCGTACCATTATCTCTATAAAAACGGCAAAAAAATCACGTTTGTTGTACGGGAACCCCCTTAAATATTTGTTTTATTCTACTTTTTAGTATTTGTTGTTATAGCGGCAACCGAAATACATCATTTGTGAAAATTTCAACTATCTAACTATCACGATTCATGAGATACAGCTTCGGACACACTTATCTATAAAAACGAGCAAAAAATCACGTTTTTTGTATGGGAGCCCCCTTAAATATTTATTTTTTATGCATTAAATATATGTGTTATACATTTATTTAATTAAATAACTTTACTAGTCACTTCGCGTCGATTAGTATTCGAGACTCGCGTTGTCAGTGCCTCAAGCAATGGGAGAGAGCCTTGCTTTATATTTTTAGTAGGTAGCATAAATGGGCTCTCCACACGTTGCAAACAAGTATTCAACGGGTATTCGATTCAAGTATTTACGAGTTTATACAAAAAAACCGGCGACGTGCGAGTCGGACTCGCGCACGAAGGTTTCCGTACCATTACCTAAAAAACCGGTCAAGTGCGAGTCGGACTCTATAAAAACCATTATCTCTATAAAAATGGCAAAAAATCACGTTTTTGGTATGGGAGCCCCCTCAAATATTTAATTTATTCCACTTTTTAGTATTTGTTGTTATAGCATCAACCAAAATACATCATCTGTGAAAATTTCAACTGTCTTACTATCACGGTTCATGATATACAGCCTGGTGACAGACGGACGGACGGACAGCGAAGCCTTAGTAATAGGGGCCCGTTTTTACCCTTTGGGTACGGAACCCTAAAAACGATGAATGCACGTTTTTGTATTAATTTTCAATTTATTTTTACCCATTTTTAATGGTATTTTAATGGAATACCATTAAAAATCATGAGTTATACTTTATTAATAAAGTCCATCCATTCTTTCGCATTCCAGAATTTACTTAAGCTCAATTGTCCAACTTAACAAAAACTTGACATGGATTCTTCTGTTTTTTCTGGCACCATTAATTTCATAACGAAAATTTTTCAAACCACATGTTCCGGGTGCAATACCATGCACAATTAGTACATGGTACGAGTAAGATAAATCAAGAAAAGATTATTCCGCTAACATGAACTTGTCTCATTCAATAAAAAAAATCCTGTGATAATCATCTACCCAACCCTACAATTTTCATCTCCTAAATCTCTGCAAGCGATTTGAATAAATGATTCCAGCATTCATATTCGATTGCATTTCAGCCAAACCATGCAAAGTTCTCCCTTTATGTCTAGAACCCGCATTTGTCTGTGCGCTGTCGTATCACATCCAGCGTGTGACGTTTTGACGTGACATGACGTTTGTGGGTAGAACGAAAATCGGAGTCAATGTCTGAATTACACGCGATTCAATTCTGCCCAACGACCGATCCTATTGACATATTCGTTGATTCCTCTTTATGTCACTTGTTCCTTTGTTTTGCAATGAGATTTTTGATTCAGTTCGTAAATTGTCTATAATTAAGAGGAATATGAGTTGTTTATTAAAACCATTATTAGATAAATTAAGTATCCTTGATGGTGTTTCTATTAAATTTATGTTATAAAACGAAACAAGTTCCATTATCACACCAGATAGCTTATATGCTTTTCTGTAAAAAACTCTACTGAGCTCCCAAACAAGACTTACCGAAATTGATTTAAAAACCGTCTCCTCGGTGTTCGTCATTTCCACACAACATGAGTAGGTATGCGTCTTGTTCTGTCATGTCCTTTTACCATTTCTCTAATTTAACATGAAAATTTAAAACGAAATTTCTTCTCAAATGATATATTGAAAATTTTAAAACTCACGTAAAGGCATCAATATCGATACCAAATAGTTCTCTATTTGAGCTCACGATAGGTACAAGAGCTTAAATAGATGACATGTCGTGCAAATATCCGTTACGAGTCCCGAACTGGCCGGGTATTCCCCCAACGCAGAGAGATTAATGCTAACTACCCGACATGCCGTTTTGAAATGTATATTAAAGTATTTACGGTATAATATTAATGATTGTGTTGTAATTTTGAGCCTCCTGGCTGTCATGGTGGGCTCCTATAAATTTATACACTACATTCAAGATTATATGACTTTAAAACTGACTTTAAATTATGAAACTTTAGGGGGATTCTTTCTAAGAAAATGAAAGAACAACTTTTTCCTTTATAAAAGAAATTTTCAAAAAAAAAACTTGATTGTACTGATAACGTTACCTCTTCAGGTGTCTTACGAAATTTTTTACAAATTCACAAATATAACAGCGATGGCTGTGACGAGAGGAGACCAAAACACTCTTATTGGGTTGTCAAATTTGTGTTTATTTACCTTAAAAGGAAAAAAACGGAACTCTTATGGGATTACTCGTGAGCGAGTCCATACGTTTGAGGAGTAAATTAGAAAATAAAACTTTTGCAAACTATACCGTGAGACATAACAAATAAAAGGGCTTGTTGTAAGAACTCAAATAGATATTTATTTATAAGAATTTTAAGGCTATTTCAGAAAATAGGCGAAAATGTATCTTTGAACTTAGACAGTCAGCGTACGGAACCCTCTCTATGCAACGGAACTAAATATGCTGATTAATATTGAAAGAAAATCTATGTGTGCTATTAAGTGGACACAGTGCAGCTGCATTGGTACATTATGTCCACATAACTACGCGGGGCGCGTCGAGTTTTCTTTGTAGTTAATTTGTAACCAATGCTGCTACAAGAATCTGTCAGTTTTGTCTAATTTAGGTTACCTACACGTGGAATTGAGAGCACTTATTCCAACTAATGTGTAAACATTGTTTAAACAAAGTGTCGGGCTACTTTGGTTCTTTTAGGTATGTTGTTGGAAAATAGATACGGTTATGCGTATCTATTTTCCAAGGATTTAAAATAATCTTTATAAATCTTTTATAAACAATCAAATTGTGTATTTGTAACTTACTACACGAAGTTCAAATATTAAGTTTCACGACTGCTCGATTTGGTACAAGACGGATTGGCTTGCAGGAGACTATTGTCTAACCGGATTACCATTAAATCAGGACAGCATTTCCGTCTTACGAAAACATCCCATAATTATTCGGAAATTGTCAAATAAGAGTAACTGTCACCTGGAGAACGGTAAATAACTGTATTATGTCGTATTAGAAAGGAAGTTATTCAATTTGTAACTAATAATGTACTAAAAAAGATAATGTAGTTTTTTGATAAACGTCTATTTAAATGTAAAAATCGATGTGCAAATGTGCAATTAATCGTGTTTTATAATAGCCGTCTGCGCTGCAGGAACCTAACACCTGCTTCTCTGGAAGAGAAAATGGACACAGCAATCAACTGTTAATGTGGCGAAAAACTAGAGAAGTACAATTTAAAATAAACGAATTACATGGGGATAAGAAACACATTATGTAGCAAAAATGGTAGGGGTGTGCTTAATTTTAAGTATAGTTTTGATTCTGCGATTTAATGCTATAGTTTTGGAAAAAACATTTTTTTATAAGAAACCCTTGCCTGAGATAAAAAATTCTCCGAGTAAAATACATTTACTACCACTTCTTAACTCATACTTCTATTCCAATAACTACAAAGTTACAAAGTGAATTATATGAAATAGGCCCCCTTTTTCCTCACTTCGATTCTGTAATAAATAAATAATGTACTCTAGCTAGTTGTCTCGGCTCCGCCCTACGAATCTTATTTTCTGCTATCCAACCACGCAGAGGTTCTAATAATAGATACAATCTTCTTCCATCTAATCATTTACAACGGCTATTGTTCGAATTGTTTTGAAATAAAGGCTATTGTTAATACAACTGATTAAACAGAAAAATAATGTTCAACAAAAATTTTCACTCACAACACAACAAAACCCTCGGGTGGAGGACTCCTACTTTGTGCCAAAAAAAGTTGACAGGTGGCACAACGGATGTTGTATAAGACTTTTACCGTCTAAATAATGAAACTGGGTAAAATATTTGTTCTGTAGCTATTAATAAAGCGTGCCGAACTTACCTGTTAGTCAAAAAAACTTATTTTTAAACGAGCATTTTCACTTTATCAAGAGGTGTTCTCGTTGTTTGCTTTTAAACCCGTTTTACACGATTGCTAGTAGACTTATAGTGGGAGACCACGGCTAGCGAGCACTGACCACAACAGACCACAGTCAAAATAGGATCGATCAGCATATCAGCGTACTGTCGATCGCCGCATTATCAATTTTACCAGGACATTCAATGGAGCTCTCTCTCATGTCAAAGCACACTGCGTGAGTCAATATAGTGTCCATTTACATAGAAAGTAGTAGTTAGCGTAGCTACTTTGGCTGTACAAATTCAAACAAAGAATATATGTATAGCAGCGCCGCCATATATTGTCACAGTGAGGTACTTTTTTAATTTAATAAATCCTTTTTATAAACCTCCCCTTGTTTAACGCACTCTCCTAGTCCTGATAATTTATTTTCTTATTTTCTTTACTAGCATTCCGCCCGGGACTCCGTTCCTGTGAGAATTCGGGAAAATTATGTAGCCTATGTCCATCGGGGATAATGTAGCCTTCTAATGGTGAAAGAATTTTTCAAATAGGTCCAGTAGTTTCGGATCCTATTCAATGCAAACAAACAATCAAATCTGTCCTCTATAATATTACTAGCTTTCCGCCGGGACTTCGTTCCCGTGGGAATTCGGGAAAATCATGTACCCTATGTCCATCACGGATAATGTAGGCTTCTAATGGTGAAAGAGTTTTTCAAATCGGTCCAGAAGTTTCGGAGCCTATTCAATGCAAACAAGTTTCGGAGCCTATTCAATGCAAACAAACGTAATCTATAATCTATATCTATAAATGTATAGATATAGATTATAGATTACGTTAAAAAGAAACTGAACGATGGAGCCGCTATTGTGTCCCACTGCTGGGCAAACGTCTCCCCTATATCCTGCCAATATGTTCTGTTTTGAGTTGTAACCTTCCATGAGCTATCGAACGCGAGGTCTTCGTGCCATCTACTGCGCTGCGCTGCTACTTATAGGTGGTAATTTTTTTTTATGGTTCGTAATTATACGGTTATTTTACGTTGACTTATCGAAACAACGAAAAACTGGCCTGGAATTTCTATCGCTGCGTGCTGGTAATAAAAGTGGAAAAAATTTTTTTTTTGTAGGTTTTCATCGATATTGAAGTTTTTTTTATTTATTCTCGTTTTTCCATTAAAAGTTCTTGCATCGACAGGCGAGGGGTAGGGTACAATTAATCTTTTTTTTCGGAAACAAATTTCTTTTTTTATGGTATTATTTTGTCAAATCTGTCTTCCAAATGTCGTCGTACCATAAGCGATGCAGTGACATGCTACTTTACCATAAAAGTTTTACGGACTACTATAGAAATTGAGGCCCGAGATGAAAAATACTTATGGAAAGTTTTTTTTTACCAGCCCATGTACATGCCCATGTACCGAGGGGCACGGGCCTCTCTTCGAAACACGAAGGGGATTTAGGCCATAGTTCACCACGCTGGCCCAATGCGGGTTGGTGGACCGCGCTCGTCTTTCGAAATGAATTTTCATCACGATGTTTTCCTTCGCCGTCAAGCAAGTGATAATTAGAAATCAAGCAAGTGATAATTAGAGACGAATTTAGTGGTACAGGCCCACACCAGGATTTGAACCCGTGACCTTCGGATTACAAGACTGGCTCAATACCAACTGGGCTATCACCGCTTATGGAAAGTAAAACCATGAAAAAATATGACGTTTGGCAAATTAATTAAAATATGCAGTTAGTCGTAATTTTATTGTACTTTTAACGTTCTGTTTGTTCTCGAGAACGATCGCACTCTGAAATATGATTTAATTAATCTTAGCCAAGGAAATCTTGGGATTCTCGTAACGAAGTATTGTTGAAGATATTATTTTGTTAATTGTATTCTGTATAGAGTTTTCCTCACGCCAGTTTCATTAAATAAGCCCTAAAATCATAATTTTCTTTGTTGTTTAACGCCTCTCTCATATAAAGTTAATCAGTGATAACAAGTTTCTTTATTCCGTAAGTACTACGTAAGTACACATACACTCATTTAGGGGCTCAACTGAAAACCAGCGTTGCGGCTTCTGCTGCAACACATGCTGAGGTGAGTCCTGTTTGCCATCGTACCACATCACAACTTCATTTATTTTAATTTCTTTTAATTTGTTGTTATTATTTTTATTTTGTGTTGTTTATTCCTTTGTTTCATTGTTGTTGTTGTGTTGTAGTGTGTATGTAAAGTAAACGTTTTAAATCTTGAATCTTGAAGTATTTACCTAGTAATTTCTTGGCTAATTTCAAGTTACTATTGACTTTAAATAAATTGATTTCTTTGAAAATTTTATAATTAAATTCTTACTTAACCTTATTAATATTATAAATTCGAAAGTAACTCTGTCTGTCTGTCTGTCCGTCTTTCACGCCTAAACTACGGAACCGATTTTGATGAAATTTGGTACAAAGATAGATTAGAGCCTGGGAAAGGACATAGGCTACATTTTATCCCACAGTTGGGCACGATGTAACCTGTAGTCCACGCGGGCGGAACCGCGGATAGTGACCATGTTCATGTTTTAATTTGACTGAATGTTGAACAACTGTTAATTAATAAAATAATGAAATCCAAAACTTTGCTTATAATAAAGATACATAATAATAAAACTTTTCGTAGTTACTGCTGTAAGCATTGGAAAAAAAATAATCTTTGTTTTCAAATATGTTGATACTATAATCTTTCTCCAAATCGTAATTTCGGTGTCTCCTGTAATATTTCATAACACCGTAGATAATATTTTCTGCATGATAAGAAAAGTACACGAAATAAACGAAGAATAGAAAAGGAACCAGGTCACAAAATCTGCTTACTCATAAAATCGGCTTACTCATAATTACCAGAGTTTTTAAATACGAAAAATAAAAACATGGCCGTATAAAGTAGGCTGGAGGACTTAAGACCTCTGAAAAATGAGCAACATTATTTATTTCCCGGGCCTCTTTCGGTTTTAATTCGGATTTACGTATATACATTAGAGAAAGAGACTTAATACCTCCGGGTTTGTACCACTTGGTTACATGGACTACATAAATTATTTCAAATTCAAGGTAAAGTTGCCGATTTCAATAAACCTATTTTTTTTAATTGTCATAACTTAGTCGCACGTTATTCTCAAACATGTTAAGGTAATTAAGGGAAACCTGTAATTGGTCTTATGTTAGGTTAATGTCTGTTTAGATAAGTATTTTTTTGTATTGTGCAGTTCGTTTACTGAATAAAAAATAATTTGAACTATTTTTACCTATTGATTATTGGTTATGACTGTCTAATTACACAAACAATAGCTACGAAAATACCATTCTGTACGAGAAGTTAATATATTGCAGAATTTAGATACAACGGCGTCCCCTTGGGAACGGCAAAGGCTACGACCGCAGCCACTAGCTACGATCGTAGCCATTAGCTACGATCTCAGGCAAGTCTAGTTTCAGCTGTATTGATTCGACTGATGCATATGTACATATTACATTTCAGTGCTTTTGATGCAATTTTACGCTATTCATAATGTCTTCATAGTAGAACAAAGAAGCTTTCTGCGTCCGTCAGTTTCTCTGCTTACTTTCCCTTAACTATGTAACGGATTTTGATGTGGCTTTCACCCTCAGATTGACGTTTTTTCGAAATATAGCCACACGAAGTAATATCTTTATCCAAATAAAGAGTATTGAACTTAAAATAAATATAAACTTTTTTTAGTAGTTGCACGAAAATTCCACTGACAAATATAAGTACCTAATATAATAATTACTATAGTAAGATTTTGGCTTTAGCTGTTTTGGTTGATTTTGATTTTGGTTTTAGCTGTTAACTGTACCAGTTGACATTAACAAAAATAACAATCTGTAATTTATAACGAACTGTACGGTCAAAAAGGTCCTGAAACATGGTATAGAAGTAATGATTTAAATACCAAATGATGCTGTTTTTAGAATGAATAGAATATGTCGAGTGGTTGCATGCGTGATGCGTGCTTCCGGCTAACTGGCAAACAATGTGGCTAGTTAGTAGTGTAATACTCCTAAGATATATAATGTGTGAATGTTGTGTACCTGAATTTTAATTAGCTTTACCTGATTTGGCCTAGTTACCTCTGTTTTCTTAGCAGCTGGTAGTTATCCGACAGAAAACCGGAGTGATGGATATCATCCAAAAGTATAGCAAGCTGAAGTGGCAGTGGGCTGGCCATGTCTGTCACAGAACCGACGAGCGTTGGAGTAGACAGGTTCTCGAATGGAGACCACGTCTTGGAAAAAGTAGTGTAGGACTCGCCGGATGGTCAGATGGCCTAAGAAGAAGATAGCGGGTAGTGGCTGGATTCAAAAAGCGGAGAATTGTGCAAAGTAGCGCACCTTGAGGGAGGCCTATGTTCAGCAGTGGACTGCAATAAGTTTATATGATGACGTTAATGAGGTAGTCTTTAGAATGTTTTCCTAACTTCCTTTCACGCTAGACTGGGAGTGAAAGAAAAACTTAGAATGTGCCAGCTGCCTACTCTTCCCAGGTATACTGTAAAAGTCTGTAAGTGGGATGTGAGGGTTTTGCTGTATCATGGGCGAAAGGCTGACCACCTCTTACCGTCACACAATTTTTTCCGTTCGATAACCCTCACAATTTGTGTCAAACATGGCATCAAAATGGTTCACTAGAACCATTGATGCTCAGCCTACCGCGTTAGAGATTACATGCATACAGGAATTACGAGTACTACTCTAGTTTCCGAACACTTTTTTGCGTGCTAATAAATATTTTTTTTGTAATTATCCGTTGTTTCAAACATCTAAAAGAAGTGCTCGCTATGAAATAATGATATCCTAATACGTCCTAGTAGTAGAACCAGGCACAAATTATTTTTTTGTGATATATGTACACTTTAGACATCCTACTAATATTATATCGAAAGTTTGTGAGGATGGATGTTATGTATGTTTGTTACATTGATATATGTATCTATTATTTTTGTAGTATAAGTTTCATTATAGTATAGTTTATGTAGGTATATTACGTATTTTGCACGCTCTATCTGCCTTTCAGATCAACTTTCCGTGGCTCGGGTTTGCTGGAAGAAATTTCTTTTTAGAGATAAGCTAACCTTTTGTGTCGTATTTCTGTTTGTAATTTTATATATATTTGTCATGTGTGCAAAGAACTGTAAATTAATAAATAAATAAAAATGGATGGATGTCAAAAGTCAAAGTCAAAAATAGCTTAATTTCATAGCGTCACTTAAAATAAGTCTAAGTTATGAATACATTAGCATTTTTACCCGACTGCGCGACGCAAAGGAGGGTAATGTGTTTATCAGCCTATGTATGTATGTTTGTACCTTTGCGGCACTATTTAGACCAAACGCGTGGGCCGATTTTGATGAATGGTACGTCGTTGGATTAGTCATGACGGCGCAAGTGTCATAGAAAGTATAAAAAATTTGAAAAATCAAAATGGCCGGTTTTGGACGCCACAATGTGAAAAAGAAAAAAATGAAAATCGACGAACTACGTCAAGTGGGGTATCGTTGAATAGGTATTTAAAAATCATTGTTAGGTTTTCATATCGTTTTTAACAAATTGTTCAATAATTATGCAAGTGAGATATATATATATATATATATATATACTGCTAATGAGGAGATCAATAAACAAATATAAATATCTGACTTAACTAAAAAGCCTAAAATAAAATAAATTAATATAAAAAAAAACCCGACTGCGTAAAAACTGAAAAGAAAAAAAACTAGTAAGCCCAGTAGTCAAAGACTTTTATTATTGAATAACTTCATGTATCTCATGAGATTCATGTATCTGTTTAACCGAGCTTAGGTGTGCCACAATATAAATTACTTAATAAGACACAGGTGGGTGTTGGTTTGGCGATGGTTCTTGATAGATTATTTTACTTAGTAAACAAGACGAATAGGTTAACCATTACGACCATTCGGAATATATAGCATGGTGACTTTCGCAGCCGGCGCCACAGGTAACGTGCACTTTGTATTAATTATTCCAGTAGCTTGATTTAAGTTATCATTCTTGTACCCTGACATAACTTTTTGTATTAAAATGTAACTGTATCTTATTTGTGTTGCAGTGCAATAAAGTACATTGTATTGTATTTAGTAATCCGAGCTTAATAAAGATTTCGGCAAGCGTGAGTACGGTCGTTACACTTTGTAGTACTTTTTTGACAATGTTTGTATTTGGTCACAGAGGGATAATTTTAGAGGTTTCCCAAATGTTCGTAACATTCGAAGGGTCTGTCTACCCTCATTACGGGCTCCCCGACGGGACTCATTTTTCATAACGCGCTTTTAAAGCCGGTCGTCATGTACACCCAAAATATGCAATTTATATTTCTTAAAAGTGTCAACGCAAAAATGTAAACCTTAAAAATAAAAATTGTGGTTTCTCTAGAAATAATGTTTTCAGGAGATGTTTTTACAGAACCCTATTTTAAAATCGTGAAGTTGCTCTCTCAGCGAATTGCACCTACATCCGTTTCAATCGACGTATTCAATCGTTTGAATAGTCCTTTCAGACAGCAATTTTTAATGTACCTCTGGACAGGAGAAACTCGCAAGCAATATGCGGCGGATCGATGTGGACCATGCTGTGAGAGCAATGCACTCCTTTGTGTTTCGTAGTTATTGGGCCGGTACAATGTCAGATCGATCATGGCATGGCCGTAGGTTCGTTTCAAAAGCCGTTATATCGAAAATGCAATTCTATATTTGTTGGATCGACGACATGCCGTGAAGGCGTGGGAATTCATTTATTACATTCCCGTGATTTCTCACGGGAGGGCTGAATACTGAGATGCAAGTTCTTCATGTATATTGAATTCAGAAATATTTGTGGATTGCAATAAGTGATTCTAGCATCTTTCAATCAATTTACGCAGACAGGATATCGGACCGTAAACACATAGACAGGCACAAGAGGGGCTGATGGGGATGAGCGGGTTCGTGTTGGTACCTAGATACTTAAAATCGCATGTATAATTTAAAAGGAGCCCCTGAATGCCCAAATAACCCCACATTTACATGTAAAATCAACCCTGATCCAACGTTTACAGATAAGACAGATAAATTATATAGAAGTACGAGTACATGGATTCGACTTTGAAGTTCCGTATTCATTTTGTGATTTATTTGTTAGTTAATGAAATTTATAAAATAAGGGCTAATTTCAAAACAATCACCATACTTGAATTTGAAAGAGTCCCTTTGAAATAGGATCATAGGGAGATTTCACACTGAGTTGTTTAGCATTGCGGATTCTGTAATCTGGCTAATTATTTGAGGCAAAATGTGGGTAGTCACGGTCCGCCGCCGTCCGCTGACATTTTCGGGGTCCCCACTCTTGAGATCAAAGAGACGCGGCACAATGGCCCTTGTCGGGACCACGCGATAAATCTACTCTTCAATTCTTTTCATAGTTGATTTTTTGTGCACAGGTTTTCTTTTGAAAATATCTTTTTTGATAATTATTTTATAGGTAAACGCTTAAACGGCAATTTCAGTTTGAGAATCTGGGAAGTACAATCCGTATCCGATTCACGAATTGCAGCGTTGGATGTTCATACATAGAACAGGTCTCAAAGCGCGTAGCCTCTAAATCAAAATTGTTGTTGTAATTCCGAAGCGGTCCATAATAGGGGTATTATGGATCGTCGATTTCAGGACGTACCTCGCCACAATATGCGTTCCACTATTATCATAGAAGTATGCCAACCGATTCCAGCTAGCTTATTTGTTGAGTGTGTTCTAGTTCAACACAAATTATAAAAAGCTTTACCTCTAAATTTAACTGCAAATGGAGTTATGGAGCAACAAGCTTTAAGAATTCATTCGTAATTTGTTTATAACGCTTACAATAGTACAGACAATTCAAATATCCGACAAAAAAGAGGGTTGTTATAAGTTTGACGTGTGTATCTATGTCTGTACGTCTGTGTCATTGTAACTTCTAAACGAATGGACCAATTTCAATGCAGTTTTTTTGTTTGAAAGCTGACGTAATCGAGATGGTTCTTAGCTATATTTGATCAAGATTGTTTCAGCCATTTAAGAGTTATAAACAGTAACTCAAAACACCACTAAGACATTTAAACTGACTTATGTCATTTTGTTGTTGTTTAATTTATCCCTTTCGGGAAAGGCAAAGGAATTTATGTCAATACAGCCATTTTTTACCATTGTCTAAGTTTCAGTTTTATTTTTGTGGTGAGGTCTTAAAAGTCGGGGGTTATACTGAATAAATAAGCTTCAGTAAAGGACATCTAATAAAACAGCTTTTACGGAATTACATGGTAAAAAATTAGAGCTCTTTATTACTAACTTCAATAACCCTATTTATGAGTCCCTTCATTTACTCGCATGTTCTTTCGGCGAGTACTCTGTGTGCAAGTAACATGCTTCGTTTTCACTCGTTGAAAATAAACTCGAGTGAGGCATTCTCATGCTCGTTTATTTAATGATAGGGTGGAAGGAAGACACAAGCCCTCGCTTACCTGGTTGAACAGTGAAAAACCGACATTCTAATAATAACAAGGAACATGCTGCAAATCGCGCAGAAAATATGTCATTTAGCGTGCCAGTCAGTTTAAAACTGCCAAGTAGACATGATATATCGGCTTGTACTCGACGTTGCTCCACTTGCGGGAATATGGAGAGAGTTTTTAGCTTATGCGTAGGCTATCAGTTTTAAACAATTCAGTCGAGTACGACCTAGTAAAATATTGTATAAGTAGTTACGAGTATCGCACTAGATAGTGGATCTGGGGAGTAAGTGCGTATTCAAATATGTTAAAATCTTCAGTGTTCTTTGATTGTTGATTATTACTAACGGACAACAAACTTAATTGAGGGACTCGACTGAGAGGTGAATTTTAGTATATTAAATCTTCTCGTTTTCACGTCAAATATCTAACTGTTTGCTTGTCATTTGATTGCCAATGAGGTTACGTTACGATAAAGCGAGCTCCGTGCGTGCCTCTGCATATTTTCCTCGCTACGTTTTCAATTTTCCCCTCACCTAATCTCGATGTGAAGATCTGTTATCAAATATCATAAAATTTTTCGTTTATTTGAAATAGCATTGTCAACAATAAAATTACATTACCCCAATTTCGTGGCCAGCGCAAACTGAAATTTGTTTTTTTAATGTAAAATTGGTCCCTTTGTGTCAATCTGTTTCATATGTATAAGTCACTAAAAAGTTTGTTAATAGTTAAAACTTTTCAATTTTGTGCAGCATAAAATGTAAAGATATCCGCTTATGGCAACAAAGCGCCAATACTATAAAAATGAACACGTGGTCTACCAACCCGCATTGGGGCAGCATGGACGACTATTTTATTTTAACAAATTAGGAAACATACAGCATTAAGTAAATCTACTGGACATAAAACAACTTAATTAATACAGAAGCCAACAAAGTTTCCACTAAAATCTATTACATTACCGTCTAAGTTACGCATTGTTAAGTTCTACATGATTATTATAATTACGAAACCAGACTCAGTCATAGTTTAAAGTTTTAAATAGTATATGGCCTAAATCCCTTTCATATTTCGAACGAAGGCCCAAACCCCTCGGTGGGGACATTATGGGCTGATTTAAAAAAACAACGGGTTGCACTCCGGTAGTGCCGGAAGAAGTGAAAACTTGAACATGGACGTTGTGCATTAATATGGAAATAAAACAAAATATACAAAAAGAGTCCGTTATTCTCTCAGGATTCGAACCCTCGACCTGTTGCTTACAATCTGGCAACTTTTCCACTTGACCAAACTGTCTACTTTTAATTTAGTAAAATAGTCTATTAATCGTTGACATCGTTGACATCTGTCGCAGAGATAATTTTACTATATGCTGCCATCCGTCCGGGTTTCCACCCATACTTCAAAGTATACACAACGCAACGCTGCCAAAAAAGTTTTCACTTCAAAAAAGGTGGCAAACCTATCCTACGCATTTTCGATCAGGGTCACGTGACATCTGACGATCTGACGCGACTTCATCGCGAGTTTATCATTTTTTCCCCATACTAAAAGTGCTCAACGCCGCTAAAGAAGTTTTCACTTCAAAAATGTAAGCTTCTTACTGCTAGTAAAGAGGTACTTAATGCGTCGAACAACATTTGGTGACAAAATCTGTACTAAATACTTAAGTAAATGTAGCCTCAAAGCTTACCTACTAGCACTTGAATCTCTGTGAAAAATACGATGAATTGGAAAAACCAAAAGCAAACAATTCGAGAGAGTAGTTTTAAAGCCCTTACATCTCTTCAACGGCAGTTTGGGATGCTTACTAAAAGGTGTTACCACTCGCTATCCACTAAAGTAATTATTATTCCTCATCACGGACATTCATTTTTTTGTATTTATATCTTGTTGTCTAAAAAGTAAAAAATTCTGATTTCGCTAAAAGAATTTGAATTCGTAAAAATTTGTAAGTCGCTAAAAGAATTTGTGTTTGTAAGGAATTTGTTGTAAGCAAGCCCCGCGCAAAGCTTGCTCGCCCTCTGGCGTTGTCAATCACCTAGGCATTTTGACATAGGACCGCGGCGCATTACGCGCTATCACCATCGTACTCGAGCTACTTGTGGTTTGGTTAAATACAAAATATATATTTAATTTTGCGAGCCGGAAATGGTAGATAGAGCTATGATTAGCCATTTCGAAAATAAAGATACATTTTAGTAAAAGCTGGTTTAGTAAAGTACCTACTTATACATTTTAAACGCCGTTACATAAATATTCTATGACAGCGGAAATGTTCAAAGGTCAGGTAGATACCTCATTTGGTAGAACCCTCGTTACCGAAACTTCACAAGCACGCATCTGCGGGTGCCGGCCAACGGTCTACCAAAAGTTAGATTGCTCCTTTGTAACCTTTTGCCATCTAGCCCACGGAATCCCGCTTCCCCCCAACTAAAAGTAGTTCTGCTTTTCAATCAAAATAGATAAAACAGTCATCCAAATATTCATTAGCCACAACACTTAACGACTTAAAAGCAAACAAAATTGCAGTTAGGACCGAAAACGCTCGCTTTGCCTGAATACTTTTTGAAATCGAATGGTTTAGTTCAGTGCCTTATACAATAAGCAGTGGACACTTTGAAAAAGGCAAAGGCTCATTCAAAAACTCATAAAAGTTGAGTCAGCAGTCTCTCACGTTTGATGGTGCACTTTTATTTTTCATTCAAAATGCATTGCCATCTCAACGGAGGAAAATTCTTGCTCTTTCAATTTTTTCCAAGCAAATGGAAAATTTAATTTCACTCTCATTTGGGGGTTCTCTGTGAGCTGGGTCGATTATGTTGCTTAATTTTTTTCTAGGTTCGTAACTAACAGATAAATATTTCTTTGTTAATAAATATATAATTCATTTTAAAAAAGAAACAAAAACTAAAACTCATACAACAAACAGTGCGAATAATAAATAGCATTTCTGGATTTATTTTTATTCAGCATTTCATTTGAAATTTCTAACTAGACAACTGCGAAGAGTTAGTGATAATCTGAATTTCAATTTGAAGGTACTAAAGCATTTTCATGTAAAAATAAATCAGACTGTAAGCATTGTGGACTATTTGGTATTCAATAGACATTAAGCCAAATAAGCTATACTAGGAGGTTTCCCTTTACGTTCCTGCGAAGGTTTTCTAAAAAGATTTAAGTTTAAGTAATGATTTATCTGATCTTGAGAATTTTTCGAGTATTTATAGCAAAAGGCACAAGTGGATCTAACTGAATGTTTACTCATAAGAGTTTTTATTAACCTTTATTTATGAGTTTTATATTTATTGTTTAGTTGTAATTATAAGATTATTCAATACAAAAGATCACTTAAAAATTACTAGGGGCATGATATGTAGGGTCGGTTGCATGGATCCTCGTCATATATTTTTTTACTGGATATTTGTAAATTTTTACTGAAAAATAAGTTTAACAGACATTATTTCTATTTTGTTCTAATTATTTTGGGAAATTGGCTAGCTTGTGTTTGTGGGATTACACACACAGCTAAAGTTTTATTAATGTATATTTAAGCTCATTTGTACAACTTTTTGATTAAAAAAATGCTTTGATTTGCTGTTTGTCAACTCCGAAATAACCCTTACGGATTTTAATTTGTGCATAACGATGACTGAACCAACCGACGACGACTAAATTAAAATAGCAGTTCAAACGTAGAGTGTATGAATTTTAAACAGTCTGCACGTGGCCTTTGCGGGGAAAAATTGATTTAGATCCAATAAGCAATGGATTATTTTCAAGTAGGTATGCATCAGTACTTGGTCAGATAATATTTTCATTCAAATTAAATAAACAAATGAAATCCACAATTATTGTTGACTGTCCTGTTAAATCAGTACATTTATTCAAGAGATAATATTTTTGAAATTGGTGTGGTCCCAGTCGAAGGTCTAAATATCTAGTATTTTTATTTTCTTGTAGATATAAGTACTTATAATTCACTGTTATTAGGTAGATAAGTGTCAGACTTATTAGCTCAAAGGCTGCTAAGCCTACATCTTATTCAATGAATAGACTAGGAGCTTCTACAGTATTTGTCCGAACAAAAACAACAAAGCTCAATTTGATTCATGGTAGGGCATCGCCTAGATCGGCTAAAATTGGTATCGCTAACATATTCGGCGTCACGCTCGGATTTATCAGGCCCACGCAGGCCCCTCCTGTCAATTGTTTATTTCTACGGTTAATCTTTACAAATGTAACGCCAAAGGTAGATTAAATACACCGAATAAATCTGCAGGAATGTAATTACAAGCCTACTTAATCGGCTGTAAGGCGCATTTTGGTTAACGGGTTTACCTGTTTTAAGTGATTAATGTCATTATTGCTTGACGTTTTTCGTTTTGTTTCTTAAAAATTGAAGTTGTATTTTCCATGTCCTTTTTTGTTACAATGCCTAGATTAACATTTAGTTTTTTCATGTCTAATAGAAGTAACATGGATGAAGTCCTCTAGTTCTAGAAATAAGTACTTAAATAGTTAAAGGTGACAGTTTTAGTAATTTTCTTGTCCAAAACCTTGGTAATATTTTGTTACAGCTTCAAAAAATTTTACTTTTCGTACTTTCCGCTTGAAAGTGTAAATTTACTGGTACTTAATGACCGTCTATATTAAACTTTAGTTTTAGCACAAAATGGGCAAAAACTTTTTCATTGTAGCATAAAACCGACTAAAAGCGTTAGTAAAAACATTATTGAAGAGTTATAACCCTAAATTCTGGCTTTATACGGGCGTTATTATGTAAAGTAGGGCCTAAAACAACTCTTTGTGATCATAAAGCGCTATCAGTCGGGCCTACACACCATGAAATCTAAAGGGGTCTCTCGTTAATACGGGATCACGCACTTAGCTTTAAGACGAAACTCTGACCGTGTGCTTTCCGAAGATACAATATAATGACACACAATCGTACTATTGAGTTAAGATGATACATCATTTTAAAAATAGGTATTACTTTGCATACGCTGTGATCCTATTAATTAAATATAATTAATTTAGTGTTAATACAAACTGGATATTACACAAAGAAAAAAAAAGCGGTTAAGTAATTAAATGTTTCATATGCCTAAAACTGCTCGATAGATTTTAATAAAATTTTTGGTAGTCTATTTAAAAATATATAATTTTTTTAATAATAATCCCGTTACGTATATAACGGACTGATGAATAAATCTTGGACTGTGCGTAATAATGTGTATTGTGTATGTTAGTATTGTGAAAAAAATACAAAAACACTCACGCTGGTTAGGTAGAGCATCAGATGATTACAAAACAATTTAAAACCATGGTGAACTCATTATAAATAATAAGACTGATAAATCAAATATGAACATTAGGGGTAATACATCTAATCAAAATACAGTAAAACTATCTAGCCTTGAGATAGAAACTGAAAAAAGCCTGAAAGGGCCAACTGAATAATGGCCTACATTAAGCATGTGAAGCTGGCTGCTGGCACATTCTATTTTTTTTCACCCCATCAAAAACGAAAAACGAGTTCAAAATAATATTTCATCTCTTATGGTGTTTTTAAATAACCATACTTTAATATGACCTTAGAGTTTCTAAAGCAAATGAATAAAATACAAAATGTGTAATTTTATACATTTCTTGAAATTAATAATATGAGACCTCGCGCCATATATAGAGATTTTGTTTGCTTCCATTTGTTCCACCATTAGCAGAAATGATTCAAAATGAAATAAGGAAAAGCTTAACACAAATTATAATTTTATTATTACTTCAAACCCTTTATATTATTTTACCCTTTGTGTTCCTGACGAGCGTAGGTACCTTTATTGTTTTAGAAAATATAATACGTGTTTACTTACCTTTAGAAAAATAGAAAAAGATAAAACTCCCAAAGTATTCTTTAAAGAGATATTTATTTAGTAAAATATTTTAAAAAAACAACACTTTCACCAGTATTAAAAGTTGCTTTTAATATTGATTGTTTTTTTCCAGAATAATAAAATGTAATTCTTCGTGTGAAGTGAAACTAACAGTAAAATGTGATGATAATTCTTGAATCAGGAATGTGTTATTACTAAATTTCTCTTTTATTTATTAATGTATCTTGTTGAAACGAATAAACGGGTGCTCCGACTGTTTAACTACTATTCAATTATTTATAGTCCCAAAAAGTGCTAATCGTAAATAATGAGTGGCGTACAAGGATTGTCAATTGATTTCGTTAAAGAAAGCAACCTATAGGTTTAAAATAGGGAAGTATGTATCTGTGTTAAATATTACAGAAAGCATCAATTTTTTTACCATTCATTCGTTCAGGACGGTAATTCTGTTTTTCAATGCTACCTAGCAACTAAACATTCTGTTGACGGTTCAGCTGCTAGTCGACGCAGCTATCATTTCTTTAGTTTCCAACTTCACACCTAAATCACTGCAGCTCGAGTACGATGGTGATAGCGCGCGTAATGCGTCGCGGTCCTATGTCAAAATGTCAACATTGACAACGCCAGAGGGCAAGCAAACCATTGCGCGGGGCCCTCGAACAGTCAAAGTGAAGTTTTAGCGTCAGCCGAGTGGCGTGCCGCGCGAGTTTGTCGCCATCGTGCTCGAGTTGCTGAACGGACAAAATGGTCACCACTACCATGGTCACCCTCGTCATTCTATTGCCATTGAAAAGCCATTAGAATTTCCTTCCAGTTTTAACTAAGTCCTTGTTTAACATTATTAAGGTTTATTAACTGAGTCATAACTTTTACTTGCCATAATGTGTTTTAATAAATCAAAAGTCAGTTTTGAAATTAAAGTGTTTTCTTGTCACAATTTTTTTAAAGTCTGTTATGTTCCAAAGAGTTTTGCTTCAGAACCTGTGTGCTAATCAAACAAATCACTGACAATCGCAACTCGTGCGCTTAAATCTCGAACACAAGCTTAATCCTTTTAATTGAAATAGGATATTTATTTACTGAACGCTGTCAGCTTTTGTTCGCGTCTGTACCATGTAATTATACCCTACCTACCTAATCAAAAAGGTTTCCCGAGATTACAACCAAAGGTTAATAATTAAAACTGTTTATGAAAACAGCAATTAACGGCGTTCCCTTGTAAAATTTAATCATGTTACACGTTCAGAAATACTTTTAAGTAAAACAAGAAATGTTCTAAAGGTTCCATTTCTACAACCTTTTCTCAGTTTTTAGATGGTCGGCTCAGATAACATTTTGTTCTCACTGTTAATACAATTCGGGCAAGTTTTCAAATTGTAAAATAAGTAGGTAACTAAAGTAATTATTTAGAATCGTCCTATAATAAATATATATATATCTAAAATAATTTCAGGATGTAAAAAAACAAATATTTTTTATAGTTTTTGACATTATAGAATTTAAAAGTGTTTTGTACATTTGTAACTGAGAAAAGAAGAAAAAAATATTTTTGTTTTCTCATTGGTTTTGAATTTGAACTGAAAAAGGGGCTTTGTTAAAAATAAATAAAAATATACGTGGCAAGCATAAATTAGCCACGAAAAAATGGCTTCTCCGCATAACGTGAGATATGGCCAATATAACGGGCATGATGTACGCTGGATGGGAGCTGCGCGGTCAATATTGATACGCTTTTATGACCCATTTACCTTTTCCGCTGGCGCGTTACCCAGCCCGCAGCTTACTTGAATTCCTTTACCGTTTAAAATTCACGTCGCTTTTGAACACCTAACTTGTTTACTCTGTAACGGTACATACGTCCACGCTACGAGTTTTTCTATTCTGTCAGATGCCTAACGTCCGCTTAAATGAATTCCGAACGTTAGCTCTTTCTGTTGCGCAACGCTATTTGTGTTGCAGACACAAATAGTTTTTATAACTCAAATAGACTTGAAAACGCGTACGCGCTCTGCACTTGTTCGTTTTAAATAATTGAGTAAGTAGTTATTCATAGTATACTTATCAATGAAATGTACTAACTATACCATTTTTAACAATAATTGTTTTAATGAAATATTTATAACTGTTAATTATAACGTTAGCTAGGATATTACCCAGTTCTCTATGTTTTTAGTCAAACGAATTTTTGTGTTTGTATTCACAAGAAACGAAAACCAATTTGATAACCATTCATTTCTGAAAACATTTTTATGTGATCCAACGGCAAACTCAGTGAATGTTAAAAAATTGAACAAATCATCAATGGAAAATCAGGTAGGTATAAACAGAGATTATATAAGTAAGTTGAATTAAGTCCGATTTACAGAAAGAGAGCAAATGCACACTGCATACTGGGTAAAAGCTGCAGGCCATTATTTTTCTTCGCCCGGCCGGCTGCTACGAGAGAACTGTTTGAAAAGTGTTAGAGAAAATAGTTCGTCCGCTTCCTACTTTTTCTATAAAGTAAATAATTATGTAAGTGGACTGATCCTTCGGCATAGAAAACCTGTTACAAACTGTCTATTTAAGTTTCAGTTCAATTTCAAAATTAAAATCGTATCAATTCAATTCAGTAAAATTGTTTCCAAAAATTATCATTAAAATTTCTCTACATCATGAATAAAAAAATATTATTTTCAACGTGAGTAAGTTAAAACTAACAAAATGAGAAAAAGCAAAGCCGTTTTCCATACGGCATCTACCTAGGGGCCAAGACGTCAAGAAGTGAACATTTAATTAGAACTTCCGTTTATCGATAGATACACGGAAATCTTAGGTACGCAAACACTTGAAAATACAAATTCAATACTGACCAAGAATCTTTGCAGTTAATAGTTTTGTACTATTCTAACCTATTCAGTTAAAATAGCGTGATAGTGATGTTACGGCTGTAACTACGCTGTATGGCTTATGGGACAGCCTCTGCATCAAAAATAATCCATCGAGGTGGTCTTTATGAATTCTATGAAAATAGTTACTGAATTCAGACGGCTGGAGGCATTTGAGATGTGGTGCTGGAGAAAAATGTAAAGAAGTTAGACGAAGAAGAAAACAAATGAAGAAGTGCTGGAATTAGTGAAGGACAAGCGAAGTCTGTTGAGAACCACAGAGAACATAAGAGGGAAAATGATTGGGCATTTGAAATGACACGACCAGTGACCACTTCATAAAAAACTTCTTTCCCAGATTGTAGGAAAGCGAGGTAGTTGTAGCTATTTCGAGAAAATAAAAGAGAAGTGTTGCATCGAGAGGTCAAATCACTAGCGGAGGATATAGACGTGTGTAGCGTTTACTCCACATATAAGAGGACGGCTCTGAAATGTAAGAAGAAGTCAATAAAATATATCTAACTAGCTTTCCGCCCGCGGCTCCGCCCGCGTGGACTACAGGTTATATCGTGCCCAGCTGTGGGATAAAATGTAGCCATGTCCTTTCCCGAGGTCTAATCTTGGGAAAAGACATACTCGTAGGCTACATTTTAACCGTGTGGTGATCGGTTGAGAATAACACCACCCCATCTCTTTCCGTGGGTGTCGTAAGAGGCGACTAAGGTTACACAAATGAGACCTGCCTCCTAGTAATCCATCCCAGGCAACGACACTTCATTTTTTTCTGATTCTGTGGTGTCGTCCTATGGTCTCATGCGGTGTGGTAGGCTCTGTAAAGGGCCGTCTGGTTCGCGTCCACCCTCCTACTAAAGTCCGACGCCAAACAGCTTGCTGTGTTCCGTCATGGTTCCGTCGTTGCGTGGTAGTACCAGTGCCTTTATTTATAGGCATTTTCTAGGTTAACTCGCTCCATCGTCGCCCTCATCTTTGACCTTATGGTCAAGATTGAGGTCAAGAGTTAACCCATCTTATAATAAAAAAAAATCTATATCTTTACCAAAGTTCACCAAAATCGGTTCAGTAGTTTAGCCGTGAAAGCGTGACCAACAGACAGAGTTACTTTCGCATTTATAATATTAGTAAGGAAGTAAGGATTCTTACCAGCCCATATACGTCCCCACCGAGGGGCACGGGCCTCCTTTCAAAACACGAAGGGGGATTTAGGCCATAGTCACACCCTGACCCAATGCGGGTTGGTGGACCGCTCATCTTTCAAAAATGAATTTTCTTGGACGAGCGGGTTTCATCACGATGTTTTCCTTCACCGTTGAGCAAGTGATAATTAGAAATCCATACATAAATCCGATTTGAACCCACCAGGATTTGAACCCACGACCTTCGTATTACAAGTCTGGCTCATTACCAACTGAGCTATCACTAAACGTGACTTAATTTTTTTACCGTGGAATAGGTACATATAATATACATCTAATTTATAAAATGTGCACTATGGAAATGAAACTGTGGCCTATCATCACGTATGACAAAATATTAGCCATTCAGCAGCTATGATTTGTCCACCATTTACTATTAAGATTTTAATCAAGGTTGTGAGACTGTTTAACTTGACACAATGATTTTAATCTACTCAGTGTTTATTAAAACAAATTTATGCTGAACATGACTAAAAGTGTTACTTATAAGTTAAGTAACGTTTATGAATAAGGCTGTAAATATATTGATTCACTTTTTTGTTATCTATACTAATATTATAAAAAGGAAAGATTTGATTGTTTGTTTGTTTGTTTGCATTGAATAGGTTCCGAAACTACTGGACCGATTTTAAAAATTCTTTCACCATTAGAACCCTCCATTATCCGTGATGGACATAGGGTACATGGTTTTCCCGAATTCCCACGGGAACGAAGTGTGATGTTGGGAGCAAGGCGAGTAAATAAGACACACCGAATCTGATTAACTACTCCTTTTATTAGAAATTTTGATGGGTTTATATACTGAGTTCCGAGGACACTTTCTGACAACAGTTGACAATATTAAATTACATGTTATGAAACCTGATATCTGAACTATAAATAATGGACAATTTCTATTGCTAATCTGGTAATGCCTATCTTATTAAATACCACGTATTTAGAGGTCACATAAATACGTCACAACTATAAAGCAGCTTGTTCACTGGTTAATGTAAAGGAGTGTTCACACTACACTACAGAAGTCCCGGGCGGAAAGCTAGTAATGAATAAAGTTAATTTAATGAAGCACAGATAAATGGTCGCTGGATTTAATAAATTTGTTTAGTTTGGTATGTTTGTGGATTTGGAGCATTTTTACAAGTTCCATGATGGAGGACGAAAATACATTTTGTTTTTATGAGAAAAGTAATTATTCGGGTGCATGTTCGTGGCCGGTCGTCAAGGGCAAGTTTACAGTAGATTTAATTTGCGAATCTTTCTGTACTCACGTTTTGCACAAAGCTTTTTGTGCACATTTGATGCGAAACAGTTTAACGATGCGTCAGCTTTTTGCCACCGGGACCGTCATTGTCAGTCTGTATTGTAACTGCTTTTTAAATTTCTCTGCCCAACATTTTGAATATGCGACTTCGGTGAGCTGAATTTTATCAATAATTTTAATTTATACTTAATTAAAATGTGATTTTGATAGTGATTCAAATTACCTCTTCTTAATTGCACTGTGTCAAACATTCACAAAATTGTCGAGTTCCTGCCTATTTCGTACATCAATAAGCTGTTTCCATTGAAACGTCAGTTCTTTAAAGCAAATCTTTTGTAAGAACAAGCTCTTAGTAAAGGTGTCGACTCATAAAATAAATTGAAATGCTCTGTCGATCAAGATTCGCGGCAGGACGCGGCGTAGCGGTCGGTCGCAGCTCTGACGATAAATCAACTCGACGCTTTTATGTATAAAAAAGGGAAAAGACCGGGAAAGTCGTTTATTTGTTTCCAAACTATATTCGAGCGGTTCCCAGCCTTCGATACTTTAATAAAAATCTTGCTGTGGAATTGAAATTTCACATTTGGCCGCACTGGGCGAGGGAGGGCGGGCGGCAGGCGAAGTGGAGTGGCGCGGGACTCGAGTGCCGAGAAAAATGGATAACGGCGGAACTTTTCGCGTTCCCAGCTTTAATTAGGTAGAAAATGCGTTGTAACTCGAAATGTGGAGTGAGACTTTATTTGAATGTATCTTCGTCTGCTTCTAAACTTTCTCATCTGTAATCTTAACAACTTTACGATTGGTTTGTTTTGTTACTCACTCGCAAAAAGAAAAACCTTTTTTACAATCTAATTTAGTATTCGTTAGGTTTGTGATTAATTTATTAAGAAAATGTTTTCGTGATTTTCCTTTAAACGATTTTACATTTCACCAGTAGAATTAGGAAAGAAATGTAATTACGATTCCCTCCTTAAGGCGACCCAATAATGGTTGTGACCGTTTCTAAGAAAAATGAAAAAAGTTTTCGCCAGCAATTATATTTGCGGCAGCTATGACGTTAGATTAATTTATTACCTTTGCAAGGATTCCTTTCCACATTGCCTGTTTTTACAGTTTGATAACTTAATTATAAAAAATATTTTAAAAACAAGCTTTTATTAAAAGCGTTTATTATTCTTCGTATTCTTCTCAGGAAACCCTTTTATTTGATACCAATAAGCAGTCCGCCAACCTGGTCGGTCGGCCAAATTGGGTTTGGAATGACGTCACTTAGATAAACATGGCAATCCAAACTTAACCTATATGCTAAAGGTTAGCTCAATCGATTGATGCATTTAGCATTAAAATCAATTGAACGATTTGACGCGTACAAACATACTAACATACACTAAACATTGAGAGTATCCCGATATTGTAATTTTGGATACCCCTTTTAATGACTGCATCAAATCGCAGCTTCTTGTCTCTCGTTTATTACAGGAATGGCATAGAGTCAGCCTTTAAAGTTCACTAAATATTTTCTTTAAGATGGTATGCCGCGTGTCGATAGACCCAGCTGCAGAAAATTTTAACAACTTTCTTTAGTGTTAACTTTTTCTGAATTTTTTTAAAGACTTGGTACTTTATGGACTTGAAGTAATTTTTCACTAAGGCACGTATAATTAAATAGATGACTAAGTAACACTACGAATGTACAAGAACACATTCAGAAATACATGTACTGTTTTTAGTAGATAAGTATAGTTTACTTATCGTTGTAGTATTGTTTACTTGTTCCCCAGTTTTTTACTGACTTCAAAAATGGAGGGGGTTTGACTATCTGTACTTTTTGTAGTATGTTCACTAATTTCTGATTATCAAAATTATTTTTTGTTCGAAAGAGTTTTTGTTGTTTGCACTAGGCGTTTGCTTGAAGTTTGCGATTATGTTATCACATCACTATTGTTAGTGCAGTTGACAAAAAAATTGCGGTTTTTTGACCACAAAATCATAGCTACAAATATTGTCAAAACTGATGCAAAAAAATGATGCTGTTCCTCAACTCCTCTACGTTGCAATGATTTTTTTGCGAATAATATCTGAACACAAAGAAACTACATTTAATTTTTAAAAAGTTCATAAATTAGGTTTTTTTTTTTTAATTTTCTCAAAACTTCGGTCACTGTTCAGCAATATAAGAAAGTCCGTATTTGTGCTAGACAAGACTTGAAGAGACTTCCGAGTCCATTGTGTAAGACTCGATTGTTAAAAAATAGGACTTGATTCGTGATTTGAAAGTGAGTTTAACGAGTTTTCAAGCCCGCCACTCGAAATAGCGTCATTTCAGCACTCTATTCATTTAGTGCGCATTCTTAATAAAGTGGAAGACTATAAAATAACTGTTCTGGGTTTTGAACACAGTTTGAAAATTTATCGTCAGACTTCAAATATTTAAAACTGAGTTGTGAATAAGTTTATTTCATGACTAAAGTTCTATTTGAGTTCTAATAGAACTCAGTGCTATTTCAGCCCTGTGAAGTTGAATTGCGTCCCTAAATTAGAACTTATTGAACACTTGAGACTATGTTGGGTTTACATATGTGATGCTGGGAATCGAATTTTGTACGTCACAGACTTGACTTCACATGTTTGAGCCATGGCTAATTTAATCTAGGTATTAATAAATAGGCCAGCGTGGTGGGTATTACTAAATAGGCCAGCGTGCCTAAGTCCCCTTCGTGTTTCGAAGGGAGGCCCCTGCTCCTCGGTGGGGACGTATCTGGGTTGGTAAGAATTACTAAGCAATTAAGGCCCTTCTTCCATTATGTTAGCGCTTACGTTATTCTAGACTGCTCGCAGCAGAGTATCTTAAATACATATAAAGGCAGGCTCGTACACGATTAGCCCAGGGGCGAAGGGTGGTCGAGGCTGTAGAAAGCTCATCCAGAAGAAACCCATTTACTCAAACTTTAAAGATAATCGTGTTATATGAGCCCTTAAAATACAGACACATGCAGAGAATTGCATTCCTTAGCCGTGCGCAATATAAAATATGAAGAGAAGTGCTCAGTAAGCATCCGAGGAATCTCCACAAGGTTCTTCGCGGTGCGTCTGAACGTTCGGTAGGAAAAAGAGGCTGGCTGGCGGGATGAGCTTGGGAATCCATGAGCTCACTACCCGCAGCGCACGAAGGGTTCCGTACCATTATCTATAAAAACGGCAAAAATTACGTTTGTTGTATGGGAGCACCCTTAAGTATTTTTTTTAGTATTTGTTGTTAAAGCGGCAATAAAAATACATCATCTGTGAAAATTTCAACTTTCTAACTATCACGGTTCATGAGATACAGCCTCGGACAGACTTACTTATAAAAATGGCAAAAAAATCACCTTTTTTGTATGGGAGCCCCTTTAAGTATTTATTTTATTATATTTTTTAGTATTTGTTGTTATAGCGGCAATAAAAATACATCCTCTGTGAAAATTTCAACTTTTTAACTAGGTACCACGGTTCATGAGATATAGCCCGGTGACAGACGGACGGACGGACGGACAGCGGAGCCTTAGTAATAGGGTCCCATTTAAAAAAATAGTAAAGTACTTATATTAATAAAAAATATATCGTTTCTTTAAAAGTTAGTTGCTGGGGCCTTAGTAATGTACACATTAGGTTCATGTTGCTGGGAGAAACATAGAGTGCTCCCATCTCTGCAATTAAGTGACAACCTAGTTTTTCAATCTTTTTATTAGGGCAATACTGATTTAAGCCGAATTTGACGATTTGATACTTTTAATAAATCATTATTTTTTTCTAAGTACACCAGAGTTCGTAACCTTAATTAAAATTAAGCATTCGTCTTCTTTCTAGATCCAAATTGCCTAGGTACCTCAACTGGCTTTGAACTTAAAATATGTATACATGTATTTATTGTTGTAATTAATATGAATTTTGTAATTTATGTAATTAAATATTTATATCAACTATAATAAACAAGCCGTTCTCCCATTATTTCATTTACATAATGAATTAAACGGTTTCGATTATATATTTTTTAAGCTTTTGAGATTAGTTTACTTAATATTTTATTTGGCGAATTGTCCTTACGCTCACACCTAAAGTAGTAATTAATTGTTGTTTTAGTCAAGAAAGAGTCATAAAATAACAAAATCATTTTTATGTTCTTTATTCTTTATGGTATACACACACACGTACGTATAAATTACAAAAGAGAAAAGACATGTACACCGGCGAGCTTAACTCAGGCAATGAGTTTTCTTCCAGCTAACCTATGTGAGAGGAAGAAGCAGTTGAAGTGGGCAAGGGTGATGTTATGTTGATTATCTAACCAGTCACCAGTTTTTCTTTCTTTCTTTTTTTCATTGAACAAAGTTTCTCATCTTATCTAATTCTTTCATTTTCTATACAGAATTAGTATTTAGAAGGGCTGCTGATAAATCAGCATGAAAAAATAAAAATATAATGTTAATCTACAATGTGTTCTTATAATTTCCTCATAAATTAATGCAAACTAATAAAAAGAATGAAAAGTATCAAGAGTATATGGCAGACTTCTCGTAGCGGTTAGAATTTCATGTAAACATTGCTCCTTTTGCTTACGAACAGACTCCAACTCCTCCATTATATTTTGGAAATTCATTATCATCTTGTGTGAAAGTTGTCGAACGCCACTTATAATAGTTTTACCCATCGAGAAAACTCAATTTTCAAAAAAACCGCAACAAAATATCTACAACAAACTGAAATGACAATTTTGACTGACGTTCAAAAAGGGGTTGCCAGTTAAAAACCTGTTAATGGGTTGCCAGTTAGAAACCTATGCAGAGTTATCGTGGGACAATTCTAGACTACACCTCCGTGTAGTGTAGAAAACCCCATTTTATTTCACTACCTATAAAAGAAAAAAATCTCCTTTTTTTCTTGTATAGGTAGTGAAATAAAATGGGTTTTTCACCGATATCGTCTCGTCTTTCAACCTAAAAAAAATTTCTTCAAATAAAAATTTCTGAAGAAAGGCTCAAAGTCGAGTAAGAGGATTTGAATGTGAAAGGAGTTTAACTTTCTATCACGACGTAAGTATCTAACCGTTAAATAAAAACTGCAGTTTTAGTTTCAGTTTCAAATAACTTTTTTCCTCTCCAAATTTTAGTGTAAGAAAAGGTGTTCCGAAAGTTTTATTTATGTACAGTTATTAATCATGTGAGACATTATCGTTAAAAAATAAAAATTACGACGCGAGGGGCTAAACTAACTTGAAATTCTTGCCAACGCTTAAAATTTAAAGTCGTGATACAATGCTTCTAATTTCTTGTTGCTTCTCGGCAATCATCGATTTTTTTAATGCACTCGAAATTTATGTGAATTATACGATTTACCGCCTGCGAACTTATTGAAGAACTGATTGGTTTTTTCCTCATTTACATATAATTGCAAAATAGGCAACTGTTAAAGTAAAGCTTATTTTTTTATTGTTTCTCGGCAGACTTCGTGTTTTCGAAATTATAACAAAACCATAATAAAGTATGCAATTCTAAATTTTGATTATTAATTTTACAAGCAACAGACTTCATGTCCTCTAAAATAAAGTACGTAGTTCTGAATTCCAATTATTACAGGCGGTAAATATTATAATTCACAGAAATTTCGAGTGCATTCAAAAAAATGATTATTGCCGAGAAGCAATAAGAAATTAAAAACATTGTACCTATCAAGACTCTAAATTTTAGGCGTTGACAAAAATGTAAAGTTAGTTTAGCTCCTCGCGTCGTAATTTTTATTTTTCAACGATAATGTCTCAATAAATCGTACATCGTGAATCGCAGTCTCAAATTTCGTTTTTTTTATTTATTTTAGGCGTTGACAAAATTGTTTAGTAAGTTTAGCCCCTCACGTCAATTTTTTATTTTTCAACGATAATGTGTTAAGAAATCGTACTTCGTGAATCGGAGTCTCAAAAGAAAAATTCAACCCAAGAAAGTGTATGCAGATATTTGAGCTGTAGTGCAGCGATATAAGTTTTCATAATTCAGAAAATATTGTTATTACCACTGTTCCATTACCATACCGTGTTTGGGAAACATTCGTGGTGTTACTTAATCAAGTGTCATTTAATGTTACAGCATTGTGAATCGTGACTCCACATATCGTGTTTGCCTCAACGCATCATTCGGGAAAAGATCCGCCGAAATTTTTCTCTACACCGCAAAATATTTTGCGACATGAAATCCTGTTACAATCGATGTAAGTACTTAATTATTAATTTTAATATTTCAAAAATACAAGTAAAAGCAAAAATTAAACCTGAAATAAAATAAAAAATCGCTAACATCGCCAGGCCGCTCTAAAAATTGTAGAAATAGGTATAATATAAAACGGCAGCCCTGAAAACGTCATTTAGCACTTCAAAATCACATTTTGACAATTTGTAACTAAACCACACGCCGCATGCCCACCGTCCACGACCGCTAAACTATTAAAAAACTTACCTTTCAAATGTGGCACTGGACCCTAGCGCTGCACATGGCCCTTGTCACTGAAACTCATCATCACAGTTCCTGGATTCACTGCACTCAGTCTTTGATCACTTCAAGCCGGTGGTGTGGTCATCGCTGCGTGATGAGGAGAGCGCGAGAGGCAGAGGCTGATTAGGAGGCAGCCTCTTGTGTCGGGAACTGGCGCGGATATGGGCTTCAAACACTGCCACCGGCCCATTTATGCGCGGTGGGGTGGCTCGCGCAGGCGTGCGACACCCTGTTGCTTCTTAGGGGTGGCTTTAGCCGTGTCGATAGCCGAGGTGTTGTAACCGCGCGTAATTGACCAAAATGTCTAATAAGAGGACTTTTTAATTGAATTACACAATCTCGATGGCCGTAAAAATGTTCTGCTGGATGGACCTGATTTTGTAAAGATGTTTTAAGTTAACGAGCAACGAAGATTTTTATACTGAAAGTGTTTTAATTTATTTCATATTGAAGTTTTAGCTAGGAATAGTAGGTAACATTATCTATCTATAAACGGGTTGTTTTAAACGTTGG
Organism: Aproaerema taeniolella; assembly: GCA_949987775.1. Lineage (NCBI taxonomy): Eukaryota > Metazoa > Arthropoda > Insecta > Lepidoptera > Gelechiidae > Aproaerema > Aproaerema taeniolella. The sequence continues at coordinate 21,599,484 of OX465242.1, read as the reverse complement.
CTGAATGGGTTGTTTAAATATTTGTCGTGGTTGCTTTTGTAATAAGTAAAAGCAATCACGACTTTCTGCCTGTGTGTGTATTTCCGAGCTAATACAACCTGAATATCTTAAAAAATCGAGTGAATAAGCTCCTTCTGGGTGAGCTTCTACATCCACGACTGCATCTATGCCCTAGATTGTGCCTCTTTTATTAAGAATTGGTTCGCTTTTGACCACAATCAAACATCTTTACCCTAGATGCTAGGTCGAGAGCGAACCAATTCTTAATTTAAAAAAAAAGTAATAAGCAATCAAATAATTTGAATTTGAATTCATGTAACAGAATCTGTGACAAATGATTGAGATAGAGCAGGTCGGGGCATTCGGGTGTGCAAAGTCGATAGGCGCGACGGATCTGAAAATGATATAAACGTTATCAGTCTTTCTATACCTTTCGAAGAGTATTAATACAAGTAATCCAAGTAATTCGATAGTTACCTTTTAATGTACACGTATGGACAAGCTCACATTAAGAGCATTAGCCCCTGAACGAAGTATCTGTATACGCTACGTACATTAGTCATATGATGAGGGATGTCCTATTTATAAGTATACCCTGCCTTGAAAAACTCGATAAATATAAATGCATCTCTTAAAATCTACTTAATCTTATGCCACCCGCATCCATCGATTCGGTCGATCTTACCTACGCTGACTACGCTAATAGGTACGCAAAGATTTTTCCGTTTTGTAACACCTTCAGATACGTTACTATAGGACTGACATAAAAGTCCTAACATAACTACGTAAAATAAAGGATTTTCTTTCTCAACCATAGTATTTAAAGAAATATGCCTGCAGTATGGCTATTTTATTCACACCAGTTACTAAATATTTGTTGCTCGATATCATCAACTGCACGTCACTAGAGCTCTCCCTCTCACCCCTAGCAACCTGTAACACCCTCCACCCCGCCGTTTAAACACTGACTTACCAAAAAACTTATGTTTAAGTTGGATGCTGTTACAAGTTTCCTACACCAATGTGGGTAGATTAGTCCCTATATTCGCTTACTCCATTTTTTTGAACTATAATTTTTTTTTGAGGAAGTTTTATGAAAAAATATTTTATTGTAAATGAGAATTTTTACTTGTTTCGTTTGTTTGTACTTGTTTCGGAGCAACAAATTGAGGAGATTTTAATTTAATTGTTGGTTAAAGGGTTACAGAGTGATGTTAGGACATTTTTCTACGCGAACGAAGTCGTAGATAGAAAGCCACTCGAAACACACGGTAAATGTAAGTTCTTACTCCTTTCGACGCGTTGTGTCAAATACGCAAATGGCCAATGCACACATTTTTGGAAATTACTTACTCACTCACTCACAATCCTACTTAGTACTTCAATGATTATTGAATTTAGTAGATACAATTTTATAATCGTCATTATATTCTCTTAATTTTACCCTTTATTCGTAGATATAAGTGAATTATCATTCATTTATTTTAAACAAACAACATGCCACAAGGATGGATTTAGCATAGGTGGGAGGCGCAGAAAAACAAATAATTATAATCTTTTAAAAAGCAAAGGTAATAAAATTTTAGGACTTCGACCACTTTGGTGGGTTCTTTTCATGATATTACTTACCATTCATTATTTTTCCAAGTGATACAATACACGTTCTTTCACTCAATTTTCAACTTTTTGGAATAATTATTCCCATGCTATCAAGAAAGAGTCTTTAGAAAATACCAATCAAAATTTTTTCGATTCTTTTCTTTGATACCTTCAAAAAATTTAAGTAATACAGTTGAGCAAGAGGCTCCAAGTAATTTCTTTGAATTTTCAATTTGAAGAAATCTGATTTTTTTTCGTAAGTATATAAAAATACTAAGATTTATTTTTCTTGTTTAAAAATCATTTTAAGTATTTTTATATGTACAAACTAAGATTTCTTAAAAGCTGAACTGTGAACTGCTTACGGAAAAGCGATTTGTGCGAGTTTGTTTGCGCGTCTACCCGCATCTCCCCAAACAAGCCCTTAGAAAGATAACGTGGCAAGCGTGTCGCACAAATAGTAGAGATAAATCCTCGTAACGTCAAAGGTCTGCTCAAAGTTATACCACAGCGTTCCTTGTCACGCAGTAGCTTGCCTCTATCAGAGTCGTAGTTCCATTAGCTTGAACCACGTACAAGCTAATGGTATTCAGTTTTGTGGCTACTCACAACGTGGGCTCTCACATAATTACAGGCATATTGAAAAAAAAGGATGACGTTTACTATCTAGGAAAACTAGGAAAACTATATTTTCCTAATCTCCAGAATTTGTCCGCCGCCCATCGATGATTTACTTAGACTCCATGATATCTGATGCAACATCTGGGCTAAAGAACACAGCACAGCCTACAAAGCTGTATTGATCGAATTTTGTGTAACATGTTTTACCTGAGCGCTGTATAGTGATGAAAGACAGCGTGTTCCGCGAGTTTGGGAGAGCAATGCTTTTGTTCATCGTTTTTAAATGCCACCTGTGCAGACTGCAGATTTTTATGTGCAGGTAGATAACTAGTTTTTAGGGATCCTTTAAAACTAAAAAATAAATAGTCTGACGCTTGAAATAATATGGCCGATAATATCTTTATTTCTTTTTTTGCTTCCAATACAAGCCCTAAGTTATAATGGAAGCTACAATAACACATGACCATTAAATCTACCGGCTGCAAGACGTTAATTATGGAGGCCTTCATCATGGATCTCCAATGTATTGACCTGCCTTATGCCGCTATACCTTCAGGTATGTGGTTGCCATTTGACGATTCTTCTCCTTCAATAGTCAACAGTCCTTAGAGCAATGTGCTATGCACTCGTTGTTAAGTTGTGCGCGAATAGGCAGACAAATTCGGCAGCGTGGTACAAAGAGGTGCATGCCCTTAAGGCCTGGTCTAGACAGCAGTATTTTACAAATCATCAAGCACATCTTAGAAAAGAAAATCAACGAATTGAAACTATTGAGGAAAATAAAAATAAAACTAATTTTGTATGGACAATTAGGTATGTACCAGCTAGAAGATGCTCGAGACTTTGTTCCTGTGGGAGTTTCGTAAAAGCCTTCCTTGCCTACGCTATAAAAAGAACCTTTGGGCCAAATTTCCGTTTTCTATTAGTAAGGGTTTAGGCTGAGCGTTGATGAGTCAGTGAGTCAGGACCTTTGAGAGAATACATTATGCAAGTGACACAGAAGGTTGCTTTATTGGTATCTATCAAAGTTTCTTGTTAATTGTGGTGATTCATAAATTGGAATAAACTTAAATAACAATTAATAGAATCGACTGTACCTACAGAACTCTGAATACAGGATTTCAACTTCCTCAGTTCCCGTTTTTTATCGCCGGGAGTTAAAACAGCAAGACAAAGGCATTATTCAGATGCAAACGAGGATCCGCCTACCATCCATTGATTCCACTGAAAATTTGTAGGCCGTGGGTTGACTAGAAATCTGTACATGCAAAACAGGTACATTTTATTATTGAGCGAAGATTCAATTTAAGCATGCACTTTATTATTTCCAGACTACCTACGTAATACCAATACTTAATTTTATTTTAAATACTAAAAAATAACTTTTGCTTACGCTATCTTTAAAATACTTGGGTTGAATTATTGCAGCCTGATCTTAAAAAGTTAAAAAGTCAGTGAAAGTCAGTTGGTTTCAGTTTAAAATTTTTTTTAAACACTGCCCAATAGTGTCCTGCCAGGGTAACATAGACGTGTGACATATATTTGTCATGTCGTTGTCGCTGCTTACTGACACTGTGTGATAGAACGAGAGTACGTTAGTACTATTATTGATTCTGTGACGAGAGGGCCAAACGAGTTACTCGTACATACGACAAAATTATGTCACGCGTCAACGTTAGCTATACTGGCGTCGAAAGCCTTACAACCAGCCTTTGTAGAATTGTAAACCTCCACATTGAAGCAGGTAAAGGCCGGACTGGAAAACTTCTAAAGTAGTAGAGAGATTAAGGTTCGTAATCAGCAATATGCTCAGATACATAAGCAGGATGTAACATTTTTAATATCGCTGCGGATTTTGTTATTTAATCAAATAAAAATTAAAAAATAAATAACTTATTCTTAATATTTATTACTCAGGCTAACACAAGAGACTGTATATTATTCTTGCACACCCGTTTAAAAGCAACAGCAGTGAAAAAAACGACAAACGTTGTTATTTTATTTTATTATAAGATGGGTTAACTCTTGACCTCAATCTTGACCATAAAGGTCAAAGATGAGGTCGAAGGTGGAGCGAGTTAACCTAGAAAATGCCTATAAAGGCACTGGCACTTCCACGCACTGACGGAACACAGCAAGCTGTTTGGCATCCGATTTCGGTAGGAGGGGTGGTCGCGAACCAGACTGCCCTTTACAGAGCCTACCACACCGCATGAGACCATAGGATGACACCTCAGATTCAGAAAAAAATTAAGTGCCGTTGCCTGGGATGGATTACTAGGAGGCAGGTCTCATTTGTGTTTCGTTAATTGCCTCTTACGACACCCACGGAAAGAGATGGGGTGGTGTTCTTCTCAACCGACCACCACACGGCAAAAACGTAAAATATTACCGCTGCTAAATCTACCCACGCACACTGTAGTAGAAGGTAGTGAGATGCGGCGGTGAATGAGCGAAATGCTGACAATATACCTATATTTACTCAATCATTGAGGTAATAATATTACATCAATGAACGCAACACTATATTTTCGTGTTTCCTTTACAAGGCTACAAAATATTTTCGCTAACCTATGTGTTAGTGGTTTTAAAGCTACGTGCTGGATGGCTATAATTGAGTGATAATGATGGCCATTTTATCTGTTCAGCCGGGCTATGATGATCGCAACGACATATTATGTCACGCTGTATCTCGTGGTTACGTGACGCTTTCTCGTAATCTCACTGGGCGAAATTGAGAACTATTTAATTTTCATGTACTTTCTGATAGTCACCCCGACGAACAGCGCCACCGCCAACCGTACGTAAAGTTGCATACTACCTAGCAACTGAAAATTCAGCTGACGGTGGCCCACCACCCACCAGCCAAAGCAGCCGTCATGAGATGTATTAAATTTCCTCACCAGATTGGATAAAATGGCAACCATTTTCATTCAACCGCCATTATGACACCATTGGTTAGTGGAATAGCTATCCTGTTCTGTTCAAGCCGTTGACCAGCAGGCCGAGTACGATAGTGACAGCGCCGCGACAACACCGCGATCCTATGTCAAAATGTCAACATTGACAACGCCATAGGGCGAGCAAACCTTTGCGCGGGACCCTCGCGCCATCAAAGTGAAGTTTCAGCGTGAGCTGAGCGCGAGTTTGTTGTTATCGTGCTAGAGCTGCAGGAATTTTAAATTAAAAAATATTTTACTATGAAATCGTTTAGTACTGAAAACGACCGTCCAATGTTGACACAAAATATCCTCTCAACTAGAGTGGAAGTAAGTACTTTCAAGGACCAAAATCCAATTCAGTAATGGAGACGAGCGAGACGAAGCCACCGGAAGCAGATAACATCTGCGTTCAAAGCATTCACTACCAGTCTCGTTCACCAATAGATACTCGTAATCGTAACACTTAAATCTTCACATCACAAAGTGTGTGTATGTTGGTTACATCTTCACGCTCAAACGCCTGGAACACTTTTAATAACAAATTTAAAAGAGGGAAACCCTCAAATTTAATAGGCACTTACATTGTTATTCACCTACTTTCACTTATTTACACAAAAAATAGAAAAAAATAACTGTTTACAAAAAACATAAACCGACTTCAAAAAACAAAAAATAAAAACGTAGCATTTAGTGTGCTACGTACCTATTGATGACGCGGTGATAGCCCAGTTGGTAATGAGCCAGACTTGTGATCGGAAGGTCACGGGTTCAAATCCTGGTGCGGGCCTGTACCACTAAATTCGTCTTTTCGGATTTATGTACGGATTTCTAATTATCACTTGCTTAACGGTGAAGGAAAACATCGTGATGAAACCCGCCAAGAAAATTCATTTTCGAAAGTCGAGCGGTCCACCAACCCGCATTGGGCCAGCGCGGTGGACTATGGCCTAAATCCCCTTCGTGTTTCGAAGGGAGGCCCGTGCCCCTCGGTGGGGACGTGTACGGGCTGGTAAGAAGTACCTATTGATCTGTTTAAAGTCGGTGCGGAGGCGGATGTACGTATCGCCTATCAAACTTATTTGGCTTGGCAGCGAACCGACTTCAAACAGATCAGTGGATACGTAGCATATTAAATGCTACATTTTGTTTTTTGCTTTTTGAAGTCAGTTTTTCTTTTGTGTAAAAAGTTTTTTTTTTCTATTTTTTGTTTTTTTTCGCTTTTTAAAGGCGGTTTTTCTTTTTTATAAAAAGTTAATCACACAAGTGTTTGCCTCGAGGAGAAATTGAACCCAGCCCCCGTCGATCAAGTGGCAACATCACTACCACTCGACTAAACCGGCCATCAGATACAAAGATTCGTTAAAAAGTTCTTTTAAGTAGGTTTTGCACAAAACGCCGATTTTCTTGTGTTGTCCTTTGTCTCTTTTCAGTTCTCTTTCTCCGTTGTTCTCACCAATTCCAACCGGCTTAAAGCACTTTCCTTACGAGCACTGTCAAAAAAGTTCAGCTCGTCTCTTCAGTGTTTTCTCGATTAATCTCGTCTACAACGCTCTACACGAATAATAAGATTCATTATTTTTTGGAAAGGCTCCGTAATTTATTAAAATAATGTATTTTATAAAAAATACAACTTTAGAGTTGCAGCGCGGCTGTCAAAAAAAAGACCAAAACTGTCAAAACAGGTTTTTTGCGATTTACCGGTAAACTACGCGTCTGGCGGTAAAAAATGTTATGTAACAAAAAACCGCAATAAAAAGAAAAACAAAATTAGATTTTTTGAATCCCGATCGGTTTGGTAGTTTTTGCGCAATCCGCATAAAAATGTGTTTTTTGGCCATTTTTTTCGAAATTTAATAACTCTCGTTGTATATTATATAAGATCTGAAATTTGGACTAGAGGTAGATATTACAGTTTCTAACATCTGTACTAAATTTTAGCTCGATCGCATTTAAACTTTTTGCGAACCACAGCAAAAAACTGAAAAATGGTCCTCTCGTAAAATGGCCCTAAAAAAGTTTGTAGACTACTTAGAGACTTTTGAAACCTCTCATTCTCTTTTTCTAACACTTCTCTATAATATGTCAAAGTTTCATAAAGTGTCAGTGAGTGCAAGTCCCTGAAAGTTTCAGGCTTTTTATATTATATACAACAAGAGTAATTGAATTTTGAAAAAAATGCCAAAAAACACGGTTTTTTGCGGATTGCACAAAAACTACCGAACCGATCGGGACTCAAAAAATCACATTTTGTTTTTCTTTTTATTGCGGTTTTTTATTACATAACATTTTTTACCGCCAGACGCGTAGTTTACCGATAAATCGCAAAAAACCTGTTTTGACAGTTTTGGACATTTTTTTGACAGCCGCGCTGCAACTCTGAAGTTGTACAAAATGAATATGTTTATACTAACGCAAAGATCTATAGAAAAAAATAATAATTGCTGGTTACAATTATCCATATTTTAGCACTGTGATCGGCTAATTCTGCCCGACTATTATGTTACCAATGAAACCTGAATTTCATGTTTAGGGATTGTTTTCAATGCCTTGATAATTTGTTTATAAGAATCTATAATAAAAAATAAAATAATGCGGATATTTGATAAAATAATAATTATAAATAAATTCAGAAGTACTGGAAATACCACATATTTGCCTATACTTCTGTGCCCGAAAATATATTTTTTTGTATAACACCTACTCGTCAATGCCATATTATGTGTCATGCAAATCAAACCTAAAGTAAGTCATTAGGCCCCTACGGTCTAGCTGGGTCATAATATTGTATTGAATTTCATTATGACCCGCCGGGCTATACTAAGATTTGAATTTGGAATGCAATAGACATAGAGTTATACGACCTCCTTGCAGCCTTTGACCACACATCAAGATTAGCATGAAAATTTATCATAGAAACCTGCACTAAGAAGATATTTGAAAATGGAACTGGCCACTACCGAATAAAAAAGAAAAAAGAAAAATGTCAAGTGAAAGTGATGATGACAGTGATCTGACTCCGGATTGCATACACTCCGAAGCCTCTGGCATTATTAGAAACTTACTAATTGTATTAATTTTTATTGCCTTACAGTCATTACATAAAGTAGAGTATGCTACGAGGGGATAAAGTTGTATTTGTCTTGGGCGATCTGGAACCCTTGAACTCAGGATTCTAGCCTTAACTTTCTCGAGGTTCAATATAGCGCCCGTGTGACTAAATACACTGCTTTATCCCCTCGTCGCATAATCTACTATTTAACCCCCGGACAAAAAAGAAGTTTGACGTGTATATCTGTGTGTCTATCTGTGGCCTCGTACCTCCTAAAATCTAAATGAATGGACCAATGTTGATGCATTTTTATTATTTTGAAAGCTGACATAATCGAGATGGTCCTTAGCTATATTTTATCAAAATTGGTTCCGCCGTTTAAAAGTTATAAGCAATCGAATGTCGGGGGTCTAATCCTCTGTAATCCCTTGTATGCAGTCTCGGGCGGAAAGCTAGTATTACTTAAAAAAGAATTATTAAAGAAAACATAAGGACTGGGACAATCTACGGATATTGTTTTCCGCCCTAAAATCGCGAATCTTTCTTGAAACTTTTCAAAACTATTACTAAGCACCCTATTTTCCCCTAAACACAATAATGTCAAACTAATAACAAAATAGCGATAAATCTTGGAGTTTCTCATGCATCTTTAATAGTTTGTAATCGAATTTGTACCATGAGTGTATGTCCAGACAAGACTTCAGACAACACCTATAGATTTATCAGATGAATTTTTATCTGTCTCTGGAGCTGCTCATCTATTGAAAATTTAATTCTATTCACTTTGCCAGGTGCAACTACTTTGTTCTTTCTAGCACCTGCGGCATTACGTTCGTATATCTAACAATGTAAAGAAAGCTTTAATTCTACCTCTTATGGCTTTCATAAGCCAAGATCTTAGAAAATTCTCTAGACCGAAACAATAAGAGGTACAATTCAGCCCATAAAATTTTCCCTAGTAAAAAAAAAGGTGAGTAAGTATTTGAACATAATCTGTTGTTCCTGGGAAATGGCAGAAACCTCATCGAAAAAAGTTAGGGCAAACTGATTTTATCATTTTTTTGTAAAGAAAGAAATGCGTTTCAGGTATGGGACATTTAAAAAAAAGCGACCAACTATATAGTTTCACAAAATTCTCGCCTGATACTAATAGACTAACAAAATTATTCGTCTCTTAACAAATCTGAAAGAAGAAATCCAGTGACGTGATTATTTACTACAAAAAAAAATACGCGAATAAGTTGATTATTTCAGATAGCATGTAAAGTGAGTTCCAAGAGTACCCAGCAGAAATGAACTAGAACGTGGAAATCATTATTTTGTTTGACATTAAACATCCAATTGTTCGTCCATGAGCATGACACTTGCAACAGCGCCAAATTATCGGTTGCTCATCAAAAACCGCTGTCATATTTAATAATCATAAATTAAAAAGGGATGTCAGGTGTTATTTTTAACCTGCCTACATAATTGGATGAAATAAATGGTGGTAGGTACTCGAGCGCTGTTAATGAACTACCGACTGCGGCATTACCCTAACGATTGTTCTTAGCAACTTTTAAACCACAACTGTTTATTTGCAGCAGTGAAACCGCTCCTAATCCTATTAAAATAAAAATAAAACAGGGCACGGGGCAACAAATTTTAAAGTCGATGCCTTCAGCCGCCAGAACCTCCTCGTTCCGACGCAAAACTTTTCTAATATATTAAAAATTTTCCGTACAAACATGCTGCATTAAAGTCGAACGGCATCTAGAAGTTCTTTAAATATCTACACATGCGAATATTTAGCGACTATTTTTTCCTTTCTGTAAGTGAATTCAACTTCTCGAAAAGTTCTTATCAAACCGAAACTCTAAAAGAAACTTGTAGTACTTGCTGCCGTACTCAGAGACGTCAATTAAAGTTAATAAGTACTTAAATGTCATGCTATCCTTGTTTATATCAACAAGAGTGAAAGAGACAACATCAGAGTATAATAGTACTTAACTTTAATTGACGTCTCTGAGTAAGGCAGTTAGACATTTTAATTATGTAGTAAGCAAGAATTTTTAAAATTGCTGTCAATTTAAGGGGTTTAGAAAGGGTTTGTACGTTTGTATGAAATAAAATATGTGTGTTTTCCAAAGTAAATTCCGTAAATTTTAATTTCATGTGGAGGTATGAGACCACATTCTGTCATATCATGACCTGTTCAAAGTATTTTGCGGTTTTTCCCTTATTTATAATGGGAACTTTCGACTCTTTTGAACGTGTTTAGAGAGAACGAAATTTCTGTCCACATAAATGTTTGGTCCTGCCTACCAAACAATTTTAAATATGATCAAAATTTTAACCAATGTTATAAAATTTATATAGAAATTATGTCCCTCTTTCTTCATCGTGTGTAGATAAGCAAGGTGTGACAAACTTGACTAGTATGTGAAATAGGTACTTCTTGACCTAATATATCCCTGCAGTTATTTAATAACGCTCTCTTTGAGTGATAACGGATGAAAAAATGTTCTCTGAAGGTTTTGCCAGTAGGCAGATTTCGAATTTTAATGTGTTCTGTAGTTTTGGTACCTTTTTATATAATTTAATATTCTTTATACCATTCCCCCTCATAAAAGCTTCTTTTTTCACTGAAAATTGGGGATAAGAGATCTTTTAGTCACAGTTTTGATATTTGAATTTAGAACCCTAAAAAGATTATTTTGCTCCCGCAAAACACGTAAAAAAAGAGCACTTTTTTGTCAATTTTGGTGTTTAAATTTTGAACACACCAATGTTGGTATAGATATACGACCTCTATCGCAAAGAATATTTGAAATTAAAACTCCTTGCGCAGATAACTCTTCAATATTTGATTGGTCAACATTTTCGACAGGTTTAAAACTTTAAAATAAAACTGTGTGTTCTTTGCTGTTATTAATTAGTAATACGTCGACAAGAAATAATATCTCGTCACAGATTGATCACCGTATCGACAACAACAAGAAAATTACTCTAAACTTTAGTAATTGTTCAAATTTTAATATGTATATGTACATTTTCATTAATGTAACGTTCCTTTTTCCTTTACTAAATGTTTATTTCCGCTTAAATTTTTCTTTTTCTCGAGGTAATGGTATAAAATATAATCTGAAACTCTTGAATAAAACGGATTTTCATCGAGAGCTATGAATCACTCGCGTCATTCAGGATTCTAACACTTGAAGCGCTCGTGATTCAATAATTTAGAATCTTTCATTTGCTCGTAATCCAAATTTGGCCCTCGCTTAAAATCTGTCTTTTATTCCCGAGTTGCACAATACACTATTTTTAGAGAACGGCATTGTAATCAAATGTTTTTGTTTTTGTAATGTAATATACAAAATCAAAAATTCGGAAAAAATTGAGTTTTGTTTTCACTATTTCGGCCATAACTTTTTGCGTTTATGATTTTCTCGAATAATTCTTTTTGCACCTTACAGCTCTCGTAAATACGCGTCTTTTAAATATTTATCATATCTTCACAACTCTCCGAGATATAAGGGAATCACACTTTTTCGTAAAATAGGAGCCTATACTGGAGCAAACGAAAATATATTTTCATTGTCAAAAAATCATGTGTTTAAGAACCACATCGCGTGGATGCAAACGATTGTACAAAAAACGTTAACATTACGTATTTATTTAAAAACTAGTGTTCTATCTCGTTACGGTCATAGCCGTTGTTATAAACAAGAGTTTGTTCGATTAAGGTAGCTTCAGAAATAACTTTAGTTCTGGCATAAGAATGAATGAAACTTAACATAATTTTTTTTGCGATAATATTATTATTTGTAAAGTATGCATTGCTTACATTAATAGGTACTCCTTCACAGTACTCAGTTCCAGCAACGCTGCAACTCGAGCACGATGTTCTTGTGCGAGGAATGCGCCGCGGTTCTATGTCAAAATTGACAATGACAGAGGACGAGCAAGCTTTTGCGCAGGGCCCTTGCGCAATCAAAGTGAAGTTTTACCGTCAGCCGAGAGGTGCTCCGCGCGAGTTTGTCGCGCATCATGCTCGAGCTGCTGCTAAAGCAGGTCGTGTGGGGATCGTGTTCTTGTTGTAATGTAAATTATTGACTTTTTTTTAAATTTTATTAAAAAAACTTTCAGATGTTTTTTAATTATTTCACGTTTAACATTTTGAATTATGATTTTAATGTCATTTTCGTAATAAACACCCCCATAAACCCATTAAACGACACCTATGCGTTCCAACTCGCCTCACTTTTAGCGTAAAACCTTGTATGCAGCCGTCTTGGAATAAGGTAAACTTCGTTGTAAATGCTACCTTCGTGAATTGTTCCAAATTTTTAACCGACTTCCAAAAAGGAGGAGGTTATATGTTCGACTGTATGTATCTTTTTTTATGTATGTTCACCGATTTCTCCGCTATTTGTGGACCGATTTTCAAAATTCTTTTTTTGTTCGAAAGAGTATACTCCAGAGGTAGTCCCATTGTCACCATGTCGGGATCTGATGATGGAATCCCATGGAAATCGAGGAAAACCCTTGAATTAAATAGGAACTTACAAAAACGAAAAAATAAATAAACTTTTTTGGAAAAAAAATTAAACCGAAAAAAAAAAATAAAGACAAAAATTTTCGTTTTTATAAAGTCGATTTGACATTATTTCTTGTTTTTTTAAGTAGGTAGGTAAAAGTTTATTTTTCATTAAAAATATTAATGATTCGCAAACGGATTGCTGAATCGATAAAAGTTTTTTCTAAAACTTTAAAAAAGCTATTCCATTACACCCCAAACGATGATATTGGTGATATTAGCAAGTAAAAAAAAATACATCGCCCTTTCACGTGTATGGGAGATGCGCTAAAAACTTTTTTTCCAAGATTTTATTTTACAGATCTGTCGGCGTGATCAATATGTATGACCATGCCAAATTTCTGCTCTTTAGTACCAAGGATCTAATATTAGTAAAGATATTCTTATTAATCCCAAATCTGCAATAAAGAGTTTACCTACCAATGTTTGGCACTTGGTCGACTATTACTCGTTAACTTGAAGGGCCAACTTATCTGTGATAGTTTTCCTTTTAATTTCGTCGTATATTCTACCACAGTGAATTTTTCCACATTTTTAGAGTACTGAATTGAGATACGTTTTCAGTAAACCCCTTCTATCTTTAAAAAACTATCCTTTGACACCCCCCTATCGACGATTTTGGCGAGAAAAAAAAATTCGTCGCCCTTTCACGTGTTTGAGAGGCATCCGAAAAAAAATGTTTTTCCGAGATTTTATTTTACAAATCTATCGGCGTAATTTTCAGCTCTGTAATATCAAGGGTCTCTTAGAAAACCCGCGAACAGACGGACATGGGGAAACTATAAGGGTTGGTAGATTACTACGGAAGCCTAAAAAATAATTTCCAATGCTATTTACCTGACGTAGTCATCCGATAAGCTCAGCTTTGTTTGCTTTGTGCGACCTAGACTCATTTTGTTGTACTAAGTAGCCAAAAAAAAACATCAGTAAAAAGTTTTATAAAATCTGTGAAATAACGCTATTTATTTACTTAACAATTTCCATTAACGTGCACGAGTTTGGTATAAAATCGTAATGCACACGCGGCGGATTCCTCACGAATTCCGGCTCGGTAGCGTATTTAGTATTACTTCGATTTGAATGTTTTAAACTCGGAGTCCTCTCATAACTGTGGTATAAAACCTATTGTTAATACAAACACTAAGCTATTTAAGCATGCCACACTGAATTATTTACTTCAAACCAGCTATATAAGACTTTAGCTTCTTTCGGTTTCTTCAATCGGAGGTTGGACTACATCTTAGCAATCCTCACTTTGGAAGCTGCTGCTGTTAACTAGAAAGTGGTACTGTAGCCGGATCAGTACCGCAGTTTTTTTCCACGAGCACAGAAAATGTGGTAGCAGGCAGTACGTAGTACATATTTGTATATTGCAATATTATAGCAAGTAGTTATCGATCTAATCAATTATAGTAAGTTTATTTTATATTTGAATCCTTTAAAATAGGTCAGAACATTCCGTTTCGGCCACTCTCTCTAGAAAACAATAAAATCTTCAATAAAATATTTTCAAATCCGATTGACGCCTTATAAATGCAAAATTTAAGTTAATTCACTTCAGTAGTTTCAGAATGATGAAGACTGTGTTATAGTATTTTTTCCTATGCCAAATACATTTTGTAGGACAACAAATATCTATGCATTTAACCAGCAAGGGACGCTACATAGAGGTAATTTGGAAATACGCGACTGGGATCGGGATCAAGTTTACTTCGGCGCGCTTCTGCACGATCGCCCTCTGATTACCTCCGCCAAATCAATTCCGACAAGAAAAAAGGAAAACAAATCATTGGAAGCTTCTCGCTCCGACGCCCCTTAATTTTTTAGAGAATCTTGGAAAGAATATTAACGTCGCAGTATCGCGGGTCCCTGGATTTTTGTAGTCGTTGAGATAAATATACCTTTGCTCAGTATTTTCTTTCAGACGTGGTATCTCTGTAGCTAGCTTATGCGACAAAGAAAATAAAAAAAACTAAAGTTGGTGTCTTAATTTGTATAAAAAAATCTTCCATCTTTCGTGTTAATACAAGTTCATTGTCCGTGCATTCCCTTCATTCTTGTGGAAATTCAGGAAAATTATGTAGCCTAAGTATGTCACCCGCTGATAAGAGAGCCTTCTTTTGGTAAAAGAATTTTTAAATTCGATTACGTCATTTAGAGATTGTTTCAAATCAAATGTGTATCTTTATTCGCTGAAATATGGTTAATACAGTTGTTACTGTTAATTTCACATTATTTTGTTCGCACATTCAAGCTGTCACTAGCGTGCAAAAAAGGAGACTTCCAAATTTTACCTGTTTATTAGAGGTCCATAGTAAACAATGAAACTATGAACACTTATAGTTTTTGCCATGTCCGTCTGTCCCAGGTTTTTCCCCCAGAGACTCTTCGTACTGCAAAGGTGAAATTTGGCATGGTCATACAGATATCAATCACGTTAACTAAACTATAAAACAAAATGTTGAAAATATTTTTAAGGGTTTTTGCTCGACAATACAATGGTGAGGCGGGTCATTATGGTCGATCAAGTAATTAAATGCGGATTTTCACTACGGAACCCTATAATGCGCGTGGCCCGACACGCTCTTGGCCAGTTTTAATGTTAGTATAAATTAGTTTAAATTACATTAGACTAAGAACGTATCCCTGGCGAAGGAAATAGGATGTTATTCTAAGAAATCCTAGGAAAAGGAAACAGGAAGCAGTATGGCTTCCTTAGAAATAGATATTATATAGAAAATGTACAGGAACTTGATTTTAAAATCTAATTTTACTGATGCTGTTACATCATCGACCGGATGGACATATAGTTCAGAAGCGACCTATTGTTGGTATTTCCTTTAAACTCACTGAAGTTGAAAAATATATATCTGCACTTTCGCAATTTATCTTAGATCTGAAGAAAGAACAACATCATATATACGTTTCTATTTAGTTATAAGGTGAACTAGAAAACCTTAGATTATTGAGAGCTTCGATAACCTAAACAGAAAACCATTGAAATGCTATTTTGTATTTGCTTACTGATACATACGGTATTAAATGACATTTTAAAATAAAAACATATGTTTTGCATTCACGCATGTATCTACGGTTATATCTTTATTATATACGTTTATGAGATGTTTATAACTTAACTAGCATTCCGCCCGGGACTTCGTTTCCGTGGGAATTTGGGAAAATTATTTAGCCTATGGCCATCGGGGATAATGTAGCTTTCTAATAGGGAAAGATTTTTTCAAATCGATCCTGTAGTTTCGGAGCCTATTCGATGCAAACAAACAATCAAATCTTTCCTCTTTATAATATGTATAGACTAGCATTCCACCCGGGACTTTTTTCCCGTGGGAATTCGGGAAAATCATGTGCCCTATGTCCATTACGGATAATGTAGGATTCTAACAGTGAAAGAATTTTTCAAATCGGTCCAGTAGTTTCGGAGCCTATTCAGTGCAAACAAACAAATAATCAAATCTTTCCTCTTTATAATATTAGTATAGAAGTATAGATTTACAAATCTCAAAACCCTTGATGGGAGGAAAACTAGCAAAGAAATTTAATTAGCTACAATTTAATTACGGTAGTTGATTGGTCTCGGTGATACCCACAACTAATGAAAGATGATTTTTTTTCAAAAAGTTAAATTTTACAAGTAAGCTTATTTTTCAAGATACATAACGGCTGGACTAAAAATTCCCTAAGGAAAAGTCACAAGACTCCTGACTGGAAAATAACCACCTGGGTGTTACAAATTTAAGACTTTATGTGTGTTTCTCTTTGTATATATCCTTGGCATCTTATCTCCCAAACGGACGAATCGAATTTGATGCAATTTTTTCATTTGAAATGTGGTGATATCGAGACTGTTTAAAATTAAATTTCATGAAAATCTATTCAGGAGCTCAATGATTACTAGCGAATCTCCTATTTAATGGAGGGAACTCATCAACTGTTATAGGTCCAATAGATTAACCTTCTTTTAATTTATGTTTATTTTACTTGTATTGTAACTTTCTCTTACGAAATTCATACCAAAACTTTTTAGTACATTTTTCTTATAATCTTTCTAAATCTCGTTTTTTACGACATATAAAGCCTAGATGAATAATTTTTGTATCAATTAGAAGTTAATGTTTTTTTTCTATAAAATTATTGTCAGAACAACTTTTCTGCACAAGAATTGGTTCAACCGTAACGTGTCTTAAAAAATGAGAGTACCGGTAAACTGTAACATATTCCTGTGGCATAAAACATTTCCTATAACAAGCGGAGCAACGTTAAATGAAAGATTTTTTTTAAATTCAGCCCAATACCACATTAATTTTTAATTCAAATGTCATATTTTATTCAATTACTTTATGATCCGACCTCGGGGTGAAAAATACGATGTGAGAAAATAACGCAGTTTCAACTAAATACTATTTTCCAAGCTACCCGCTTCAGTTTCGGTCATAAAATAATTCAAATTTAATGCATGAATACTGACCGTTATCACGTTCATTACAGTCGGAAAAGGAGTGGTTTCAATGTGATTCAAAGCTTTATAAATCGATTTTAAAATTGCTAGATAACTGTGAAAGTTCAAACCATCAACGATTGGAAGTACAACACCCTGAGAAAGACATTATTACATACTGATAAACGCTAAGATTTAAAAAGTTAGTTGCATTACAACTGAATACGTATAGTAAGAGGAAACACTCTACATGCAGTATAGTGTGTAACTTGTTGTAAAAAAGTGATTTATGTAAGTATGAAAGTTGTTTTGACTTTTAGCTTTTTGAAGTTGCAGAATACCACATAGTATAAATGTTAATCAAAGTTAATTGTATTAATATTTATGATAAAATATTTATATTTTATAAAAAAAATACTTAATACATTTTTTTAATCATAAGACGTGCTAACCCTTGACCATAAGGTCAAAGATGAGGTCGACGATGGAGCGAGTTAACCCAGAAAATACCTATAAAGGCACTGGTACTCCCACGCACCGACGGAACACAGCGAGCTGTTTGGCGTCGGACTTTGGTAAGAGGGTGGTCGCGAACCAGACGGCCCTTTACAGAGCCTACCACACCGCATGAGACCATAGGATGACACCTCAGATTCAGAAAAAAATGAAGTGTTGTTGCCTGTGATGGATTACTAGGAGGCAGGAAGGAGGCAGGTATCATTTGTGTTTCCTTAGTCGCCTCTTACGACACCCACGGAAAAAGATGGAGTGGTGTTGTTCTCAACCGATCACCACACGGCAGCCTGCGATGGAAATTCAGTTGGGTCGGTCATCCCAGCGAATGATAGCTAGAAGCGTTCAATTTCGAATTTAGGTTAGGAATGCCAAATCTGAAGAGTAAAAGTGTCGCAAAAAGAGAATTAAGAAGGAGGATGAAGACGAGGCGCATGCCGACGCCTCCTTACAATAAGACTAAAAATGATTCTTACTAATTAGTGAAAAATCTAGTCCGTATCATTCTTCGAAGCGTTGCTTGTTAGAAAAGATTTTTGTGGTCACTGATCAATGAACAGCATAACAGCACCCTAAGAAATTACATGTCAAGTCTCTTCGTTAAAAATAATCCAGAAGCATTTCAACTGAGTTCACAGCTCATGTTAACAAGTCGATATTCAATTCCGCGCTTTAGTTTGTTTCATGAATTTTATGGTGTAAAAATGCTATTAACGATGTAAAATGTGCACATGCAAATTTTTCGCTTCTCTAGAGAGAATTAAATGTACGCAGGGTGCCCGGCCGGTTGCCAAACCCATAATCGAATGTATAAAAAGTGCCTTATCTCAAGCGCACTCGTGTTGCAGTGGATACTTATTATGCATGAGGGTGTTTCTTAATTTCCGTTGCTCGATATTTATTGAGTTTAACTAGCTGGGTTTAACTATTTGTAAGCAAGAATCTATAAATTATGTAGGTACACAAATTAATATTTCTCTTAAATAAGTCTATCTCCAAGCGGGATTTTCAATCGAAATCCTATATATGGTTTCAACAGTTTAAGGAAACGGAAATCCTATATTATAATATAGGAAATCCTATATCTCTTATCTCTTATCTTATCTTATCTATCTATATATATAAAAGAAAGTCGTGTTTGTTACAACACTTATAACTCGAGAACGGCTGGACCGATTTCCATGGTTTTTGATTTGTTGTATTTCTCTCCGTCCCGAATAGCAGAATAACTATTAAAAACATTGGAAAATTGACGGGGAAATTCCCACGGGAACGAAGTCCCGGGCGAAAAGCTAGTATATATAAAAGAAAGTCGTGTTTGTTACAACACTTATAACTCGAGAACGGCTGTACTGATTTTGATCAAATTTGGTATGGAGGTAGCTGATAACCTGGATTAACACATAGGTTACATAATTTTCTGAAATTTCGACGGGAACGAAGTCCCGGGCGTAAAGCTAGTCTTATATATATATCTTATATATATAAAAGAAAGTCGTGTTTGTTACAACACTTATAACTCGAGAACGGCTGGACCGATTTCCATGGTTTTTGATTTGTTGTATTTCTCTCCGTCCCGAATAGCTGAGTAACTATTAAAAACGTTGGAAAATTGACGGGAAAATTCCCACGGGAACGAAGTCCCTGGCGAAAAGCTAGTTATATATATAGGAAATCCTATATTATAATATAAGAAATCCTATACTATGTTGCACATGGAAACGGAATTAGAAAAGAAAAAAAAAACTTAAATAATCTGCAAGATGTGTCTATTTTTCTATCATATTTCATTTTTGTAACTTTACTAGTAATTCTTGTATTGAATACTTGTTATCTGTCGGCCTTAATCGGAAGTTCAGATGTGCGTTACGTGCATTGTTGTATGTAACATAAAATTTAATTAATGGCACAGCACATGGGCATATTAAAATGAAAGGAAGAAAGTCAAAGTCAAAAATAGCTTTGTTATATAGAACATACAGATTTTTTTTTAGTTCAGCAAATCATGGAGATGTTCGCGTCAAACATAAGGGGTCTGAGACAAAAGGTACCTGTTGCACGGACATTGCCATTTGTCTCATATTTTCTGCTTTCACTCTCCATTTTCATTTTGATCAATATCCTCTACTTTAACAGGAAAGTCGAGAAGCCCTGGAAAAATGTTGAATAGATTCATTATGAATTATTCCTTCTTTTGAAGAAAAAACAATGAGAATAAAATTTCAAGTAAAAGGCAAAATTTAAAAAAAAACATCATTTAATTAACCGTTTACATTCTAGCAAATAAACATAGAAACATTGCGAAAACAAAAAAAACAGAATTTCCTTTCTAGTTTCCATTTCAGCAAAAAAACTCTGTAATTTTCCAGCTAAATATTACATTTCTTTATTTTTGTAGCTGAAAATCATACTAAGTTTAGGTATAGTTGATTGTTGAGCTGTCTGACTTAAAAAGGAACAGTGTTGGACAACTTTGTTCTGATAAGACAGGGTTAGATTCAGCTCGTCCGGATCCGCCTGAGTAACAGGAATTGTTAATAATGTACAATGGAACGCGTGTCATTATTGTTTCGTGCCTTTCGAAAACATGAACTGGCTTTTTAGGGATTATATCCGTCCCGTTTCGACATTAGTTTTTCTCTACGAACTTCGAACATTATGGTTTACAGAAACCATTTATCATTTATCAATTACAATAACAAGACTACAAAAATGTTTTTCTTTGCTCTTCCACTTGATATAAATCAACCTGACCCTGAGCACTTGAGCGAATTAAAAAAAGCGCCCACGTGCCAGAGGGTTGCCCAGCAACCGCGAGGGGTGGAATGAGTAAAAATATAAGTTGCTACATAATTATACCATACAGGGAGATTCCACCTTTATATTGCATTCTAGCTTCCACTATTCGCTTTTATTCAATTTATTGATTAAATTCTGTTTAATTCATTGTTTAATCCAGTATTTAATGGGTAACAATAATGAATTAAAAATATATATTCTAGATGTGAACATTTTTGTGAAATCTCAATAAATTGATTGATCATTGAACAAAACTCCCGTAGGTCTTGTTCAAGTTTGCTCGGTAAAAACAATAAATGTAACGCATAAACTTAAACAAAAGTAATACTTCACAATTCTTATTAAAACTACTTACAAAAAATTTGCTTTAAGAGAATATTGATGAATTCAAACCTATTTCAATTGTATTTAATGGGTGTACAAAATCATTACAAACTTACAAATAAAATTGCTCTATGCGCAGTAAATATTATTGATTCACCACAGCAGCAGTGACCGATACTATAATCCGGCGAATAATACTTGCCTTTTGTACAAACATATTGCTTACAGCTGTGGATGATAAAAAAATACACGAGGGTGCATACTAAACCATAAATATTTGCTATACAGACTTATACTCACCACTGAATTTAAATTGTTTACCACCTTAAATTCCCTGCCTACGCCTGGAGGATTTATTTTAAATTACTATATTTAACATAAAAGTTTAGATGTTTTATTGCTTTTGTCACTGGACTTGATTTTGAATACCTTTTGTTATTAAAAATATATCACATATTTTTTTGGAGGGTAGAGTCGCATTAAAGTTGTCTAATATTGAAGGGTTTGGGTTAACTCTCAAGAGTAACCATAAGGTCAAAGATGAGGTCGACGATGGAGAGAGTTAACCCAGAAAATGCCTATAAAGGCACTGGTACTCCCACGCACCGACGGAACACAGCAAGCTGTTTGGCGTCGGACTCCGGTAGGAGGGTGGTCGAGAACAAGACGGCCCTTTACAGGGCCTACCACACCGCATGAGACCAATAGGACGACACCTCAGATTCAGAAAAAAATGAAGTGTCGTTGCCTGGGATGGATTACTGGGAGGCAGGTCTCATTTGTGTTTCCTTAGTCGCCTCTTACGATACCCACGGAAAGAGATTCACGGCATGAACGGAATTTATTTTCTTGGTCGGTACTTACAGTTCCAATATCCTGTTTACATATATAATTTAGACTGTACGCTTGTAGAAATACTTTTTCCCCAGATTCGTAGTATAAGTAAGGTTACCCAAATTTATCTTTTCCATGAACACGGCAAAGTTTAGAGCAACCATGGAAATTTCTTTTTCTCAAATGTTAGATTCTAACTGACTCTTTTGTTGCCACATTGATTATTGAAGTATTCCGTAAATACTTGTAGATGTAATATTTTTAAACTATTTCTACTTAAAAATATGACCAACTTTTTACATATGGTTAAGTACCCCATTTAAATTGGTTAGCGAAACTTTGTGGGGCTGATTCTAGTCATGTATTTCCTCAAGGAAGGCCTATATGAAATTCTCAAAATAAAATCGATTTCCCATACAATGGCAAATCAGCTGATCGCACAAATTGTATGAAGAGGCTAAATTTTGTTCGGTTATTTCTACACTAGCTTATTTCCGCGGCTTCGCTCGCGCAAAGAATTCTTTTAGTCACCCATGGCATTCTTGATCCTTTTCGAAATATCGCGAAATATAGGTCCGTTTATTTACTTCAAGGTATATCTTGACGAAGTTTCGAGTAAAAATTTCAAAAAAATATATTTTTTTCCATACAAATTTCGATTCCCCATTTCAGTTGAATGTCGAAAAATCCTTTCTTAGTGTTTGTTTAAATCATAAAAGACACCCTTTTGCCAAATTTCAGCTTTCTAGGTCTAAGGGTTTGGGCTGGGCGTTGCTGAGTCAGTGAATCAGGACCTCCAACTTTATTTAAAAGATGTTCCTTGGGAAGAGTTTTTTATTTTCATAGACTAATTCATATCCTCGATTCATATCGGTCACTGGATCTGTCTTGTAGTAATATTGCCTATAGAGATTTGACCGCCTGCGCGATACCCCGTCGTCTTATATCAATCCATTGAATGCGCCACCCCACCGTGCGGTGTTGCAAAATTTAATGTTTTATTTTGCAATAAACCCGGGGAGTGCAGCTGTGTTGCATTAGTTCTGCAAGGTTATGTTAGCTATATTTCTATTGCGACTGTTTCAACACACACAATAATTACAAGTAGATGATCTGATCACCTACGGATGTGACCGTTTTTATTATGAGATAGAAAAACTCTTGACCCCAATCTTGACCAAGGTCTTAGATGAGGTAGACGATGGAGCGAGTTAACCCAGAAAAAGCCAATTAAGGCACAAGTACTTCCACGCACCGACGGAACACAGCAAGCTGCTTGGCATCGGACTTCGGTAGGAGGGTGGTCGCGAACCAGACGACCCTTTACAGAGCCTACCACACCGCATGAGACCATAGGACGCCACCTCAGATTCAAAACAAACTGAGGTGTCGTTGCCTAAGATGGATTACTTAGGAGGCAGGTCTCATTGGTGTTTCCTTAGTCGCCTCTTACAACACCCACTGAAAGAGATGGGGTGGTGTTATTCTCAACCGATCACCACACGGCGTAGTGCTACGCTCACATTTCTTCATTGACTGTACAGTCAAAAGAACGAATATGTGTTTTCATTTTATGTATGTATGTATTTAAAGGATTTCATTCTTGCTCTCAAAGCCTCAATGAAAATAGCAATGTGAGCGTCTTTGCTTAAATCGAAAGAACACGGGCTTGAGCTTACCTAATCTAAACAAATTCTCAACATGCATTGAATTAACGATTGAAGTAGAAAAATATAATCGATGACCAAAGAAGATGTTTCCGATAATAAATGGTCTGTAAGAGACGATGCCATTGATAATGTAAATTCGAGTATTTGTATCAGCTGGTCACGATATCTACAGTAAGATTAGGTCCAAAATATAGTAATATCATTGATTATTTCTTATATTGAATTGCCTTTCTCCATTCAAATTTAGGGAAACTCATTTTTCATACAAACATTTCTGGATTTTCTTCAGGTTTGCAAAACCTAACCAGCTAATTATTGGCATAATTTGTTTATTGAAATCGGAAAGTGTAATAGGGTTAAACAAAAAAATAGGCACTGATACGGGCAACAGATGAAATTAACAATATCTGAGCTTCGTTAAAGTTCCAAATATAAGAGAATTTTTGCAATATCTGTTCAATTAAAGATTTTTTTATGAACCAAGTAAATACTTGAGAATAAATCGGAAACTTTATGCTTAAACCCCTAATTATGAAGAATCAACAACAATCTGTTTCACGTTCCTTGAAAGCCTTGTTTGTCTGAGCTCTTTAGTAGTGTAATATTTCATTTGTTTATCAATAAGCTAGGCAGAGCGTATCGACCGTTCTCGCGGGGAAAGAGCTGTTTTCGCTAAGAGCTATTATTTGACGCGGTAATGTAGAGCTTACCCGGCTCGGGACCCTTCGAATAGGGAACCCGAGGGGGTGCATAAGCCTGAGAACTTATTGCCAGTCATAGCGGGTGTTGAGAAGCATACTTTTGAACTTGTACTATAACATACTTTAATAGCAGGATATTCAGAACTCACGCGACTTTTAGTGAGGTAGTGAAGCGATTTTAATGGACATTTTCTAATTTGTACTATTTTGATTAGCGTCAATCCCGACTTTGTTCAAAATTATCACCCAATTTACCTAAAAACAACTTTACATCAGCTATAGATGTTTCTACAAAGTTTTTGCATTTGATCGACTTGTTCAATGGAAACACAGTGAACCACATGAAATGACATTAATAGCAGTGGATCATTTCGGATAATGAAAACTTTTCAAGGAATATGAATAATTTGTCACAAGAATACCACAAAAAGTATTTTTTTAAATTAAGCAGCAATCACTGTCTCGTATCACTAAGGCCTAACTGCAGCCATATGTACCTGTAACTTGGAACACCTGATCAATGTCACAGGCTAAGTTATGGCAGTATTTAAGAGGGCAACTATTTCTTTAGATTGCGCGCTGGGAGAAGAATAGTAGGTATACCCCGCAGTTTGCTATTCTAGCACTTCCTGCTTACGTCAGTTTGGGTGAGTAATTGTGATGGAATTTCTTGTAGTAAGTTCTTGTATTTGGTTTTTGACTGATTTTTTGGTTCCGTATTGAAGGGGATGGACAATTAGCATAGGCAAAAGTATCTCCGAACGTCCGTTAGTCGGTTTATCATAACTATGATGGAATATTATTTAGTATTATACTTTTAGGAAATAAAATGGTACCTAAAATACATAACAACATAACGCTAGAAATAAGAAGCCATGTTAGCAAACAAGTGTTCAAAACTAAATTAAGGGACCATCTCCTGAAACAATTTAAAGGCAAAATTATTATTTTATTTTAATTTTTATTATAAGATGGGTTAACTCATGACCTCAATCATGACCAAGGTCATAGATGAGGTCGACGACAGAGCGAGTTAACCCAGAAAATGCCTATTAAGGCAATGGTACTGGCACTGGTAATTGATTAAGTATATTTGAGTAGCGTATTTATAAACTATCGTTTTCACATTTTTTTTTAAATGGGGAGGACAAACCAAGCTAAATGTCATGGAGCAGATTAAATTAGGAAAACAATTGTAATGTGTATGTGAAATAAACGTTTATTTTTTTAATCATCTATGTGTTAAAATATTACATTAAAATATTGTACTGGAGTATATCTTGAAGTTCACAAAAACCTATTGGAAAACAAAAAACGACCCTAGAAAACATGCAGAGTATTTTACGGGTCAAAGGGCGCTTCGTCGTGTGCCTGTTGACGTCACATCGTGTCGCATTAACGTGTGCCAATCGCCCGCACGGGAAATCACCCGCTTGTCCATTGCCGCCAAAACACACCGCTATACCAGCGCAAAGCTATCACGGATACACGGATACATACACCGCTTTTGTTAATGCACAGCCATCTATCAGTCTCGCTTGCAATGTACCGGTAGTGGAATAATATATTAAACTAATCAAAGGATTGTAGAAGTAGTCGTTTATTTTTTAATTCATTTAAAAAGCTACATCTTAACATTCTTGAAATTACGAAAAAATAAAAAAAAATAAGCGTTAATGTGAGGTTCAGAAAACAGATCAGTAGGTACGAAGCACATCAAATGGCACGTCCTTATTTTTCCTGTTTTGAAATCGGTTTATTTTTTTTATAAAAAGTTTATTTCAGTATTCTTTAAAGTACATCGGCATAGAAACTTTATTTATCTACCGAATATTTTCCCAGAATAAGACGAAATTTCATACTTTCTGGTGTTATATGTTGCAAAACTTGTAATATGGAATGATAGATTACATTTGGTGCTTCATCTGACCAAAGAAAGTCAATATGTGAGAAACCTCTCTTCTTTATGACATGATGCACTTTTGAGCTAGGCAGGCTCGGCATGAGGCTTAATACATCCGTAGTGGTAGATAGCCAGTCCTCAGCAGAAGTAAAAGTCACCACTGGCAAAGTGACGTCATTTAAACGGTAAGTAGGCGGCGCTGTCAACCCGTATCTTTTGATATTTTCTTCCAGACCAAAATCAAACATCTGGAAATGTCCACTTTTTACTAATTGGCAGTAGTGTACTATAGTTCTAGTAGAACCTCCAGCTGGAACATGATTAAGAACTGTCTTGCTTAGTGTTTTATTTGAAAACTCCTTACCACCATTTGCTAAAAATAATAAAGCATTAGAACACAGTCTATCATTCCCGACACAAAACTTAGAGATAAATTTTTTAGGAAATGTCTCAACGCGCATAAATTCTCGATCTCCTAGAAAATTCAAAGAATCTGCTCCATTTTTTTGAATAAATTCCGCCAAAAATCTTAGAGGCCCCTTGACATTGTACATAAATGCTAGTGGTGCTAGGAAAACGGCTGATCTTAGTAAGGGGTT
This sequence comes from Aproaerema taeniolella, assembly GCA_949987775.1. Taxonomy (NCBI): domain Eukaryota; kingdom Metazoa; phylum Arthropoda; class Insecta; order Lepidoptera; family Gelechiidae; genus Aproaerema; species Aproaerema taeniolella. The sequence goes on along the minus strand of OX465242.1, from coordinate 21,572,895 downwards.
ATATCGAGGAAGAGTCGACAATAGTACCAATAGCGCAGTGCATCCCATAGAATGGCCAATGAAATCTATTGGTACATTTCCCTCAGTATTTTTTCTTATGTAGTCAATCGTTGCTGATAGATCAAAATGTCCTATTTCATGCCAAGAGAAACTCCAAAATTCCGATGAATCAATCCTTCTGCTTACATGACTTCTGGAGTATCTATTTCCTCTTGCATTGGCCAGCCACACATCGCATCCTGCGTTTGCTAACAAATATGGTAAAGCTTTATTAGGTCCAAGAATAATCCAGTCGTCTGCGCTACCAAGTAATCCATGGTGCAGCAAAACAATCCGAAGCTGATTTGAAGGGTTAGCGGGAGGAATTCTATGTACACTTAAATGATATCCGTCGAGTGTTCGCACGGTATGAATTTCAAGTGTGTAACCATCTACCACAATCATCTCCGGTGCATCCATATAAGGCTTTATGTTTTCTTTCACAGAATACCGTAATTCATCAATTCGTCGTTTATTATCACTGGGAAACGTATCATCCAGAAACTTTGAAAATGCTTCATTAATTCTATTACGTCTGTTGCGCTGCTTGTCCGTGGGTGTTTTAAAAAAAGTTTTCATGTTTTCAGCAAAGTTTTGGAATGATTCAAGGAAATTGACTGATGTTAGGTCACGACGTAGTGTATTTTTTGCTAGAAACGTAGGTTCATTAGTATTAACAGTTACAGTTGGTGGATAATTTAGTAAAAATAAAAATACTGTTACACTTGTAAAAATCAATGATGTCATTTTTAATGTATTATTCCAACTGAATGTACGGACGAACTGATCCATCACTTGAGAAGTTTAAAGATTGATTGTATCTGACAATGTTTGGGTAAGTTTTAAGTAACAATGATAATTTATTATTATAACTTAATGAAGTTTACAAAACAGTTTCATTTTGGCAACAAGTACACTACACGCCACATTGTTTATAGTCTCACAGTTTATGTTTCTGACTTTTCCGTATCCACTAATGGTCTCAAGATTGATGGCAAGATGGTGGTTAATATACAATATCCTCCTGCTCTTTTGCAATATCCACTCACACACTAAATCTGCATTAGGAAATACATAAAAGAGTTTGTACAAGAAGCGATCGTGTTGCTAAAACCATCTCTTCCGTTTAAATGTAAAACCGTTTTAAACAATAAATCATGTGATTTGTGCAGCTCCAAAAAAATTTCTTAATTCATTTTATAGTTTCAATCAATAAATCAATCTAAAATAGTAATATTAGGGCACATGATTTTATCCCACACGGGAAAGGCAAAGAGAAAACTATGTCAAACCATGCAATTGATTGCTAAACCTAAACCATTTATTCATTTGAATTTAATTTTGAAGCAGGGCCGCAGAATTTGAAGAAAGACTATTTTTTTACCCACAGTGAGAAATAAAAATGTACCGAGTTCCCGCTATTCACACCACAAACACACACACAAACACACACTACACAACACATACACTCACGCACGCTTGCATGGCACGCACACACATCAAGATATGTACTGTATAATAATAATCATCATAGAAATGTAAGCTCACCTTTTAAAAATATTTTTAAAACCTTTACATAGCTACCTGTCTCTGGGATGGGAGACCCGGAGTCCTATAGCACAGGCCTCGGCTTAGTTTAGGCTTAGGGCTCTTTCAGATAAGAAAGTATGTTGTAAATAAGCTATTTATTTAGTAATAAGGTTGCTTATCTGTTAAGAGCAAATAAATAAATTTTGTTATTTATTATTATTATACATATAAAGGCCCTGATATCATATAAATAATTTATCCAATCAGGTAGGCAATAGAACTGAGCCTCAGCAAACCTATTGAGTAATAGAAAAAATAAGTTTTAATCACTACCTATCGACGCGCGACGCTGGAGGTAATACATAGACGTAGTATTTAACTTATTATTTCTATGTCTATGACATTACAAACCAAAACAATGTGTCATCAACATATACCATAGACAGAAATAACACTAAAACAACACTAAAATGAAAAATTTTGAATCACCTCCGACATTCGATTGCTTATAATTATGAAAAGATTTTCATGAAACATGGCTAAGAACACTCGGGATAAAATTATCTAGACACAAAAAAAAAACTAAACGAAAATCGGTTCATCCGTTTGAGCTATGATTTCGGAGCTACGATACACTTATAACACCTCTCTTTTTTGACGGGGGTAAAAAAGTGTCCTTTACCCATTTATTTTATACTGTGTTTTCTTTGGTACTTTGACACTGCCAGAATCATTGCCACCAATGCCATGCCATTAAGCTCCGGCCTTTGCTTATCTGGATAAAAGAAAACTACTTCTCTCTTTGATAGATAAAGTGCTCCCACAATAACTCTGTAATGAAGTGACAACCTAGTTTATCAAACTTTTTATTAGGGCAATGCTGATATTTTCTGAAATCATTATTTTTTCTAAGTCTGTACTCTTACGAGGTATCCCTCTGGATACGAGGGTTTTGCTGTATAATGGGCGAAAGGCTGACCACCTCTCACCATTATGCAACTTGTTCTATCTGATAACCTTCACTATTTATGTCAAACGTGGCATCTAGAACCACTGATGCTCTGCCTACCCCGTTAGGAATTATAGGCTTGAGCGTGTATATATGTGTGTGTATGTATTTTATCTAAGTACACCAAAGTTCGTAATCTTAATTAAAATTAAGCAGTCGTGTTTGCTGTTGGTTGAATGTCTCACTTAGAACTGCGACAAGTAGGTTTGTTAGTAGCCGAACCAAACCAACCCGTTTAGGTTTGGTTGGGTTAAGTTAGGTTAGAACTGCGACCCTCAACGCACGGGCGCAGCGAGCGTAGCGAGCGTGTCGCAGCAGCAGCTGGCGAAGTGCCAGAAACGACTCGGCTGTGGTTGCCTTAAAAGGTTGTCGCATCGACCAATCAGAGAATACTGTATTATATTACGGATGTCAGTTTAACGTAAAAATGTGCACTGAGCAGCGATTGGTCCATTCGTGAATGATTTGACGTTTGGCAAAATCGTTAATTGATAAACTTACAGCCAGGCAGCGTAAGTTGATCAATTAGCTAAAATTTATTGCGTTAAATAATACATTTCAACTGCCGTGTATGATTTGCCAGCGGCAATAAAAATACATCATTTATGAAAATTTCATCTAACCATCACGATTAATTATATACAGCGTGGTAACAGACGGACGGACGGACGAACAGCGGAGTCGTGTTTTTACCCTTTGGGTACGGAACCTTATAAAAATGAGTCAAGTTAACCTCAAAGAGAATATTATTGACATTGGCAGAATTTTCTTAAATCAGAAGACAAAGCCAGTCATCAAAAACATAACTTGTAAAAAAAGCAAGTCTCGCTACTCAGTTCTTCGGTTAATTTATTCAGTCCCTACTTAAGGGATCTTCTGTCTTAAGTTATAACGTAATAAACTAACCTAACAACACCTTATAGTGACCATATCAATATTAAAAATCTTTTATGTTTTAAATAAATAGACTGACTTGGCCATCGCATGAAAACACAATGTATCTCACAAGTAATACATATTAAATTCGATTGTTTCATGCGATTTTCAAGTCAATCCATTTATTTTAAACATAAAAGATTTATAATATTGATATAGTCACTATAACATGTTGTTGGGTTAGCTAATTAAGTAGAAACTTAAGACAGAAGGTCCCTCAAGTAGGGACTGAATAAATTAACCGACTTAGTATTACATGGATCTCACAACTTTTTATGGTAGAAGAACTGAGGTGCAAGACTTGTTTTTCCTTTAAAGTTATGTTTTTGATAGCATCTCATTTATTTTTGTAGATACTTAGTCCTTCTTTTTTTCCTTTCCGATACCTTCTATTCATTCACTACAAATGTTTTGTAATCCTATAAATTTATATGGGATTGCAAAGTTATTCCTCATTGCAAATGTAACTATGTAATTCTATATATATTTATATAGGAATAAAATTTTATTTATGCAGTTGGTGTATCAAGAAAACTGGACCGAAATTACAAAATATTTTAGTTTTTCCTTGATTAATGCACTAAAAACTAATTGTATTCTAAATTCGAAGCTTCTATATCTGCTAGAACTACCTTACCAGTTTTGAATGAGTGAACAAAATTAAGAAACTTTGACTAGTTATAATTCTTAAACTACTGGTTCAAATTGAATAAAATTTGAAATATACCGTGTTTATACAATGCCTTCTTCGTCACTGAAAATTCAGGCTTCTACTTTTATTTACAACGGGGGGTCGAAAATAGCCTGAATTGTTTCGAGAAAAGGATGGTACGGCCGTGCCGCTTTTTTGCTCGACTTGGCGGGGGCACTGCCGTGCCTCCAGATATACACAAAAATGTATTGATTGATTGACACATTACTATTATTAATTTGTCATGTCTAGGCTTTTAGAATACAGATTTAGCCAGTGGGTGGAAACTTCATAGAAAAAAACTTTTTAACAAAAATACATGAAAAAAGTGTATATTTTCTGTATGAAAAAAATATACAATCCAATGGTAGATCTTGTTACTCAATAATAAAATTATTTTAAGTTTTTAGAGTCAATTTTGGACTATTTTCTTATATATTTGATTTATATAATTTTTAAATAAAAAATAAGACCGCTTAGATGCACGGACAAAATAGTATTTCGTGAAAATTAATAACTTTACCCAAAAAAATGGTTGTACTGTTTTATTTTTGATAGCAACACAAAAAAAATGTCTGGGAAAGTGATTTGTTTTTGGATTTGATGTTTGAAATTTCGATTTTCAACATTTTATTAATTTTTGAATGAAAATATGAAATTCTGCTACTTTTAATGCGTTTAAGATTGAAAATTTGTTCTCCAAAACATGTTTTTTTAATACTTTTCCTCCAAAATTTATTGTTACGTTTTTTTAAAATTTTGAGACTAACTGGTGGTTTTTTGAGAAAACATGACTGGAAAAGGAACTGCAGGTCGCAAAGCTACTAGCCACAGGAAATGTGCAATCTGTGGAATTAAAGAACAACATCACAATGAACCTTTGCTTTTTTCGCAGTTTCCCCTAAAGGAAGACCGGTAAGTAGACCTTTGACTGACTAACTATTATAGCTTTTCGGTCGGTGTGCCGCAGAAAGGGTAGCCCACCGAACTTAAAATTTTTGGGAATTTCTTTAAAATGTTTCTGTTAAAATGTATTAAAATGGACTTGGAAGAAATTCTAAGGTTTGCGGTGTCATGACAACTGCCTATTTTCTCATTTTCAACGGACAGAGAAACTCTCCAGGACAAAAGTGGCCCAAAGATCACTTTTCGCTACGGCCCCATTCGGCCTCCCAGAGTGTGGGCCCTGGTAGTGTGTCAGGGTGCCAACCACTTTATTGCACGAATTGATTCAGTCTACGATGTCAATCAACTACTTATCCCATTAATCACTCTGCGCTCTCGGTACTTTGCCCCTTTTTTATTAATGTGTTAGCACCCTTGGTAGGACTAAGACAAATTTCGAAGGGTTGTGGTGTCATGATCACTCCCTATTTACCCGTCCTGTGCTCCGGCCTAAAGAAGACCCGGGAGCACAAAATGATGTATAGGGCGGTTGACCAGTATCGTGAAATGTATACCTTTCCTAGGAATTTTAGGTATAAAATTCCTAAATTGCTCTAGGAAATGTATAAAACTAATGCTTGCTGTGAATAAAATAACCTAAAATAACCTAACCCAACCTAGCGGAACTGCGACAACCGCTTAACGCAACCACAGTCGTTTCTGGCACTTCGCCGGCCGATGTCACGGCACGCTCACTTCGCTCGCTCGGCTCGTCCTTTGGGGGTCGCTGTTCTAACCAAACCTAACCCAACCAACCCGTTAAGGCTACTAACAAACCTTCTTGTCGCAGTTTCGTCTGTCGCAATCAAACAAAGAAGTCGAATAACCTTCAAAAAGCCTACCCGTTGTCATCGTGAATGTAATACATTTCCTATTTTTATTTAGGAAATGTATATGTTAACGGAAATGTATGTAATCCGTCATTGTAATGGTGGTTGCGTTAAGCGGTTGTTGCAGTTCCGCTTGGTAGGGTTACCTAGGTTAGGTTGTTTTATTCATTTTATTCATAGAAAGCATTAGTTTTATACATTCCTAGAGCAATTTTGGAATTATAAAATTTCTAGGAAATGTATAGGTTTCATACATTTCCGGTAACATATATAATATAAATTATTTCACGCATTTCCAAGCGATTTTAGGAATTACATAACATATACACCTAATTCCTATGTTTCATAATTCCTATTAACATTAAGTTTGTTATTTAGTAAATATTTAAAAATATGTAATAAACGACAAATGACCTAAATGTTTCTCATATTTTCAGGTGTAAAGAATGGCTGCGAGCCGTTGGTAATGAAGATCTGGTGCATTTACCAATAGAAAAGTTGCATATTTTACGATATGTGTGTGGAAAACATTTTCAAAGGAAAGACATGAATAAAAAAGGAAATAGATTAAAAAAGCGAGCAATTCCAAAGTTAAATTTAACGGCAGCCCCTCTTTCTGAAGAACAATTACTTGAATTCCCTCAACGAGTGTGGCGGGCCAGTGGTAAATGTTTGTTTACTTATTATAAATCTTACAGTACAGTAATCCCTACTAATATTATTGATGCGAAAGTAAGTAAGTATATCTGTCTGTTACGCTTTCACGACTAAACTACTGAACCGATTTTGATGAAATTTGATTCAAAGGTATGTACAGTCAACAGCTCATTAGGTTACCACAAACTGTCAAATTTCCCCAATGGATAGTAAACTCTAATGCTTGGAGTTAAAATTAAAAAACGATTGAAGAAATTTGACAGTTTTGGATAGCATGATATGCCGTTGTCCCTATACATTTTATCTAGACTTAGGGAAAAGACAAAGGCTACATTTTATCTCACAGCTGGGCACGATGTAACTGCGGGCAGAAAGCTAGTAACTAATAAATTACAAATTCATAGTTAGTATTTATTTAAATTACTTACGGCATATTATGTGCTTTTGGGTTACGTTACTGTGTACTTCATGGCCATGTAATAGAATTATTTCCGAGCACCGTAATGTAAATTAATTTTAGAAAACTACTTTTACCTACCTATTTAGAATATCTTTAAATTGTAATTATTGTTTCAGATCATGAGAACACTGAAATATTACAAATTAGAGAACATATAAGTCCTAGGCCAAGCGTTTCACATTACCCAGAAGGTAGGTATATTTTTTCGTTACCTATTATTCTGTCGAAACTTGCTTTAATTTGCAATTATTGTTTCAGATCTTCAAAACACTGGAGTATTACAGTCTGGACAACATTTTAGTCTTAGGCCAAGCCTTTCACATTACCCAGAAGGTATGTTTTTTCGTTACCTATTATTCTGTTGAAACTTGATTAAAATTGCAATTATTGTTTCAGATCTTCAAAACACTGGAGTATTACAGTCTGGACAACATATTAGTCTTGGGCCAAGCGTTTCTCATTACCCAGAAGGTATGTTTTTTCGTTACCTATTATTCTGTCGAAACTTGCTTTACATTACAATTATTGTTTCAGATCTTCAAAACACTAGAGTATTACAGTCTAGAGAACATATAAGTCCTAGGCCAAGCGTTTCACATTACCCAGAAGGTATGTTTTTTCGTTACCTATTATTCTGTCGAAACTTGCTTTACATTACAATTATTGTTTCAGATCTTCAAAACACTAGAGTATTACAGTCTAGAGAACATATAAGTCCTAGGCCAAGCGTTTCACATTACCCAGAAGGTATGTTTTTTCGTTACCTATTATTCTGTCGAAACTTGCTTTACATTACAATTATTGTTTCAGATCTTCAAAACACTAGAGTATTACAGTCTAGAGAACATATAAGTCCTAGGCCAAGCGTTTCACATTACCCAGAAGGTATGTTTTTTCGTTACTTATTATTCTGTCGAAACTTGCTTTACATTACAATTATTGTTTCAGATCTTCAAAACACTAGAGTATTACAGTCCAGAGAACATATAAATCCTAAGCCAAGCGTTTCACATTACCCAGAAGGTATGTTTTTCTTGTTATATGTATAATCAAATCGTATAGTACAAATACCATGTATGTATAGGTATTGTTTGTATGTTTCAAGAGGTTCACATCTGCGAATACAGACTACGATTTCATTATTTTTAAGAATTCTAAATTTTTAGTAAAATTCTGTTTTTCAACAAGTATGTAATTTTATATTTAAATTTGTTTTTGTAATGAATAAATTTAGATGCCGATAGTTTTGTTGTATTACAAAACAAAGAAAGGGCGGTTTGCACGATTTATTAAATGAGACCTAGTATGCTTCTTAGAAATAAATTTAAAGAAATAGATATTTTAACTTTGGAATACGCTGGGATGAATATATAATATAATTTAATTTGAAAGAAAAATTAACAATGGTTCAAGAAAAATTGAGATAGGCACAATGTAAATAGGTACTAGGACCAAGCATAAACAGGATGTACTAGACAGTCATCTCCACAAGGTCACGAACAAGTTTTGGGTGTACGTTTCTATAGTAAGATTCCCATGTGTATTCCAAATTTACCTTTGGACAAATCCAAGGCAGTAATTAAACAAAAACTTTGTAAAAAGCGCTTTTACAGAATTTTTGATTATCTATCAGACAAGCAAGCAACCGTGGGAATAAATTGCTCAGCTCCTGAGTTATTTAGATATTTTAAGTCAATTAAAATTAGAAGAAGGAAATCTATAATATGATTGAGTTAAAAAGAGCAACCCTCGCGCTTTCTTATTGGAAGGTCATTTAATCAAAACGCCCCCTAATAAACCAAGATCCCAGGGCCGCCAGACCTTACTTATTTTCTCATAAACCAAATGTGTGCGAAATAGTAGCGCTAGTACGTACTAGTAATGTATGAATACCAGCTTACCTAGGCCGACGGCCAATTTTCAGTCACCAGGTTCTGAAGGTACTTCCAAAAATTACTCACTTGTCTTGAAATCTGGGTGCTATAAAAAGTATTTTTATAGTTCCCTGAAGATCGTATAAAAAAATCACGGCTCAGATTGTAGGTACAATCGCATAATTTACTTGCGAACTTTAAAGCGTCTGGCAGAAATTACCTACAGCCGACGGAGAGTGTCTGGCGGTGTTAATCATAAATTTTTATATTTAATTAATTATATTCTATTAGACATCAGCACCCAGACTTCAAGACAAGTGAGTTATTTTTGGAAGTACCTTCAGAACCTTGTAGCTGAAAACTGGCCAGGTATTCATATGTTAATAGTACATATTAGCACTACTCTTTCCCACACTTTTGGTTATTGAGAAAATAAGTAAGGTCTGGCACCCCTGAGGTGGGTAGGCTACTTTAGCCTACCTCTGTTTTGGCGCGGCAGAGGTGAGCACTTTCTCTCCTGCGCGAGTCTAAACATTCCGGACGGTCAGGTCAGGTAGGCTACTTTAGCCTACTTCTTATTTGTCTACTTGATTACTTTTTATATAATAAATTTCAGCTTTTATACTTTATTTGTGTTACTAAGCTTACCAGATCTTTTAGCTAACACGTTCTTCTGACATTAAGCCCATTTGCTACTAGGTCATGTTGCTAATAAGACGTTCTGCTTACATGCCGTTTTGCTTTAGGCCTTTCTGCTATTAGGGCGTTTTGATTAAACGTCCTTCCGATACGAAAGAGGAGTTTTCTTTCTTGCCTATTCTTCTTCAAAGAAGACTGCACCTTTGCGAACAGGCGCAAAGTTAAACATGCCAATGTGATTCACTACTTCGACGAATTTTAAATAACATTCTGAATGTTCTATAGAAGAAAGCTATTTTTAAACGGTTTTATTTAGTTTGCCCTGTTTGTTTATTGACTTTGACTATGCTAAGTTCGTTTTCCAAGTAAATTTCCTTTTTTTATTTTAGGTTCAGAAACACGTATTACAACTACAAAGATACAGAAAGTTGAAACTCCCAAAAGAAAGATTATACATAAAAAAGAGGGTTATAATAAAGAAGGTAAAACTATGTTTTTAGGGTTCATCCCCGGAAACCTCAAATTTGTAGTTACATTCCAAAATAACTAGATTTTAATTTAATACTAAAACGGGTCTACGTATACACTTAAAACATAATATATACACGAATTTAGACCCGTTTTAATATTAAATTAAGTGTTCTAATCGCGTTAAAAGTGTTATAATTACATTGACCGACGCGCACTTGAACGTTTTTTTTAAAAGCAAATTTGACTACCATATTGCGATTGCTAAAACCGGCTCAAGTAGTACCATATCTAATGGAGGTAAAAAGGGGGGAGGCCTTAATTGGTTGGCAGTAGAACAGATGACAGATGAGGCTTAATAAATAAATAAACAATTGCAATCGCCTACCCACGCCTGCCAAGCTTGACAATCACGGAAAGAAATTGGAATATACGAGTAAGATACCTTCAAAATAAAAACATAAAACCGACTTTAAACCCTTGATTCATCCACTTTTCAGAATATTTTGTTTCAGAACTGTCACCCAAAAAGAAGAAATTGGTTGAGGAACTTAATAAAACTAAGTGCACTTTAAAATCTTTACGTAAAAGTGCTATTCTAATCAATAAAATTCAATCACCGGTCTTAAGAGAGATGATTATAAATTCGTGTAAAAATGAAAAACGAAAACCTAAAGCCAGGAGGTGGACAATAAAACAGAAGCTTTCTTGCTTGTCCATTTTGAAAAGGTCCCGTAAAACTTACCAATATTTAAGCTCTGTTGTGACACTACCAAGCATAAAAACGCTACAAAACTTATTGAAAAAAATTCCAATGACGCCAGGTATCAACCAATCGGTCCTTAATCACTTGAAAAAAATTTCAATTGACAAAGATGATAAAGATAAAGTTTGCCTGTTAGCTTTTGATGAAATGGCCATCAAATCGAGGCTAATATACAATGAGGCCAATGATTTAATAGAAGGGTATGAGGACCATGGCGATTTTGGAAGGACTTCTGAGCTAGCAGATCATGCTCTAGTATTCATGTTGCAAGGTATACGGAGAAAATTCAAGCAACCAATCGCCTTGTTCTTTACAAAGGGAACTATTTCTTCTGAAAGATTATCAGCAATAATAAAAAGTATTATAAGTAAAGTGGAAGAATGTGGTTACACAATTTTAAGTACAGTGTGCGACCAAGGTCCCACTAACATGGGAGCCCTAAAAATATTGAGGGAAGCATCGGGACCATCAGAAGATGGGTCAAACCATTACTTCAAAGTTAATGGAAAGAAGGTCTTCGTAATCTACGATGTACCCCACTTATTCAAATCCATACGAAATAATTTTTTAAATGGAGGCAATATTATAATGAATGGTATGAAAGCTAAGTGGGAGCACTTGGTTCAAATGGCAGAGCACAATAAAAAATTTTTGTATTTAAATAAAATAACAGAGGCCCATGTCAACCCCAAATACAAGGCTAAAATGAGGGTAAAGTTAGCGGCCCAAATATTAAGCAACACAGTGGCTGCTGTGCTAAAGCTTTTAGCACGTGCAGAACAAGGAGAAAAAGCTCAGGAAATTCTGGAAACTGCCCTTGTCATCGAGCAATTAGACAAGCTCTTTGACATCACCAATGGCCCATCGGGTCCTAAGGATATAAAGAAGAGTATTAGAGAAAATGTTTCTCTAAAATCGAATCACATGGATCGATGGGTGCATTTTATCAAAACACTCAAAAGTGTAAAATTCGAAAATAAGTTGGGCGCTCATTTAACCAACATAAAATGTATTGACGGTTATATTATAACTATTAAAAGTATGAGGGATATATGGGCAACTGTGCAATCTATGGGTTACAAATACCTAAATCTCAGAAATCTGAATCAAGATGCTCTGGAAAACCTTTTTGGCGTAATAAGGCAACACAGTCCCACAAACCGAAGCCCGACAGCTTCTCATTTTATGACAGCTATTAAAACAGCTTTAATAACTGGACTCACAGCTGTACACAGTCGTGGAGCTAATTGTGAAAGAGATAGCAAAAAGTTACTGACGGACTTCCACAACTTTGTGTTTGGAATTGAAGATCTTACACATAAAGAACCAAAACAAAAACCATTAGAAACGTCAGAAAAACAACAAGAAGAATCATTTGAAGAAGAAAGTATCCCAGAAATACACTTTCCTAATTTCGACGAAGACGACACAGACACAGATTTTTCCAGTATTAATGAGCAGTCTGTTGTATATGTTGCCGGATTTATAGCCAAACAAGTTTTAAAGAAGTTTGGCTGTAGTACATGTAAAGAAAATTTAACAATACAAAACCCAGAAGACAATCCTATGTATGCATATATTTTTTTGAGAGAGTGGTGGCAAGATAAAATGTCTTTGACATATCCATCGCTAGGTTTTTGTAAACTAATTCAAAGATTGATAGCAATAACCGAAAGTGAGTTATTACCACAACTCTTTGAGCGTAACATTTGCCTCCTGGGATGTACATTATATTCTCTGGGAAATAATGATATGTACTTCTCTTGTCCCACACACAAACAAGAAGCCCTAAAACTTTGTTACGAAATAACCTGCAAACTGTTCATTAGACGTCAATGCCAAAGAATTAATAAAAATTTGGCTTCTAAAGAAGAGGATTTGGCAAGTTACAGTAAAAAAGCCGAACAACACGGAAAAGCAAAATAAGTTTAGAATGACTTTCATCAAAACAGTAATCAAATATACATTTAGCTAAATGTAACTGTTAAAGCTACACAACAAAAATTAATTCCAATCAACTTTTTAACCGACTTCGAAAAATGAGGAGGTTCTATGATCGACTGTATGTATCTTTTTTTATGTATGTTCACCGATTTCTTCGCCATTTATGGACCGATTTTCAAATTATTTTTTGTTCGAAAGATTATACTTCAGAGGTAGTCCCATTGTTGCCACGTCAGGATCTGATGATGAAATCCCAGGGAAATCGAGGGAAACCTTCGAATTCAACTAGCACTTGCATTGTTTTTTTATGTACTTTCTACTATCATCTATAAAAGGCAAAGGTGATTGACTGATGTATCAACGCAAAGGCCAAAGCCTTATGGCTAGAAAATTAAAATTTCGCACACGTATTCCTCATATACTAAAGCTCCAATAAGGAAGGATTTCTCAAAATTCAACCCCCAAGGGGGTGAAATAGGGGATAAAAGCTTATATGAAACTTTTTATTCCTTGGACATATTTGCATGAAGTTTCGTATAAATTGAGTACGGCAAAAATAATGAGCTAAGTGTTTCAGCGTTTTCTAAAATTCATAAAGGGGTAAAATGGGGGTTCAAAGATTGTATGAAGAAAACAATTTTTTGGACATTTTGACTCATAATTTCGTCTTTACAAAATTCATCCCCTAAGGGGTCGGGATGGGTTAAAAAGTGATTGACGTATGTATTAACGTACAGGTCAAACCCTTAAGACTAGAAAATTGAAATTTTGCACACGTATTTGTCCACTAAGAAAGGATTTTTCAAAATTAAATCTCCCAAGGGGGTGAAATAGGGGATAAAAGCTTGTATGAAACTTTTTATTCCTTAGACATATTTGCATGAAATTTCGTATAAATTGAGTACGGCCAAAATAATGAGCTCCGTGTTTTTAGCGTTTTTAAATACAGCCCATAAGGGGATGAAATGGGGGTTCAAAGTTTGTATGAAGAAAACATTTTGACACGAAACTTCGTCAATATATACATTAAAGCAAATAAACGGACACGTGTTTCGCGATTTTCGAAATCATCCCCCTAAGGGGTCAAAAATGAAATGGGTGACTAAAACAGTATCTTTGCGCGAGCGTAGCCGCTGGAAAAAGCTCAGAAATATGGTGTTCCGTATAATGTAAATAAATTTTAAACGATGTTCTTGCGCTAAGTAAAGCTTAATTTTAATTTAAAATATATCTTAAAAAGTAAAAAAAGAGTAAATAATATACAAAAACATTATGATTTAGTAAGGAGCAGCTGATTTGAGTAGCAAGTCAGAAATATGGTGTTCCGTATAATGTAAAATTTTTTTGAATATGTTCTTGTGTTAAGTAAAGCTTAATTTTAATTTAAAATATATCTTGTAAAGTAAGAAAAGAGTAAATAATATACTTTAAAACTATGACTTAGTAAGGAGTAGCTCATTTGAGTAACAAGTCCGAAATAAAGGTTTAGTGTAAATAAATTTTGAACGATGTTCTTGTGTTAAGTAAAGCTTAATTTTAATTTAAAATATATCTTGAAAAGTAAGAAAAGAGTAAATAATATACTTTAAAACTATGACTTGGTAAGGAGTAGCTCATTTGAGTAACAAGTCCGAAATAAAGGTTTGGTGTAAATAAATTTTGAACGATGTTCTTGCGCTAAGTAAAGCTTAATTTTAATTTAAAATATATCCTAAAAAGTAAGGAAAGAGTAAATAATATACTTAAAAACTATGACTTAGTAAGAAGTAGCTGATTTGAGTAACAAGTCCGAAATATAGGTTTAGTGTAAATAAATTTCGAACGATGTTCTTGCGCTAAGTAAAGCTTAATTTTAATTTTAAATATGTCTTAAAAAGTAAGGAAAGAGTAAATAATGTACTAAAATATTATGATTTAGTAGGGAGCAGCTGATTTGAGTAGCAAGTCATAAATATGGTGTTCCGTATAATGTAAATAAATTTTGACCGATGTTCTTGTGTTAAGTTAAGCTTAATTTTAATTTAAAATGTATCTTGAAAAGTAAAAAAAGAGTAAATAATATACTTTAAAACTATGACTTGGTAAGGAGTAGCTCTTTTGAGTAACAAGTCCGAAACAAGGTTTAGTGTAAATAAATTTTGAACGATGTTCTTGTGTTAAGTAAAGCTTAATTTTAATTTAAAATATATCCTAAAAAGTAAGGAAAGAGTAAATAATATACTTAAGAACTATGACTTAGTAAGGAGTAGCTGATTTTAGTAACAAGTCCGAAATATAGGTTTAGTGTAAATAAATTTCGAACGATGTTCTTGCGCTAAGTAAAGCTTAATTTTAATTTAAAATATATCCTAAAAAGTAAGGAAAGAGTAAATAATATACAAAAACATTATGATTTAGTAAGGAGCAGCTGATTTGAGTAGCAAGTCAGAAATATGGTGTTCCGTATAATGTAAATAAATTTTGAACGATGTTCTTGCGCAAAGTAAAGCTTAATTTTCTTTTTTCTTTTTTTAAATTTTATTTTATTTTATTTTATTCAGGATAACAAACAGCAATACTATATGTACTTACTCTGACAAGTACATGTAGTATTGCTGTTTGAATGTTAGATTTTTTTTTCTTATGAGATGGGTTAACTCTTGACCCTAATCTTGACCAAGGTCATAGATGATGTCGACGATGGAGCGAGTTAACCCAGAAAATGCCAATTAAGGCATAAAATTAGAAAATATTAAATAATATATATATGTACTGACAAAAATTTATGACTCAGTAAGAAGCAGCTGACTATGAATATGGTTTATTATATGTATAAATATATTTTTGTCTGTTGGTACTTATGAAACACTTTTTAATACAGGTGCTTGGAGACCAAACCAGGAAACTATAGAAAGTCATCTAAAAGAAGACTTTTTGGAAAAGTAACATCTTGAAAAAGGGGTATTTAAGAACCAGGGAACATATTACCTGTTATTCCCACCTGTTCTAACAAATAGTTGATCTTTATTTTTTACTTTAAAAAATAGTTGAACCTTTTTTTTCAAATAAGGATTTACATATTTACAATTAATATGTATAATTAAATTGTAAAATACAGAAATAGCACAAATGATAATGATAACCAGTAGGAAGTTATATTTTATATGTCCATTCAACGATTTCAATTTACTTGATACACAATGCGAAAGTTACACCAATGGCAGCATTCTTATTTTGTTTGATGTGCAATAAAGGATTTTACAATACAATACAAATCTTACAAAACAAATATCATTTGCTTGTTTTAAAGTTGTTTTAATATTGTTTGTTTTAATAATTTCAGATGCTGATAGTTTTATTGGACCTGATACAGAACAAAGAAAATATAAATCCTAGATCTTCAACAAGTCAACAACATGATGATGATGAAATAAGGTTGTGTGGTAATTAAGTTTTATAGACATTAAATATTACTATTTTGTATTTCAGAAACAGTATCTTCAAAGCAAATCCTTATTGGAACCACAAAAACAGACAAAATTGAAAATCCTAAAAAAAAACTGAAAATGATAAAGAATTTAGAAATGAAGGTAAGCCTTTGATTTTTTAAAGAGCTAATTTTTCTACCACACTGCGATTGCGAACCTAAATATTCTATCTTAGGTATGCTTACACTTCTTCTTTTCCTGTAGGTATAGTCAAGTATGTAGCGAAACTTGGCTAACCCTGGTGTCAGAGTTTTCAAACCGCACAATAGCATCTGACTTGGTTTTAACGACTGTAGTCAATCGACAACAGCTGGGACCGACAGCTTAACGTGCCCTCCGAAACACGTATCACGTATGTTTCCTAAGTATCATCTTTTTTTTTTAGGTTTCCGTTCCCTTAATCGGCAAAAGCGGAACTCTTATATGATCACCTTGTTTTTCGTCTGTCCGTATGTCAACACTTTTTCTCAGGCATTGTATCAAATACTAACCCCTGGAGCTATGAAAAAATCAAATTTCTAGTCAAGGCAATCTAAAGATAAGGTTGTTTAGTTTATGCTCCGTTTATAGCGCAGTTGGTAATGAGTCAGTCTTGTAACCGGAAGGTTGCGGGTTCAAATCCTGGTACAGTTTAAAGTGTGAGTCGGACCTCGCATATTATTTTAGTAAGTACCTCACACCCCAATGCTTAATGGAATTGAATGAAATTTGGTACCTGTCGAGCATCAAAAACGGTCAAGTGCGAGTCTGATCTTATTGAGTGGTCTCGTTGGTGAAATAAATTTGAATCAAGCTCCACACTATTTTGCCCCCTGTGTTTTTTCACAGATCAAACACATTATTTTTGTCTGTTGGTACTTATGTAACACTTTTTAATACAGGTGCTTGGAGACCACACCAGGAAACTATCGGAAGTCATCTAGAAAGAAGACTTTTTGGAAAAGTAACATCTTGAAACAGGGGTATTTAATTACACCTGCACCTGCCCCTGATTGCGGTAAGTCTGAACGTGTTTACCAAAGCACTACTCACGTTTACTTTGTATTCAGCCCAGAACACAATGGAAACGCGAGCGGTTTAGCTTTGGTAACCACGTTCAAACTCATCGCAATTGAGAGGCTATTCTGATAAATAGTGAACTTTAATTTTTACTATAGTTCTTTCAAGTATTGATTAACTAATTGTAAAATAAACATATGGCATAAGTGATAATAATAACTAGTAGAAAGTTATTTATTATGTCCATTAAACGATTTAATTTTACCTGTTGTATTAATTCGAAAGTTACACCAATGTCAGCATCTCAGCATTAATATTAAGCTGATTTGTGTAACTTTGATCCTTCAATAAGTTTAATTTTAAAATTAACTTTTTATATTGTAACACGATGTCGATAGTTTTCGAATATCGATAGTCACATCACTAGCAGTATTTCATCGACAGATATCGACGATAGATCTATACATCACTAGCGTTGATAGCTGTCATTTGTTTTGAATGTTTGTAACACAAATTTCCACAATTTTCAAACAAAAAATGAATCGTGAACGAATGTATGAAACTTCCGTCTCTTAAAACGCTAGTGTTTATATTCTCTTTGATGGTAATTTTATTTTGCAAATCAGATTTACTAAATAAAAACTAGAGTCCAACTGTGAATCACCATGAATTTCGACAGATCTAGCCAATTTCACTCTACACAATATACGCCGGTAAGAAATAAGCGTACAAAACAACTATTAGAACGTGAAAACACACTGAA
>OX465242.1:21275189-21554678 GCA_949987775.1 Aproaerema taeniolella | reverse complement strand
TCCAATTTGGCCCGAATTAAGCTTTTTTGATAATTGTGGCTGTAAATTGAGCTGCAACTCGATGCGTTGTGGCTGCCGACGCGTAGGTCTTCCTTGCACGTTACAGTGTAAAACGTGCAAAGGCCAATGTGACAACAAAACGTAAGTAAAATATCAGTTCTAAAACTATTTTACATTTACCTAATATTATTATTATTTTGGTATTTTATACTAATAGCGACCTTATTTTCAGGGTTTCCAGCACCTTTGAAATGGAAGATAATTAGTTTAATTATCAATGCATGAGGTGCACTTGTGGCGCCATTATCAACACAATGTAAATAAATAAAAGTACCTTGGTGACGGTATTTTTTAAATGAAACCTAGCTAGATCGATTTTTCGCCCCCGAATCAACCTACATACCAAATTTCATGAAAATCGTTGGAGCCGTTTCCGAGATCCTAAATATATACTATATATTTATAGTACCTGGGTAACCGAGCTTCGCACGGTTATTTTTTTAAATGAAACCTAGCCAGATCGACTTTTTGCCCCCGAATCAACCTACATACCAAATTTCAAGAAAATCGTTGGAGCCGTTTCCGAGATCCTAAATATATATATATATATATTTATATACAAGAATAGCTCGTTTAAAGTATAAGATACAAGAATTGCTCGTTTAAAAATATTGGGAATTATAACAACCCTAAGAACATAGAATGATTTGAAGAAAAAATAGTAAACTTATAGGATCTTTATAGAAACAAAACAATCATTAGAATTTCGTACGTCTGTCTGGCTATAGGTTAATATATATATACCTAACTTAGGTTAAAATAGGCATGTTATTTCTGGAATATTGACTGATTGAGAGCGATTTACAAATTGGTACAAGTTTTATAAACATCGGATGACGGGAAGAGAAAATATTTTCATTTTAACGAATTATACTCGGACAAAGTCTTGCGGACGGCAGCGGTAATTCTTCAATAAATTTGTAACGAGACAAGATATTGAATAACGGTTTTTTGCGCAAAACGTGTAAATGATTGCGTGACAATATGTATATAAATAAAAACTTCCATTTCCTTACACACTGTTCAAAAAATTTCGTTAATACAAAAAAAAACACTTTATATATATTTATTCCAGTTTTTTTTATCTTATATTTATTTTAGGGCGCTTTTTATTTTTTTTAGAATAAATCAATTAATTTCCTGTCGATTGACACCTTCATTATGCAAATCGGAGCATCCATTCAGGATTAAGATTTTTTTTTTTTAAATCGAATAAGTGGCGCCATCTCTGTTCCAAATGGGGGAATCTCGTTTATCCTCGGGTCAAATATTTTATTATGGTCCCTTCTATCAATTTGCAAAGTGGCTTGTTCCTATCATAAAATGCAGCTTGGTTTCCATAACAACTAGGACTAATAGTTATTTCCTCTATCGCTTATATTTTCTATATATTACACTTGCTGATTTTGATAGATTAAGGTCCGTATTACAGAACGCGACTCCGACTCTGATCTATACTTAAGTAGCAGTCGTTTTTTTGATAGTGAGAGAGATAGACAATCAACACTTAAATCTACACTTGAGTCTTCTTTAGTGGTGCCTCTAAAACTTCTTTAAAAAGTTTTATGTTGTCTTAACAATCTCACAAAAAGTAGTTAATATTGTATTTCGCGTTTCTGTGAAAAACGTAAAGATTTTGTATAGAAAATCCATTTTGATATAATAAAAATATGTGGAGTCAAAAAATCTTCGAAAATTACTTAGGTAAGTACAATAAATGACACACGAATTCAAGATCACACATAAATAGACTATATTCATAGTGGTTTTAATAAAACAAATGTCAATTGTCAGTTTCTATTGAGTTACCCGCCTTTAAAAATAAGAAATGCATTGAAAACACCGGCTATACGGCTATAGATTACTTTGCTTAAAAATAAAAATAAGCCGTTTTATTGTTTTCAAAAAGTGACATCGTGAAGATAGAATAATGTCATTTAGTTTCTCCGACAGGGCCGAATTGTCTAAATTTTGCTATGTACGGACGGCCCCAACTCAGGTTACCACACGCGTGCACTCTGTGCTTTTGTGATAAGAGCGGTTTTACAATGAAAATGGAGTAACCAGATGCGCTGGCCTCTGTACCAAGAATGCAATGTATTTGGTTGGCAGCTGGCTCATCCCAAATTTTTTGTTCAGTGCCAGTTCAGCACAGTTTTTTTTTTTAAATATTTGTGGGTCAGTTACTATAATTGTAATTTCTTAATAGTGTAGATAGAAAATTGTACTCAATGAAAACATTCCTTTATTTTTGAAAAGAAAGAAAACTGCATCAAGGATTTTCGAAAATTCGTTTACCACACCCGGGAATCGAACCGACTAAAATCTGTAAAAATTACACCCTGTACTTTTAATACATCGATCGTTAGGGTCAATTATAAGATTGAAATTTCTCTGAAAAACTTAGTAAATTAAACGAAAGGAAAACTATGAAATCTTAAATTAAACCATTGAATTTAGCATGTTGGTATTGACTCATTGAATTTATAAGTCCGGATTTCACAGACGCAATAAAAGTAGAGGGTATTCTTACAGATTTTAGTCAGTTCGATTCCCGGTTGTGGCAAGCGAATTTTCGAAAATCCTTGATTGCAGTTTTCTTTCTTTTCAAAAATAAAGGAATGTTTTCTTTACTTTCCCTTCAGGTGGCATTACAAAATTCTACCCTGTGTACAGTCGAACATACCTCCTCTTTTTTGGAAGTCGGTTAAAAAGTAATTCAAGTGATACAGTGTATCCGCTCCGTTTGGTTTCGACAAACAAAACACTATCGGCTTACGGAGAATGAGAGGAGTGAAGAAATAAATTGAAGACATAGCTAAGAAATACAATATATATTGAAGACCTGGCTGTATGCACACAGATTCCTTTGCCTTTCTCGAAAAAGATAAATTTAAAAAACAACATGTCCATGCTTTTAGCCCATGTATGTCAAAAATACGTTGATCTCTATGGTATGAGTAAAATGTACTGAAAAACACCTAGCTTTGAATTTTTTCAGGGGTTTTTGTTGTTGGTTTAATATTTACTGGCTAAATTTCGAGATTTTATGTAGCCTAAATGTTGACCGGGGATATAAGGTACCACCATGCAAAATTTCAATTAAATCGGTCCAACAGTTTCGGAGATTAGCCCGTGCAAACAGACAAACAGATAAACAGACAAACAGACAAACAGACAAACAGAGAAACAAAAAATTTTAAAAAAATCGGGATTTGTTTTATTTCTCTTCTTACATCCCCCTGACTCGGTTTTTAGCATTTTTTTTCTATGTACAGAAATTCGACTTCTACAGTTTTATTAAATGTATAGATAGAAGATTATGTCACTAATAGCGCATATTTAATACCTCTTTCTACAGCCTTTCCACGAAGCACATCAAAGGAAACTAGTTGGCCCAAGTGATCCGATGGTAACTTGTGGATAACAGATTTTTTCTAGGGATCAAAATTTGTATATATTATATTATTAAGACACGTTTTGGAAGTTGCTTACAATGGAACTGATAACAATGTAAAGGTTAAGAATGAAAAACTGGAAGTTGTAGAATCTGCTGTATTCTTAGTAATCACTCTTTAAGCAAAGCTTCAATGGGGTCCTCATATTGATAAGTTAGCGAGCAGACTCAGTGAAACAGCTTACGCGGTTTAAAAAATCCGCCAATCATCGGACGTAGAAACCGCGAGAACCGTATATTTCAGTTACTTCCACAGCCTAATGTCGTATGCACAGACCTATATCGAGAAAAAAATCGGATTTACATTATTGTTTTACTTAATTAAGCGCCTTTGAATCTTTTCCTCGCGGTCTTGATTTCCCATGATTAAATCTCGCTTGTGACGTCATTTTAGGTACGAAAAATTCGACACGCTAGGTTTTCATACGATAGATTGAAGATCTATCATATGAAAACCTAGATTGAAGCGCTCTTTTCGTCTATCTCGATATAGGTCTGTGGTCTTATGGCATTTTACTGTGTGGTAATGCTGCCGCTACGAGCACTAAACCTGTATAGAGACGTAATACAAAGCGACCCGAACCTGTCAACTCGTCGGTGGCTAGTCACTGATATATCGCCCTAGCGATCGTGTTCGGAATCTCTTCGGATTACTTCGCACCTAGTTGACAAAATCGTTTTCTTTCAAATTCGCATGTATTTACGTCTCTTTAAAGGGTTGAGTGCTCGTAGTGCTGCCGACATCAATAAGATCTTTGTTCTGCAGAAAAGGGCTGTTCGCGCGATTTATCAAATGAAACCCAGAATGTCTCGATTTAAGGAAATAGATATTTTGACATTTGCGTCCCTATATATAATATACATATCAACACGGTCTAAGGATATTGCACGATTTTTTTTACAAAAGAGGCCTGTTTGAGAAGCTATAAAAGCATACTCGAGATTTATGGAGGAGGGCTATTATTTTTAGACGAGCAAGTGCTAAACTTGAATTTTCAGTTCTAGTCAGTAAATTTTGTTTTACTTGAAATTTGTGAAAACGTGATGGAAACGAAAACTAAAATGCATTTTTTGCCTGCTTTTTGTATGAAAATGGTCGAATTTACGCAATTTTTTTTTTCATTTTCGTCACGTTTTCACAAATTTCAAGTAAAACCAAATTTGTTGACTAAAATTGAAAATTCAGGTTTAGTACTTGCTCATTTGAAAATTATAGCTCTCCATGTATCTCGAGTATGGTATTATAGCTTCTCAAACAGACCTCTTTTGTATGAAAAATCGTGCAATATCCGTAGACCGCGTGCACAACTGTTCAAGTGCACAACTGTTCAAGAAATGCACAACTGTTCAAGAAAAATTGTGATAAAGACAATGTACCTAAACACTAGAAGCAAACATAACTCGGATTTATTCTGATTTACTAGATAGATCGTCTCCACAAAGTAACAAACTCTTTTATGGGTCATAATAAGGTTCCCATTAGTATTCAAAACTTACCATTCGAAAAATTTAGGACAACAATTAAACAAAAACTTTGTAAAAAGGGCTATTATAGAATTTCTGATTATCTATTAGACAAGCAACCATAGAAATAAATTGCTCAGCTCCAGAGTTATTCAGATATTAAGTCAATTAGAATTAGAAGTACGAATATTTATACGAATTACTTACTTAACAATTATTATTAAAAAAACAAAATACCCGACTGCACACTAAAAATATTTTTTTAAAGGGAAATTTAGAAAAAATATTATTATGTCTTTATCCCGTGGGACTTTTAGGATAAAATGTATCCTATGACACTCCCGTAATCAAGACAAATCTAACGATACCTCATACATCAAAATCCATCAAGCCGTTTAGGCTACAGGAGGTCACAAAGGAAAAGACATACATACATACTTACATACACTCGAAAAACATTACCCTCCTTCTTTGGCAGTCGGGTAAAAAGAGCGACCCTCGGAGTTTTTTGCCAATTCTTCTCCTGAGGAATAATGCACTTTTGCGAATAGGTGCAAATTCAAAAGTGCTTATGTATTTTACTATATTGACATGTTTAAGTAACATTTTGTATGTATAATGAAATAAATACTTTTGAATTGAATTTTGAGTTGAACATAACTTTGGTTTTATCCAAGTTCATCCGGAGCCCTATACGCTGAGACGCATTAGCTAGGCTGTCCAACATCCGTTGAAGATCCTGCAGCGTTTCAGTCATCTGCAAACTAGTTAAAAGTCACCCAATCCACTAAACTAAACAACTGCTATGAGATTAAGAAAAAAAACAGAGTATTTTCTCAGGAAAATTTTTCAGTGTCATGGGGGAACCATCCCCTAAAGTTTCACTAGCTAAACCAAAGTCACTCCATAACCCATTGAAGTAATATTACTAACTAGCATTGCGCTCGGGACTACGTTCCCGTGGAAATTCGGGAAAATTATGTAGCCTATTTCCATTGGGGATAATGTAGCTTTATAATGGTGAAAGCTACATTATCCCCAATGGAAATCGGTCCAGTAGTTTCGGAGCCTATTCAATACAAACAAACAAACAATCAAATCTTTTCTCTCTATAAATAGTATAGATATAGATAGAATAATGAGGTAATATTATTAAAATAATTTTAGTACCACGCGACGTCCATAAAAAAGTTTTTTTTTTCAGCACCGGAAGAATGCAAACCTCCTATTGTAATTGTACCTGTTATTATAAAACTGTTAAGACGGCCAAAAAATAACAGTATTAAACTAAATATACCTGCTGGGATAAATAATGTAATATGAAGAGAACCACCACCACACAAATTTAAATTAAATGTTATCGAGTCAAAATTGTTATTTTTCTAAGATATAGAATGTTTAGCTCATTGTAACACAAATAAATTAACATTTAAACGGAATTGTGAATTTCATATTTCTTTCCCACTTCCTTTCTAGTAGAATACCCATGTTAATTCCTGAAAAGTGATCTCTCCTTAGAAAAATATTTTTTTAAATCAGCACAATTTTAGAACTACTCACTAATCAGTTTCAAATATTCATAAAAAACAACGGGTGGCACTTCAAGAGTGCCGGCAGAAGTGAAAACTTGAACATATATTTCTTCCTTGCGGTGGTCTACTCTCCCTCCGTCTTACGAATTTTCCATCAGGTTACGTGTCCTGATGCGAGTTTAACAATTTTACACATCCCAAAAAGAACGCCGCTAAAGAAGTTTTCACTCTCCCTCCGTTTTACGAATTTTCGATCAGGTCACGTGTCCTGACGCGAGTTTAACATTTTTTACCCATACTTCAAAGTGCACAACGCCGCTAAAGAAGTTTTCACTTCAAAAAAACGAAATCCTCTTTTTTAGATAAAAAGGGAACTTAGGCAAAAGTTTGCCAAATATAGCAGCAAACCAGACATTTGAAGATGTCATTTTATTACTTTCTTTTCCTGTTTAGGGTTCCGTACCTCGAAAGGAAAAAAACAGAACCCTTATAGGATCACTTTGTTGTCCGTCCGTCCGTCTGTCTATCAAGACCCTTTTTCTCAGGCACGCGTGGAGGTATCAAGCTGGAATTCATATGAAATACTCAGGTCTACTGTCCCTTAAAGCTGTAAAAAAATCAAATTTCTAAGCCAACGAAATCAAAAGATACAGCCGTTTATGTCACAAATTTCCGCAAAGTCACAAATTTCCGCAAATTTTCGACACTCGCAAGACGTCTTATAGCACAAATAAAGGAAAAATGGCGAAAACCTTAAGTTTTTAGTTACATCATATAATAAAAATATTTTTAATAATTTTAAACTTACTACCCCTTTCCGCATAAACGCGTAGAGGTATTAAATTGAAATTCATATAAAATACTCAGGTCTATAATACCTTTAAGCAGGTTTGTACGAAACCCTCGGTGCGCGAGGCCGACTCGCACGTAGCCGGTTTTTTCTGCATAGATTTCAACCGCAGTTTTACCTTGGGTTGTATTTTTGGTGAAAATGATCCTAAGTGGCATAAATACATATAATTTCATTTGTCACCGGTACTCGCTCAAAGTCAAAATATTACAATAAGTCGAAGAGGTGAATTACATTTTTAACTCTACGCCTATTCACAAATACACTGAGATACCAAGGCCGCCAGACCTTACTTATCTTCTCATTAACCAAATGTGTGAGAAATAGTAGTCAGACTTCTAGACAAGTTAGTAATTTTTGTAAGTATCTTCAGAACCTGGTAGCTTCAAAATTGTCCGTCGGTCCAGATTAGCTGGCATTCATACGTTACTAGTACGTACTAGCACTACTATTTCCACACATTTTTTTAATGAGAAAATAAGTCTAAGGTCTGGCGGCCCTGGGATCTCAGTCTAAAAGATGAAACCTATCAATATCCTCAAATCCCACAAAGTTAAAACTAAAGGGCAAAGACACTGATATAACGTACTTCCTTTAGGGGATAAAGTAGCTTTATATACAACTTTTTTTTTAATTTTCTTTCTCTATCTACGGCATTTTAAGAATTCAGTAGGATTATGTCTACAACAATAGTGTACAGGTAATTCAAAATGTATTTAAAAACTAAAAACGATCTTAACAAGACTATTTCAGTGTTGGTTTGGTATATATATGTATATGTCACAGTCAAAACACGTTTTCAGTTACAATGCGTTTTCCCTAGTTAAAACTAGTTTTCAGTGACTGTATTTGTTAATTTTTGTTTAAACTAATTCTAATCGTGAACCTTAGTTAATACTAGTACTAGAGAAACTTGTTGGGGATTGAAAATTGGATAGGTTAGGGTAGTGTAGGTTAGGTTAGGTAAGGTTTGAACATCAGTTAATTCTAGTTTTCACAGAGGCAGTTCGTTAAAACTAATTAAAAACGGTTTTAACTGTAACATATTTTTTGTAGGTGAGATGACAATAAAGTTGTAGAAAAATTGTAAAATAAAAACAATACATTTAAACTTACAAAACTTACTTACTTTAATTAAAATAGATCTGTAGCCCGGGGACATTTATATTACTAAAAAGGTTAACGTTTGTCTTTGTGAAATTATTATACATTTCGCCATTTTATATACTAAAAGTGAGATCTTATTGACCGTAACACGCCGTAACTATATGTAGTGATAGGTTAAAAAATCTCTTTAGTCAAAAACTTATTTAAATCTTTGAGTTACCTTTTCAAATTTATACATTTATTAAAAGGCCCTCTTGGCAAACCATATACCTCTTTTAAGACGATTTCTGTGGCCGGTTTAGATTTTAAGACTCATTTATTTTTATTCATCAGATTGTGATTATTGTCAGAAATAGAACACAAAAAATGTCTTCTTCAAGTACAGAACAGGAAACCTACGTGGGTACACCTCCAGAAATACTTTCCGAGGCGCAACATGCAAGTGATAGTTTGTTGCCGCCAATATCAAAGGAAAGTTTATTTTTATATCTTTCCTCGCAAATATGTTGAAAAACGTCGTATGACACGCATGCGCATTGCTGGATATTAGGTACATTCTCGGCTTCGTTGAGCCCTCGCCTTCGGCTCGGGCTCTAAACTCGCCTCTACTGTGATACTCGTATCCAACTTAGCGCACTTGTAACAATGTACTATTACAACACATTTGCTCGTAAAGGGTCTCTTATTTTACCAATTTCAATATCGTATTGTATCTCATTCATTACGTACTTGTGCGTTATTGTAATGTAGAACGCACGATTTTTTTTAATAAAGTAAAACGCACAGTTTATCAAGATGCTCCTTCTAAAAATAAACGGTTCCTTTTTTAATCTTAGCAAAGAGTTTTAGGGCGACTTGCACCAAAACCATAAATATATTTAATAGCTTATACACATTTAACTCGGTTGTCAAAGCGACAAAATCTGTCAAATTTATCAAAATTAGTCTCGCTAAATGCGTTTAGCACTTTGGTGCAAGTCGCCCTTAATGTCAGAAAACTGGTCAACATTTTAAGAATAAAATTAACTTTGAGAAATAAAATATATTAATTTTGACAATAAATTACAACCCATTATCTGTAACAAGAACACAAACATATTAATTTACTTTATTAGTAATACTGGCTGTTTTTTGTGCCTTTGCCTAAAAAAAATAGCGCTGATGCGCGCCCATCGCTAATTTGTGAACAAGTTACGAGAAACAAGAAAATTCTTCCGTGCGCTTTTTCTTTTCCCTATTTAAGAAAGTCCGAGTTTTATTTATTTCCTCGCAAATATGTAATAAAACGTCATATGACATAATATACACGTGCGCTTTGATAATTCCAGTTCCAGCCTCTGCTTTCTTGTAGCCCTCGCCTACGGCTCGGGCTAGCAATATCGCCTCGGCTGTAATTTTCAACTTACCGCACTTATATCATAATGTACTATTACGAAGACTGATGTAATCATGCAGGTGGTTAGTTATGTGAGAGTAAATGAGGTCGGCTTGGCATACATATTTGTGGACTACATTTCAAACAATCCATTAAGTTAGTGTGATCAAACCGTTAATGAAAGAAACGACATGTTTCACTCAATTCAAAGAGAGAAAATGAAAATAGTAAGTTTTTTTAAACTATTTGCTATCTATATTGATGACTGGATATTTTAATAAATGATATTTTAGCAACTCGATAGAGGTTTTGTTTCTCTACAAATAAATCTATAGGATTACTGTACCGTGTTTAAAAAGAATTTGAAATTTGGAGGTGGATTTGGTGTTCAAACAGTTTTCTCAGTTTTTTAGGTAATATAATAAGTGTAATAAATAACAAATAAAAATAGTCAAGTGTATAAATATGTCTCCAAAGAATCTTTTCAGGAATATGTTACTAAAAACGGTTTTTATAAACATATACATTTAATCAGTCATAAATAAGTATGTCAGCAAATTTTCGTCAATAACATTTATATACAAAAGGAAAAAAAATGTTTGACACATTTTTACTAAGTGTAAGGAGCATATTATTGAAAACTTTACCAGAGATATATGATAAAAAAACATTATCCTTTAGTACATACATGTAATTATTGAGTTGGTTAGGGAGATACATATGCAGTCAACTGGTTGCGAAACACAGTTGCGATGGCGGCCGAAAGCCATATTTTTAAACTTGACTGTAACGTACGCTGCGTTGGATACTCATTATATCTGGCACAAACGCATTAGCATGAGCAGCTACATTAGTTTATAATAACATATTTACAGTCATTTTGCAATTTTGTATCTTTTTTTCAAGTTTCAACGGAGTGTATTGGCGATATGGATGTGCACCATAAAACTAAGTGAGCAGTCAATTGCTGGTATTACTTACAAAGATGATTTTGATTTTAGAAATAGATACCAGGATGTTCATGAATGCGATCCTCGTTATTGGCACCCGTTGCATATGCCTGATCACTGCCTTAAAATGTATGAAAAGGTAATCCGATCTAAAGTAGCTTCTACTCAGCCAATAAGATTAGTGAAAGACAAACCAAATAGTGACATAATTTCTAATCTACTGAAGGCAGGTGTTGAAAGCGCACAAGATCCCAGGCGTTCACAAGGGCACTCTCGTAGACGCTCATACAAACACTCTAGTAGACGCTCACGTAAACCCTCTGATAAACGCTCACATGAAAGCTCTAATGGACGCTCTCAGACCGATAGTAATGAAAATGGAAGCATGCAAGATTCTAATAGTAGTGACGACACATACAAACCCGTTGATGTTCATACAAGCAGTGAGGAAAATAAAAAAAAGAATATACAACACGGAGAATCGCATACAATTAACGACTCGGATGAAGATCGTGCCGAAAGCGATGAAGATAAACACGCAGAAGGATCTTTTCAAGTCAATAGTGACGAAAATAAAGGTGCGAAGGTAAATGAATATCGTCGTAACGACAGTGATGAAAGTAACGTTTGGCAGGGACCAGAATATGCACGAGAATATAAACTAGCGAATGGATACGAACATTCAGATAAAAATACAAAAGCCAATGAATATACACAAGCGGAAATACAAACACAAGCAATCACACTGATACGAGCAGATGAATCAGCACAATCATATGAATATGAATCTTCACAAGAAGATGAATCAGCAGAACCGGATGAATCGCCACAAACAGATGTACTAGAACATCCAGACCAATATGCACTATCAGATGGATATCTACAGTCAGGTAAATTTATGCAAGCAGACGGATTTGCAGAAAACAGATATTTACGAGCTAACAGTGATGGAAATGAAAGTGAGGATTCATCCGAGTTATATGATGATGAAGAATCATCAAAATCAGCTGATAAAAATGCATTGGGTGGAATCTATGGAGAGTCAAACTTTGACTTCAATGGATTCTCTCCAATGAGAAGTCGTCGCAAAAAAAATAAAAAATATGTAACTTGTTATTTGTCATCGTTGCAATCAGGAGAATTGTATTCTCTACCACAGTCACGACGTCCGCCACTGACGCCTCATGAACGAATGCTTAATATGGTTTCTAAGGATGCCAAAAAGTTTCCAGTCGTCCCTGCTCTTGGATTTCTGCCACAATTTGGTCTTTCTACTCTATATCGACTACCAGTTTCTGGAAAAACTGTAAACATGATTGAAAAAGTCTCAAAAAATTACGCGAAGTCTATTCAAGATACATATGCACAAGCTGGAATATTTCCTGTGACAGAAACTTTAAACACAACACATGCCCAGGTTCCAGATGTGAACAAAGCATTCATTAATGAATTAAAATATAAAATTCAGGGAATTGTAGCAAGGAGGAAAAATGATATAATGAAAAACAATACACGTGAAGCCAATATAGAAGATAAAAATAAAGGCATAAATAATACACTTGATAATAAAAATGACGAAAAGTTGCATAAACTTGTAATTAAAACACATATAAGCAATGCAAGTAAGACTATTAAACGTAGACACAAAAAACATAAGCGCAAAAGACATAAAAAGAAACATAATAAAAGAAACAAAAAGAAAGGAAAGAAAAAAGTGAATAAAGCTGATAGTATAAGCTAATTGCTATAACGGTCTTTTTCAACTGCTTTTATGATACAAATAAGTACGTGAAACAAAAGAAGATAAAACCCTCGTCAGCTTGTTTGCCTATCGTGATATAAAGTGGAATTTCCAGTATTAGGTTAAATATTTTTAACAAGTTATAAAAAAATAGACTTGTGATAAATCTTATGTTGTGATATAACTTTAAATCTAATATCAAACGTTTCTGCAACAATATAAAATAGGTAGGTACGAGCAATAGTAATTATTTTGTAGGTATTTAATTATTTTGCAGCAGAGAATTACATGTATTCAATGACTTTATATAGCGCACATTTTAATGTGGCAAGGAATTTTTTAAATGTAGAAAGAACGTAACATGAAACAGAAGCGGTCTGAAGACCCTTTATTGTAAGAATTGAGTTTGTTTTATGATAGTAGGTAGAAGTTTTTGTAATAGTAGTTGTAATAACAAAATGTTTTTATTTTCATAAAAAAATATTTTTGTCTTCAAAAACGTTACAAATAAAATCATCTGAAACAGTTTCTTGATTTGATAAAAAAAGAGTTCCAAAATGGACGTCTGTGGATAACTCTATTGTTACATCGAAACCACCTTGATCATTGTTTCAATTCACTTCTTGATTTTTCATTTCTTTCAAGTCTTTTACTTGTTTCTGCCAAGGAAACGGTCAAGTTTTTCTTCTTTGAGAAAACGAGATTACAAGAAAGACCCGTACAGTGAAATCAAAACCATAATTTTCAATTTGTGAATTAAATGTTATAAAAAATAATAGTGATAACCTCCTGTGAGGTATTTGAGGAAGAACTGACATCGGTCCAGCAACAATACCAAAATTTAACATGACATTTTTTTTCAGGGCAAGTAATATTAAAAAATAAAAAATATTAATAAAATCAGAGTCCGAGAGAACTGTATATAAATATCAAATATTTTTTTACATGATATGTGATTATACATAGTAATGATTTGATATGTGAAAATGATGTTCTATGTTTTAGGTATTATTACTTTTAGTCATTGTGACGAGGCTTACGTCCAGCCTCGACCCGTATATGCATCCGTTTGCTCAAAAAAGAGGTCATAGAGATGATCCTTGCAATCCTTTGTATTGGTATCCGAGACCAAGACCAGACTACTGTTTTGAAAGGTCAACTACATCCCCGCTGCCCCAAGACCAGACCCAATGTCCATTTTTTCCCAATCCTGTTCCTGAATTGGTTCCCATACCTTTACCTACACCACAGCCAGATCCTTGTCCACAGCTAGATACTTGCCCACCGCGACTTTCTTCTCCACCGCCACTTCCTTGCCCACCGCCACTTCCTTGCCAACCGCCACTTCCTTATCCACCGCCACTTCCTTGCCCATCGCCACTTCTTTCTCCAACGCCACTTCCTTGTCAACCGCCACTTCCTCGTTCAACGCCACTTCCCTGTCCACCGCCATTACCTTGTTCACCACAACATTCTTCCCCATCGCTAACCCCTTTCGGACCGCTACTTTCTCTTCCACCACCGTTTTCTTTCCAGCAGCCATCACAACCTTTGCCATACGGTATCCCAATCATACCATCATATCCTATGATCCCTGTGCTTGGTTTCCCTCCATCGATGCCCGGTTCCATTCAATCACCTCCACCAGAAACAGGAATAAATCTTCTACCAGGACCTGACGTATACAGAGAGGTTCTACGAAAAACGCAGCTTAAAAGTACTCTGGACAGATGGGAACGCATACTGAGAAAAAAAGGAATGATAGAAGATGGAGAGTTGTTCGATTGAAGAAATACAATATGGTGGATATTATTAGCTCGTGTGTGATACCACTGTCAGGGTCTACCCTAAGAGTTCTAGGTTATGAACTTAAATGTGTAAACAATAAACATACTCGCAGAACAGTGATGACCATAACTGATGTCGATCACAAGCACCCCAGGAGATAAAGTTTTAAACTAAGGTATTGAGGTACACTTGACTCATAACACATAATCTATGGATGATTAAGAAAAATGCACACATATTGTTATTGGTTGGCTATAATAAAAATAATCAGTAAAACGAAATTGGAGTAATTATTTTCTCTATCCTTGCTTCCATGTACTACACAAAGTGTAAGGGACAGCTTAGCAAAAACTGAAACCATGAATTCAGGCCATAATTCTGGATGATTTTTCAGTGGAATTTTATATGTTTTTTCATGTTTTCTAATATTTTCTGGTTTAAAATTAAATTATTTATTCGAATAGACTCCATTTTGTAGTAATATGATAACGAAGTAAAACGCAAAAACCAACGATGTACGGGCTGTTCCGATAGTTTTAAGTTAAATAAAAATTAGCAAGGCTATGATAAGAAAATATATTTATATTTTTTCAAAATATTCCCCTCCCACCCCATTCACTTGTGCAATCGGCTAAACCAGCTTTCAAAACATTTGAAAAACGCATCTTGCGGAAGGTCAAAAAATAGCAGTCGGAATTCTTTGACGGCTTCGTCTGCTGTTTTGATTGAATCTTCGCTAACGAAGCATTTTTTTTACCGTGGGAAATATAAAAAAAATCGCACGTAGCTAGGTCGAGACTGTAGGGAGGATGTACTCCTGAAGTTGTCAAATAGTCCACGGTTCTAGCAGCTGTGTGAGCGGGCGCTTATCTTGGTTAAAAAGAATGCCACGGACGCCGGTACTTGGGCGCTCATTATTCAACTCCTCGAAAGTGGCAGACTAACTTCGCAATACCATTCACTAGTAACTGTTCTACGATCTTCTAGCGGAATAACAGCAACCGGTCCACTGCATCGAAAAAAAATCTATATATTTTTTTTATTAACGCTCTGGCCGCAAACCACTTTTGTAGACAACTCGTCTTCTTCAAACACCCATTGCGTGGATTGCTGTTTTGTGAGAGGATCGTAGATATCGATTCAAGATTCGTCAGATGAAAGAATATAGGAAATGTTTTGCGAAGTTCCTCCTTCGAACTTTTCGAACATAAATTTGCACCAATCTACACGGCGGGACTTTTGCTCATCGGTGAGAGAATGAGGTATCCATCGCAAAGCAACCTTCCTGACTTTAAAGTGCTTATGCAAGATGGTGGAAACTGCCTGGGATCCGATCTTCAGGTCAGCCTGAGTCTCTCTATGCGTAATATTAATATCTTCCTGGAGTGGCAACTAAACTTGGATAACGTTTTCATGAGTTACTGCAGTTGGTGGTCGGCCGGGTCTGGGGTCATCATTTAAGCTCTCTCGACTACGTTCAAATTCTCAATACTAATAACTAATTGTTGCTAACGCAGGAGTAGAGTCCCGAAAAGCAGCTTGTAAATTTTCTTGCGATTCCTTAAAGGTTAACTGTTAAAAATACTGGCAGCTCGAATAGGCACATCCTGTCACATTTAAAAATATAATAATAAATGAAGATGTCGTTTTGACAAAACACACAGCTGTTTTGTTATTTATAAACAAATTAAATTCAATAATAATCATAGAAAATCATAGCATGCGAGACGTCCATTGTTGTAAACAAAAGAAGCATGACAGATTACTTTTAAAAATGCTTGAGAAAAAGAGCAACTTGCCAATGATTTTCAGCAAGGAGATTAGTATTGAAATTAGCCGTCTATATTCAAAATTGTTTTAGGAAAAAAGAGATTACATTTTCAGTGTGGCTAGCAATTTCCGGTTCTGACAAAGGCGGTGCTGCGTGGATGCGCGCATTGCATTGCGGTATCGTAGGGAAAAAGTTACACTTAATAGCCGATCGGTAGTTATGGATAGATTCCACCATTTAAGTATATGTTTAGTTGTCCCTTGCAGCCTGTTTATAGTATTATCTGGACGTAGTGAGCACGAACACAATGATTACCATATCACGCCGACGACGAGTAGTTTTTATTTTGCAGTTAAATTATTTTCGTGTAGGGTTTGCTTGGTGACAGAACACTAGCCGGGCTAACATGGACACATGACATAATTTTGTCATTCGTACTGACGCTATTCGATAGAACGAGAGTGGAGAAAGAGGTACATCTGACAAAAAGTAACGCGTCCATGTTAGCTATACTGAGAATCTGAGTTTTTAACTGCCTATTTTATGAACAATTAATTACGACAACTATTACTTTCTTTTAAACATTCGGTCAGTTGCAGTGACGTCCAATAAGTTAATGCCCCTTTAAATATAATAATGTCACTTTCCGTCTTGTAAACAAGGTCGGCAATTCGGCATTCAATTTAAAGGAGCTTTAACTTTAATGAACAGAAAAATTCTCCTTTTAAAAGGAGAATTGGTAAACGGACCAAAATAACTACTTACAGCTGTCATGACATCGCTTGTCAAGTTATTTAGAACAATGCCTGCCTAAGGCTGCTTTTCGACCAAAGCTGTGCGAGGAAAATTTGTCGTACGAGGATGTGTAGCTCAGGGAAATATGTGGGGGTTTCTACCAAACATGTGCAAAGAAAATGTCTCGTACGGAGATGTGTAGTGGAGATGGGAAATGTATGGGGTGTGCGGTGTAGTAGGAGCGGAGCGGCGCTGGCCACAAAACGGAAGGTCGGACACCTCGCAACGCATCCCTAGCAACACATCCCTCGCAACTAATCCCTTACAATACATCCCTCGCAACATATCGTTCGCAACATATCCCTCGCACACTTTTCTCGCTTGTTGTGCACAAAAACCTCGCTTCGCTTAACCTTTTCTACCTGAGCTGTACTATGCGGGGCTAGGAAAACGAAGTGATTCTATTGGTGGATTTTTTCCTCGCTCTGCTTCCTCGCACATCAACAGTGGAATGTTGACTATATTGAAGATGTTGATGACGGTATTTATGAAATGGCAACGTAATATGGTCCTTACGATATCGCATGAAATATCCTTTAGGTGAAAGACCCTATTTTTCCTATTTTAATCGAAGGACTTTCTAAATTAATCAAACCAATGACTAAATAATATTGATGTAAACAGTAGCTAGCAATAGATAGCAGATATAACATACATATACGCTCACGCCTATAATCCCTAACGGGCTAGGCAGAGCATTCAGTGGTTCTAGAACCACTAGATGCCACGTTTGCCACGTATGTCAGATATTTCCAGGTTAAAATTTAAAATTTTCCAGCTAGCCTTGAAGTAATACGCCAGTCATAGCGAATATTAAACGAACAAACAAACGGCTAGTTCTGATTTTTTTATGTGTTGTTAGGACGACTGCCAGTATCGTATATCCAAGTCTGCAGCTTCGAAAGACCTGTGCTAATTTCCTGAGATTTCAGGTAATTGCGAAATTTTTGCACGAGTTTTGGTTAAAAACGTTGCGTGAAACGAAACATATTGTTCGTTTGAGATTTGGCAGCCACAGTCTTATCAGTTTTTTTTTTTAATTTCACTGTTTTTGGAAAAAAAAATGTAGGTACTTTCTTGGTTAGTACAGAGGTGGTTCTCGTAATTTTATTATAAATTTTAATTTTAAACGCTTGCTTCAGGATTTATGTATGTATGTATTTATTCTTTATATTGAGAATACTAAAAAAAGTGTAAAAATTTCGCGTTTTTTCGAGTGCTGCAAAGTTAGCACAGGTCTTTCGAAGCTGCTAACTTGGATATACGATACTGGTAGTTGTCCGAACAATATATATTAAAATCAGAATTAGCCGTTAGTTTGTTTGTTTATACGTTTCTTGTGTTAAATATGACTGGCGTAAAGCTGTATTCATTTTAAAAGTTTTTTAATTCACATTTATTCGACATGACACACGTTAATTGATTTGAACCTACACGAAAGAATAACAAGA
This sequence comes from Aproaerema taeniolella, assembly GCA_949987775.1. Lineage (NCBI taxonomy): Eukaryota > Metazoa > Arthropoda > Insecta > Lepidoptera > Gelechiidae > Aproaerema > Aproaerema taeniolella. The sequence continues at coordinate 21,536,337 of OX465242.1, read as the reverse complement.
ATGTTCTACTTTAAGAGCGTTGACTTGAAAATTTGTTGTAAATAAAATACACACTTATTGTAAAGTCTTATTGTATAGAGGCCAGCGCATCAGATTACCCAGTTTTTATTATAAGACCGTCTGTATCACAACAGCGCAGATTTAGTCCTTTTTCGGCAGATTCCTTTTTGGACGGATTCCGTTTTGAATAGATTCCTGATTGGGCAGCAAAAAATATTAAAAAAACTTTTTTATTTAAGAAAAGAAAACCCCGACGAAAAACTAAATAAATAGAGGTGTTATAAGTTTGATGTGTGTTTCTGTATCTCTGTGCATCTGTCTGTAACATCGTAGCTCTTAAACGATTGGACGATTTCGATACGCTTTTTCTATGCAATGATTGATCAAAATTGGTTCAGCCGTTTAAAAACAATGAGCGATCGAATGGCAGGGAAGATACAACATTTTTAATTTTAAAGTTATTTTAAAGTATATGCCTGTGGCATTGCAACATTTTAATGCCGCTTTCTTTGAAAGCTTACGTGATCGATATGGTTTATATTCATAATTTAAAGAGACATGTTCCTGTGTTCTTTGACTGAATCAAGGTTTTACATAATGACAAATTTTTGTGAAGAAAACGTGCATTCACTTACTAATTTCTTACACCGCTTGAGTTGTATCACCTATAAGGCTAAACAAAGGATTTAAAAAAGTCATAATCTCACAAAAAAGAAAACTTAGTACGAATGCTGCGTAAGAGAAAAAACCATTGTGTGCAGAAAACGAAATTGTCCATTGTAATAGTAGATTCATTCGAGTTTTTGGTCCAACCAGAATCAGTCGGAGACATAATTAATGGAAAATTGAAATCAAATGTTTACTTCTTCCGTCATGTGGATCTTACTAAAGGTATGGAAACTTTATTTTGAATGATCATTACTATAAATTTTCAGTTTTCCTAATTCTTAAATTATTTTCGTTTCAGTTGTCATTGCTAGCTCTCAGTGTTGATTGGGCATCATGTACAATAGCGGGTTTGACTTTCATGGATCCCATCTTACAAAGAAATTTACCGCAAGCTGAGGTTTCACCTTATCAACAGCACAATAAATCGCCTTTCAACATACCGATCCCGGTAGCAATGCCAAACCAAATGCAAGGGCCTATGCCTATACCTATGCCAATGGGCATGCCAATGCCGGGGGCTATGGCAATGCCAGGGCCGATGCCAATGCCAGCCTCGATGTCAATGCCAGGGCCTATGCCAATGCCAGGACCGATGCCAATGCCAGGACCGATGTCAATGCCAGGACCTATGCCAATGATGCAGATGACTATGCCGATGAATATGCCACATCCTATGATGACCATGGGAGGAGGTTTCCCGTATCCCCCACAGCAGTACCCTTTTCCCCAGTATCAACCTCGTCAGGTAGGCATGGTTCCCGGCATACCAGGATTAGTTTCCCATGATGGTGGTCTAAATATTCTCCCATTCACTGATGTCTACGAGGATATTATGGAAAGGCACAGACACAAGGTTCTAAGAAGGAAAATGCAGAAACTCTTAAAAAGAGAAGGATACAATTATAAAGATTATAATCGACATAACCATTATTACAACAAGCACCTTTATGATTAACTGTTAACTATTTCTTCAAGTAAAAAACATATTCTTTATATAGGTACGATGTTTATCCTGATGACACTCAATACTAAATTCGAATAGTGTTTAGGGACCGTGCTAAAATTGACGAAAGCAAGAAGAAATGTGATACAAAACTAATCATTTCATGATTGGTATCTGGATTACTGCATAATTAACTAGTTACTAGAATTTGTTGTGTGGATTAACTTATCAACAAATTATTAATAGCTTTCCACTCGCGGCCTTGGTTTGTGTAAAAAGTTGTCTTTCTCTCTCTCTAAACTGGCAGCTATCTCTTAGATCTGTTGCTACGTTAGGAATGTGACTAAATATACAAAAAATGAACAACTTAACAGACAAACACGTTCTTATAGAATTGAACGAGCATCGTTTCTTTTTAAATTTTTGTGACATTTATAAGCATCAGTGGATAATATCTTGAGTAGAGGTAAACACCACAGTTTGCAAATCAAAGATATTGCTCATAATCTTGCGTGGCCAATTATACCCAGAAATTATTTTAAAACATTTCAATCTTATTTCAATTTAGTTTTCGCCTACGATATTATGCAGTTTACATTCTTTAAGTACGAGTTAGTTTACCCACAAAACTAAAATCTTCCATGCTGTGATATGCACGGTCCCATAAACATAAAAACGTTTTAGTAATATTTTTGGAATTTTTCAGAATCAGTATCAACCTCACTTCCTACAGTCTCAACAGATTTGGCAGCCTCCGAACCCAATGTTCCTGCATGTAAATCCCAATTACGTGGGTGCTTCGTACAATTTTAAAAATTATACCACACCTGTAGAAACAATCAAAGTCAACCTTGAATCTAAGAACAATACATTATCAAAAAGTACCTGAAAGTGATAAAGAATTTTAACTGGATACCGACTAAAAGGACAACTAAGAAAGTTAGCGTATTTGTTTATATTGTATTTGGTGAAATGGGATTGACATTCAAACAAGCATCCCTATAAATAATTACCCCGTACTTTTAAATTCCTGTGAAATAATTTATCAGAAAAAATCAAAAGATTGTAAACTCTTACTTACTCATAAAATGAATACTTACTTATTGTAATTTTTTCTTATTGTACGTTTAATTTTTTGTACTGTGATTTTTCTTATTGTGCGTTAAAAAAAAAGTTTTACAAATGACTTGGTGTCTATATTTGGTGTTGAGTATCTTTGTCCATCAGAATTTAAGGTGACAAAAACATGAGGTCAATTGTCATTCATTTATTTAAATACGTCAGAAAGTTAACATCAATTACGTGTAATGTCCGAAGTACATTGTCTTACAAGTTATCTACACTACATATTTATAGAATATATAATAGAAACTATTATCTAATCAGATCGCTTAATTAATGGACGGATTATCTGAAGGGTTCTTTATATGCTTAAAAATCTATAATTATAGCTAGGGGTTTAGATTGTGTAATAATAATCTATCGGTCACTACACACAGTGGATCTGTGGTCTCGCCGTCTCATATTTCCCAGCACGACCAAGCGGCCTGGGAGCGTTTGTAAGGACGATACAAAATAGCCCTGGACATCGTATTGTTATGTGCCGCCACTTTCAATATCAAAGAATCGCTTGAACTTCGCACAGGGCCCCGGCTCTGTAACTTCAGCTGTTTGTCGATGGAATGGTCGCCATTTTATCCATTAGATGGCGAAATTAAGAACTATCCAAATTCCATACATCTAATGATGGCTGCTTTGACTGGTGGCGCCACCGTTTGCTACTTTACGTTCGGTTAGCGGTGGAGCTGCTGGTCTGGGTGGTTGTCAGCAAGTATATCAAAATTAAATAGTTCTCAATATCGCCACCTGAACAGATAAGATGGCCTCCATTCCAATGACACACAAGTTACAGAATCGGGGCTCAAGATCCTTACTAAGTGGAGAACGACCATCGCATCTCCAAGCTCTGGACATAATTTTTTTTTAAAGTAGAGGTACATAATAGTAAAAATCCTAAACCCTTTTATAAAATTTGAAGAACAAATAGAATTTTAAGGATGGTTCTCCAAAAACAGAATTAACAAAATTATAAAATGGCTGTACAAGGGCTGTACAAAATAGCAAAAAAAAAGTGTTTGTACCGTTTTAATATTTAACTAAGAATAATTTGAATTTTAATTTTTTTCGTGCTGGGAGGCCACGACTCGCCTACACATATTAGGGGCCGTCCATTAATCACGTGAGGCTCGAAGGGGGGAAGGGAGTTTAGCAAAAATCAAGAAATATCACAAAGGGGGAGGGGGTATAGTAAGATATCATGTGTATTTATTTTTTCGTCAAACGCGCGATTTCTAAACCGAAAAGCGGCGTGTAGTGTGGCTTGATGAAACCGACCGAGGTTTATCTTCAACAAAGCACAGTGCCAACAACTAACTTGCAAGATCCTTATCCAGTTGTTAGTGTTGAAGAATATCTTGCTAATCCGTGGTCCGAGGACAATATACATTAAATATGTTCATGTACTAGTACAATATATGTTTTTCGCATGATTACACCATTAATTTAATATTATTTTTATATTAATTTAATATTATAATTAATTTAATTTAACAACCTGCAACATTTCTGCCTAGACATTTTTATCATGGTCTTTTATTTCAGAATAAAATTAGATGAGGTATTTAAAGATAATATTCTAAAAATTTCAAGATTCTTTCTAAGTACACAAAATACACGTGATGTTGGGTGGGGGAGGGGGGTTAGTCTTAAACCTCACCACGTATCACCAAGGGGAATACGTTGATAATCCCAAAAAAAACATCACATAATTAATGGACGGCCCCTTATTGACGCTGCCATAGTTTACCGTGGCATGTTCAAACACTACAGGATCATAAAAAAATTTCAGCGTCGTCGGGTGTGAATTCGTTAATGTAGTGTCGGATAAATGCTGTCAGATCTTAATATCAATATGTATTAAGTACCTTATGATCGACTATACCTTTACAAAAATTTAAAAAATATATATGCAAATCATCAACATTAAAAGATTCAAGAGTTAACCTGTCTCATATTAAAAAAAGATTAAAAAAAGGAAAAGCGTAAAATTATAATCTACTGAAAAATTCGAGGGACAAGTACAACTAGCAAATCTTTTTTTCATAAACTAAGTAGCCTATTCCTACTCGGTTTATGATTTCAAGTATAAAAGTCAACTCTATAAAATAAAATATTTCTTTTTGGAATTTAAATGTTTAATGTTATAGTAAAAGTTGTTCGTATTCACTGAAAATGTCGTCTAAGTATCCAAGACCGCATAACTAAATTAATTAATTAATGCAAAACCTACCTAAATACCTAATTATGTCTAATAAAATTACTACCACATTTTTATAGTTTTAAGTACATATTGCCACAGAACCTTAATTTATAATATTATTTATCTAAGTACTTATTTAAAGTCTAAATTTAAAACAAATAGCAAAAAATTGTGACCCAACTTCCGTGTAGCTAATCTAAAGTTTTATAATTAAAGTAATACCGTGGAGGTTATCTTAAATACTACTTGGAATGTTTTGTATGGACAGTATCCTTATTAAAGTTCCCCGAAAAAGTAAAAGAACTGGACAAATGTGACGTCATTTAACAATTTCTCAACTGGTGCAACTCATTTTTGGCCTAACCGATACTTTAACTGAAATTTTGACGTTTGTTATTGTTATAGTAAGATGATACAACTCACTCAAATTCGAATAAAAGCAATTAGTATAGCAAAATAAAATATTCCTCTTTCATAATCTGTTTTGAAGTTGCTTGGAAACCTAACAAGACTAATCAAATTGTATTCAATTTTAATTATGGTTGAAGTGGAGCCAGGACCTAGAACATGAACATCTTTAACGCATGTCATAACCAGTCTAGTTTCCCTCAAGAAAATAATATGTCTTTACCTATGAAACTGCCCATTTTTTCTCAAACTTTATTTTATTCATAATTTATTTGATTGAACAGCTATTACTAAAATTGTTTTTTATTTAAAACCTTGGCCATATAACGGAGATATTGAGTCTCCATATTTATACTTTGGATTTATTTGCTAAAAAAGAAGCTCAAATAAAGCTCATTTCATCCGTTGCCCGTTTCATTGCTTATTTTTTCTGTACCGTTGTTACAGTTACAACTTTCAATAAAGTAAGTATGATGAAAATTAACTTAATGTTGTCCAAACCTTCCCACAAAATTTTGCTAAATTTGGATTTCGCATTCCCGAGAAAAATCCAAAAACGTTAGTATGGAAAATGCAGTTTTCCAAAAATATTGTATGAAAAATGGCAATTTCATAGGTAAAGACCTATTATTAAGTTACTTGTATAAAGTTATAAAATAAAGACATTGACGAGAGCGGAAGTAAGATGAGAGCGGAAGTCTTCAACTGACTTTAAGCGCATTTCAGAGTCTAGTCTAGACTATACACAAGGCTTCATCGAAAGGATACTGATTGGATACTAGAACCCAGGTTAAAAAAGTGATGGACAAATAAATCGTCTGCTGAAAAGATAACGATTTACACGCACATATCTGGTTACATTCGTGGAAAAATAAAGCTCGGGCAGCACCTTATCCAGGCAGTGAGGGGCACATACGTGCATAAGTACTTTGTAATGCCTAAGTCTCTGCTCTGAACATAAGATATACTTACCTTAGGCGCACAAACGCGCAACGCACTACGCGAGGTTTGTTACCTCTACGTCTATTGAGTTCAATTATTACGAAGCAGACACTTCGTGTACACCTTGCACTAAGTGTATACGGTGTAAATCTGCCTTAAAGGCTAGAATCAAAATATTGAAGGTTTTTTTACTGGAAGTGGATAACCCACGAAAATCGAAGAAATTATCAGAAAGGATTATCATAGATGAGACAGGGAAATACCAGTGTGGTGACCTCAAACTAAACATAAAAGCATAGGTATGGGTAAGTATTAAGCAACCAATAAATGTGAATTACCGCAAAAGTACCAGATGCGCAAAGCCCACGTACAAAGAGTATAATAATGTAGCAATTTGAAAATATTTTATCAGGTGACTACACAAGGAACGTTGAGAAAGTATGACCCAAACCTCGTTAGAAAACAATTAAAGAACAATTCAATTGTTCCAATTCTCTTACTTTGAAGGCAACCTGTTTAATCTACACCTACTGTTTAATTTTACGTCTATAAAATACCATGGAGTACCTAACTAATACGATACGTACAACTTAAAACTACGTTTTTAAATCTCCTAACGTAAATTCATAAAATCCTTATAGTAATAGTCTTACACTTGACTATGAATTGGATAATTGTGATGTAAAGTGGAATCGTTCTTATTCTTAAAAATAGCTTTAATTCTGACCTTAATAACTTACAACAAGTACTTAATCGAAAAATAAAATAGAAGTAGAGTAAACGCAAAACATTGGTTCAAAATTCTAATACTTGTGTCTCAGAATTTCTCCAAATCATTAATAAAGATAATTATATAATATATTTACACATCACATGCCAATCAGTAAAAACAAAAACTTTAATGAATTTCAAATAGCGCTGAAAAAACTTTTTTTCAAATTGAGATAACATCTACGCGAGTGAAAACGTAAGTCCGGTCAATTAATGTCTCAAAACATTTTTATTTTAAGAACAATATAAATCTCTGGGAAAGAAATTCTCAGGTACGTGAAAGGGGAACTCTGAAATGACGTCATCGCATATCCGAGTCATCATGGTTTCCGTGCCAAGACCTTGACTCGTGTCACTTACAGAGTATATTTCTTAGATAATCTTACATAATTCTTTTATCTTAAGAATTTTTCCGCAATCAAAAGATTGCGGAAAAATTCTTAAGATAAAAGAAATAGCGAAACGATGTTATATCATTTTGGATGTCCTTCCTATTTGATGTGACGATAGATTGGAAACGAATTAGTGACTCTAATATACAAACTGTATGCATTGTGATGTCTGAACGTTGGCCTGCATTACCCACGAGATTACTGGAATCTGATGACCTGTTCCTAAAGAGGACGTTTCCATGATTTCTGTAAATACTTCAACACCTCCATCAACAGTGGTAATTCAACTAATAAAAGACACAAAAATGTCAATGACTCAAATATATGTCCATCTGGAGCAGCTAAAACATTCTTCAAATTATCCACCCAGACCCACGTGAAACAGGTTTCGTTCCAAGACTCCGGGATTTTCTAGATATGTCTTTACAGAAGCTTTTTCACTTAGTATTTCCATTACTTGTAAAATGAAACAGTGACGCTTTCTATAGGTACCAAACCCTCCACCGTATTGAAAAACAAAAAATATTTCAATGCGACATTGACGGACACGTACGTACACACTCGTTAATTAATTGTTCGTAATAATTATGTTTAATATAGTTTATGTTAAGATTATGAGCCATATAACATATTGATAATAAACTGATTAAATAATGCTTCAAATAATTAAAAGCACTCCTTTACATTTAACACAGTTCACAGTTCACGACAAATAATGAATGAATTAAGCAATCCGTATGTATGTAGTGGAATTTCTTAAATAAAGGAATTATTCCATTGCGTTTCATGATGCTATTTTTAAGACCAAAATAATAATTGTAAACGCTATAACTCGTAATTATCGGTTTGACGGGCAGTTTCGATTCTATCAGATGTTCTTGGAATCATATGGAATAAAACCTTTTTCTAATATTCGACTTTTTGATAGCCTTGACAAACATTAAGCCTAAAATCTAAAAGTAAACAAACAAACAATCAAAAAATGGTTTGCATGAATGTAATACCCATTTAAACTTCTCAGTTCTCCCAGGTTAGTTCTCTAAGGTGAGTTAAGCATACTAATCGTATATAATGAACTACTAGTTATTCCTAGACAAAATGTAAGAGTCTAAAGGAGTTCTACTGTTTTTGCCAATGTTGTACTTATCTCTCATCTAATAAAATCATTCGATTAATCGGACCGATGTATTACTTTCATACAAACTTGTCTGTGAAAATTAAAAAGTGACTTAAACATTAAACAAGTTAACTTCTGACGGACATGTACATAATAAGAATAACACATAACAAAGTGGGTCAACAAACAGAAACACTCACATTTATAACATATATTAAAATGAAAAAAACTACCTCAGCCACGCTGAAACATTTATTCCACCCGAGTCGAACTCGATTTGCAATAAAACTAATCATAGACCTTATTAACTACCTAATTACTTAAGTTAACATGTTTTCATTTAATGTGATAATAATTTTATCTCATTAACAAACCTATTTTTACAACAATATCATGAAAGAACAAAACATTATAGTAGAAATTCAAACTAATTCCTAAAAAGATTTAAAAGTGTCAGATATTTTGTGAGAAAACGTAAGTTTTACTTTAAACTTTTTAAAATCTAAACAAGACACGTTCCCAAAAAGAGACATACCTAAATCAAAAACGGTCGGGACTCAAAGAAGCGGTACACTCAAAAGAACTTCAAACTTGACACTTTGAATGTTATACCGCACGCCTAAGACGGAAAATTATACTTGAAATGCGAAGCAATAACTACTTTAAGTGTATCTACTTATTATTTATCAAAAGAAATTCATCGTCATTGGTACAACTGATGAATAGATAATACAAAAATTTCTTCCAAATCTCTTCTTTAATCTTTCTAAAAGGCAATTGCTTTGATTTTAACCACGTAAGTAATTGATACAAGCATTCAAAGGTTTTTAAAAATGATTTAATCTCAGTCCGCTATGAAAGAAATTTTTATACGGAAATGGGATCTTTTCAAATCATATTTTGCTTTTGCAAATGTAAATTGTAGGTTTCTCACTTAACCATTCATATTTTACGACAGGTGACTTTTTAATCACTGCTCAGCGGTAATTTTTTTTTACAGCTAGCGCCGATATGTATAAGTACAAGAACATATGTAAAAGAACATAAATAAGGACAAAAAAAATATATATTTTTTAATTATCAACATTTTGTTAATCCTTATTAACGCAGTAGGAGCTGAATTTTTAGAAACGCGGAAATACGGGTCTTACGAACTGTGTTGAAGAGCAAGTTCAAGTAGATACTTACCTTAATTGGATGATACTAAATTTTTCGAAACATGAAGGGGATTTAGGCCATAGTACACCACGCGGACCCACTCGTCTTTCGAAAATACAGGCGGGATTCATTTTATGGATTTTTATGAACTTGACGTACGTAAAATTTAACCAGTGCTTGAAAAATCACCATTTCAATCACCATACTTTAAATAATATTTCGAATATTATCAATAATAACACTTGGAAAAAGATAAGTAGTTTTAGACATTTGGAGGGGTTAATTTAAATTTTACTTGTTTAAATTAATGGTAAATCACGTTAACCAAAACATGTACTGGTTTAAAAGCATCTAAATGTAGCGCCGTAGACTAGATCGAACTATATTTAAACTTACTATTATTTTATTAAATGTTTATCTACATCTGTGATTTTACAGGTTTAAGAGATAAGACTGAGAATATTTTAGTTGACTAGTCACTGTAACATGTTTGACAGCCTGTCAAAATAGCTACTATTTCTTTTGTGTCGCACTAATTGCGATCAAGATTATATTATTATTAAGTAATATAAAATAAACGCCACGCACTCAAAGGCCGTTGTGTCGTGAGTCCATTAGGGCACAAACTTCCAAATCTGAGAACAACTACCAGCCTTTGAACAAACGTTTGCCCCGATCGGGAATCGAACCATCGATTCAGAGAAACAGCGTTACTGCCTACCTTAAAAAATTGTGCACTTTTCAAGCAATGGCAAAATTGTACGATGTACTTCGATACTGTATAAGGTTGACATTTAACTGTGTTGTGCTTGAGCTGTTATTTAAGGCGAAATTAAACTGACAGCTGTCAATTTTTTTGTGATATAAACATGGACCTAATATTATAGATCTGTTGCCCGGGGAACCACTTTTAGTATTTTTATATACTAAAAGTGAGGTCTTAATGACCGTAACCCGCCGTAACGCCGGACGTCTCAAATTCATACATATATATCTGTTAATAGGGCCTCTGGACAAACCATATGTTACAGTCAAAGGTCGATATGCAGTCTCTTTGCGGAGTGACTGGTTTATCCTAGGTTTGACCAACGCCTTCGGGCAAACCCCGAAATAAATTCCAATTTCGGGATTTGACTAAAGTATTTTTAGTCAAACCTAGAAGTTCCTAACTTTTCAGTCAAACGTCGAAATTAAAATGATATATTTCGGGCTTTGCCTAATCAATTCCAAACATCGATAGAGCCAAAGAAGATGCTCGGAATGTTTTAGGTATAGTTGATGTTGATAGTTTATACAGAGTAGGAACGAAACACGGAACAATAAACACACTTTTTTCCAGGAATCACATGAAAGATTGCAAAGAGAATTTTCTTTATTTTCAAAGATGTGCTAAGTTGTTGAAATAGAAATAGTGCAAAAGATTCGAAATTTGGGGGCCAAGGCTTTATAAAATGTCACTGCAACAAAAAATGCTCATCAAAATTATATAAATGTAAAATATCTAAAGTATTGTGCAATTAATATAAATGCCACAATGCCTCGCCATATGAGAACAAAGACTGATTTTCTAATTAAGTTATGACGAGATTAAAAACAATAAACATTAAAATTAAAAAAAAATTACGTTTTGTGATACTATTTTTTTATTAAAATTATGGGAATTTAAAACAATAAAACTTTTAAATTAAAATAATTACGTTTTATTACACCTAATCTAGCGAACTAAGACCTTCTAATACCTATTCGAAGTTTGACTGGTCAAACCCCGATTACATGAAATTGAATTTTGACGCTAGCCTGACCAAATCAGTCTCTCCGAGGTTTGACCAAAATTCTTTAGTCAAAGGCCGAAAAACTTGATTTATTCGGGCTTTGACTAACACTTCTAGTCAGACCTGAGGATTTACTAGTCAAACCTAGGATCGCTGGAGCTTCAAAGTTTGACTTTAACATGTATACCTAATTTAAGATGAGTTCTGTGGCCGCTTGAGATTTTAAGACTCATTTGGTCCATGAAGAAGAAATTAGTCTTAAAATCTAAACCGGCAACGGAAATCGTCTTAAAATAGGTATATGGTTTGTCAAGAGGGTATTAATCGATGTATAAATTTGAAACGGTAACTCAAAAATTTAAATAACTTTTTGACTTAAGAGATTTTTTAACTTATCACTACATATGGTTACGGCGGGTTACGGTCATTAAGACCTCAGTTTTAGTATATAAAAGGGCGAAATTTATAATAATAATTTCACAAAGACAAACAGTAACCTTTTTAGTACCTAATATAAATGTCCCCGGGCTACAGATCTATTATGGCAGGACTGTGTTCTTGAAGCTGAAAAACAAGCCAAGCGAGATATGTAGTAGAGAGGCTGTGTGTCCCTTTCTAACAAGGTGATATGCCGTCATGACTCTCTATGATGAAGGGATACCAGTAGGAAACAAAATAAAAAATAGGCTTAAAATAATAATTAAAACAGTTTTGTAATTTAGGAATAAGTAACGAAATTAATGTGATTAGAAGTATGTTGAATTAAATTTATTAAAATACAAGTGTTTCATCAAAAATTTTCCAACCAACATTTTTAATCAACGTAATTTTTTTAGACTGGCAAGATGAGAGAACGAGACACACGGCCTCCGTTATTAATATCTCTATCGGCTCGGATTTTTCTATATGTAAGGCACAATAGAAAATATACTTAAATTCATTAGTAATATAGTTAGTTATAACCTAATAACCTATAGGTCCTGTTAACTACACTAGGTCCATGGATATAAATGACAATTCGTTACATTCTCGACTAGAGTTACCTACATTACACGGTCTTAGTGAGTACTACTTGTGATTATTTAGTGATGATTATAATGATTGAATTCATAGTTTATTGCATATTTATATCTAAATCTATTTATCATCTTGATCTACATTTACTACACTGAATACATTTTATGTAAACATATTGTATACAAAACATATAACAAAGAGCTGTCAATAAGGGACTAAGTTTCTATCAAATACTTAAATGAACACAGCACTTTCAAAGTTTTTAAAGGGGTAATTATACTTATAGGTCGATGACGATTAAAGTTTTGGTAGTCATTTGTTTAAAGATTCGAAATGGAGTAGAAAATTGAGGTAGGTACCTACCAGACTTTCTCGCAATACTTCACAATGCGAAGAAAGTGAGAACGACCTTAGCACTTTGGCACTGATGAACAACTGCTGCATCTGCAGAACTTTTTTACGAAGTAGGTACTGCGCGAGCCTTGGGATTTTGAAAGTAGCTAGATGTAGTGTACAGTTTCTCCCCCGAAAGTGACAGCGTGATCTCAAAACTTATGGCTTGCTGCCGGTTGCTCGGGTGGCGTCACATTCATACCCATGTTATCATATGAAAAGTCCAAAGTCGTGTCTTCAGCTGGATGCCTGTTGCTCAGAGCTGTACTGATCGTCTTAGGAGTTGTAGCTCCTTGACTCTTTTCAGTGTGTGATGTTCGGGTGTCTAAGTCTCGTACGTTCAGCGGCTGATTCTGACGCTTCGGAGGCTCAGGATTTCTAATCTCCAACTTGAGCTCATGTTTTGGTTTTGGCATTTCTGCATGAGGATTGTGATGCGTTAAGTCCGTTGGATACTGTTTCACGCGATTCTAAAAACGAAATTAAAAGTTATAAACTTTTCAGGTTTTAGCCATTACTGTGGTCATACGTTCAGCTTACTTAATTTGGAGATTTCTGTCCACTGGACAATCCCTTTAATAACAGGATAAACAAACATCATCCATCAATAGCTAACACGGACACGTGATAAAGCCTGTTCCATAATGACACAATGCAATAGAATGAGAGAGCGGAAAAATAAAATTATCTCACGCGTCTGTTATCACAGAGCTTTATCTAACTTAATCAATGCCTCGCGTAACAAAATTTTTACTCAAATGAAAAGACGAATATGTGGAGAGTGGTGAATCACCGGTTCTTACACGGCTGAATTTAATGCCTTTTTCTATATCTGCGAACCATTGGGAACACAGTCACAGGAATATTATCGGATTTACCTCAGTGCTACTGACAGAGAACGGTTAATTTTGATGTTGAGTCCAATATGCCTCATAAAATACAGTAGCCAAGTAAGTATACCTAGACAAAATATTTTTTCTTCCTGGAGGTAGACAGTTGCATAGTGGTCAAAATTTAAGAGATTTTTTTCCTAAAGGATTTTATCACGTCTCCAGAGATTAAAATGCGGCAACGGTATATTAAGTACAAAACTTCTTGTATTTCGTTGCATTTTGCGGCTATTTATTATGACCACAATAACAATAATTAGGAAGAAGTGCTTACTTTATACAGTAGTCTCAAGACTCCAGTGAACGCCTTGTGATAATAATCTCACAGGCAAAAACTCACCTTAGCAGGCTGGAATTTCTGTTTGAAGTATCGCCAAGAGAAGCTGCCGCGGCAGACAAGGATGAGTACCAACAGTAGAGCAGCCAAAGCCACACCTGACACGATCAGTGCTGCTTGCGCCTGACGTTGAACACCTGGCAACATAATCGACAAAACGTGACTTCGGAACACAATATTGCTAATAATAATGAATAAGGCGTTTTTGTTTATTTATGTACGTCGTGGTTCAGTTAATCATTATAACGTTTTTAGCAACACATTCGTAAAACAGTAAATTTTATGTGATATTTAATCGATATCAGCAATCAGTGCATTTTCATTTTTAATATAAACAATTTCAATGATTCTTCCACGCTGGACTAGTCTTTCTTATTATATAAAAATGAATCACTAAATCTGTTGGTAAGCGCAAAACTCGAGAACGGCTGGACCGATTTAGATGATTCTTTTTTTGTTGTGTTCCTTATTGTCAGGAGAAGGTTTTTATGAAAGAAAAAACTAAAAAAGTGCCACGGGAACGAAGTCCCGGGCGGAAAACTAGTAGTGAATAAAAAACTTACAAGAAATACGTACAAACCAGTAAGTCGGACGCAAGAGTTTTGCTGTATATCGCGGGATGTCAAATCTAATCAGATCGTGTATCAGTTATGACGTCATAAGTAGGTTTAAGAACCACACGTTGCTCTGCCTTCCGCGATAGTGACTATAGTATAGGCATGAGTATACCTGATATCAATTCGTTAGATAGGATCATAAATTCAATTTCGCACAGTCATACTCGTTTAAATGGTATCAGTGCAAAGTTTCAAATTAGTATTACGTCTAACAGGCCTGCAAATAGACTATTCAGAATATTTCAGAGCTTTTACAAGTCCTCTAATAAAGCTCTGTTCCTGTTTTGTTCCTGCTCTGTTATATTCACACAAAAGTTTCTCATCCAGGAAATGAATTTATTAATTTCGCGCAATGTCCGAGTTCATTTTAATACCCTCAAGCGAGTTCATTGAGATTATTTATTATATACTTATTTCTTCATAAAGGAAAACATTGAATTTATTTATAACAGCGGACTCATCTCATCACATCTCAGTTAATAGGCTTGATATTTGAGTAATAAATGTTAAAATTGTTAACAATTTTATGAAGTAAAATAGGTATTTAAAAAAATGTTTCGTTGGGTATTGAAAACTCCATTTAATTAAGTTTAAATGTGTTAAAATACTTATAGTCTTATGCTGAGTACAAGATGCAGTAAAGAGAGAAAACATAATACTGTGGTATAGTTTAACTGACTTAAATAACATACGCTCACGCATATAATCCCTAACGGGCTAGGAAGAGCTTCAAAGTTACAGAAACATTTTAACATTAATTCTGGGGCTTATTAAATGAAACATGATGTATATTGGTCAGAAGTTGTCCTCGAGTCCCCTTAATGACTTTAACAGTATGCCTGGGAAGAGTTGGCTAAGTTTTTCTTTCACTACCAGTTCAGCGTAAAACACTGACTTTAAGTGAAAGTCCCATTTTTTGGTTTTTCGGATATATCTCGGAAACTATGCGCCGGTTAAATTTTTAGTGTATTGTTACTCAGGGAACATGTAGTATTCTAATGGTGAAATATTTTTTTTTAATCGGTCCAGTACTGTCGGAGCCTATTCAATGGAAACAAACAAAAAACAAATCTCTCCTCTATACAGGGTGTTTGGAATAGCGTTTGCCAAACGAGTAGGGTGAGTAGCTAGGTTCATCGTCTATGTGCTCTGGTCAATCTAACTTTTTTTGCCCAATAGTTTTTTTAAAGATTTTTTTCAAACCCCCCCCCCCCCCTGTTTGAAGGTCCAATTTTTTGGTTTTTTGCATAGGTATATCTCGGAATTGTCTTAGTATCATGAGACTTAAAAAAAATTGAAAGCTGATTAAATTAGCTACTAGTTTTGCTCATTCAAGTTTTTGATATCTTGAATAGTTTTCGAGTTATCCGCTCTTGAACGTCTATGATTGAGGAAAAAAAAAACATTTTTGCCTTACATTTTGTGACGTGACAGACCGAATCCCTTTTGAACCTCGGATATCTCGAAAACTATACAATAAATCAAAAACTTGAATAAGCAAAATTTATAGCAAATTTAATCAGCTTTCATTTTGTTCAAAGTCTCGTGTCACTAGGCCACATAACTTTCGAGATATATGCGAAAACCAAAAAAATTGGAACTTCAAACAGGGGGGGTTTAAAAAAAATCTTTAAAAAAAACTATTGGGAAAAAACGGTTAAATTGGCCAGAGCACATAGCTACTCAACCTACTCGTTTGGCACACGCTCTTCTAAATACCCTGTATAGAGGAGAGATTTGTTTTTTGTTAGTTTGCATTTAATAGGCTCCGAAACTACTGGACCGATTTGAAAAATTCTTTCACCATTAGAATACTATATTATCCCTGAGTAACAATAACTAGAATTTTTTCCCGTATTCCCATGGGAACGAAATCCCAGGCTGAAAGCTAGTTTTCAATAAAAAACGTTTTCAAGATCGTATATCTCGACAACTATAGAAGATATCGAAAAACTTGGATGAGCAAAACTTGTAGCAAATTTAATCAGCTTTCATTTTGTTTCAAGTCTCATGTCACTAGGGCGCATCGTTTCCGAGATATATCCGAAAAATCAAAAAATGGGACCTTCAAACCCCCCCTCCTCCCTCGGCTTCACAGCTACGGGGGCGGGGACTTTTGATATGTTCACCTCCTAACTAGTCCAAACAAAGTTACAAAATCAAAAATTGTGTTTCAAGCGTTTCTCTCTATACCCTTTTTGAGCATTCGTTGGCTGGCCTAGTATGCAAATATTACGTTTGTGAAAACTCGCCTATCAACTCTCGTTGCGTTACCTAGTGAAGATCGCACATCGCACAGCTTATAATATTGTAATACAAAAAATTTAAACGATTAAAAAAATATGGAACGTGATATTTGCGTATGTTTGGCACAATTTTGTATCAGCACAGTCGAAACGACTATAAATTATTATCCATCAAATATATGCAATTGACAGAGAAAATTAATACAGATGAGTGGAATTTTAATAATACCAAACAAAAAACATGATCATTGGAATACGCACGTGCAATTTGCATTATTTAATTAAGTGCAAAATGATACAAATGATGGATTGTTCAGAAGTTACGTATTATAAAACATTGTTCAAATAATAGCCGCATGCATTTTTAAATGTGGCAAATACATTAAAAATAAAACAAAGGCAGGGAATTTTGAAGAAATAGCAAGCAAGACTAGCGTTACAACGAAGCGCAGTCATACTAGAGACTTCGTTTGCAAGGAAAATCCACTACGTCACTATTTAGCCCTCTTTCAGTTTTTTAATTCTTGAAGGGTAGGTTCGCATCTCGACCACAACCTATAGGCCTAGATATACTTAAGTTGAGGATTTAGCGAGTTCACCCAAAAGATCAACCCACAAATTTTAAAGAGATTCGGATAATATATGTACTCAAAAATTCTGACGCAGCACAAGCAGAGAATCTCTTTCCTTAACAGTACGTGTTATGAACTAATGATAATGAAAAGCGCTCGCTATGAATTACTAGATCTAAAAAGTACTATCAAAACTACTAAATTTTAGCCATAATTAGACCACACAAATGTGTACTCGTATTAGAAGCTAATCACCCTGAAAGTTGAACCTTATTTATTTTTCGAATTGTAAATTATGCAAGAGTGATCCAAAATATTTAACTCATTCAATCATTCATCTATTCTAATATTATAAATAGGAAATATTTGATTGTTTGTTTGTTTATTTGTTTGCATTGAATAGGCTCCGAAACTACTGGACCGATTTGAAAAATTCTTTTACCATTAGAAAGCTACATTATCCTCAATGGACATAGGTTACATAATTTTCCCGAATTCCCACGGGAATGAAGTCCCGGGCGGAATGCTAGTTGCTTATAAATGAATAACAGAACAAACAGAACAGAAGTAGACAACACCACAGAAGTAGAGCGAACATAATAAGTTCATAAACATATTATAAAGGTGAAGATAGACTTAAAAAAAGGATGTTAAGTCTAATTGGATGAATAGGATAGCATAAATATCTTAAAGCTTGTTACAGAACAAACTTTGAAATCTGATTAGCAGTTTTTGGCCAGGCATCTAGGTACAAAACGTGTAAGTTTAAAAGTTTTGATAGTGTGAAAATATTCACGTTAAATCAGCTATTGTAGATAGGTAAACAGTTTGAGCAGAAGGTTCGACAGCGCTTGCTGACATAGGTACACTCAAAAGCAGTTCTCCCTAGATAGCTGACATGCAAATGTTACTCTGTCGCATACGAAATAAGTGCGATACAAAGTTCAAAGCGACAAGCTTGATGTGCTTTTGAGTGAATGCTATCGGATACACCTAGGAACTTGTTGTTGAATTTTCACAAGTTAGGTTCGCGTGAACGAACAAAATTTAACTTTCACGCTATCAATTAAAAGTTATATCCTACGCTATTGAAAAGTATCTAACCATCTAAACTGGCTGACATGCATCTTTTGCCTGGATTCTTACTAAAAATTTCGTTTTAAAGATTGCATTTTGAATTTCACATTTTTCTTTATATTTACACTTGAATACTTTTGTCGTTTATATTCACACCATTTTTTCAATGCAATAAAATAAAATTCGCGTAGCTGGGATGTAACGCATAGCAGATGTACTATAACTAAGTATATGTAACTTATATTGTATAACTGGTCCGTTTGTAAATGGCAACGTGTCGTTTTATAAGATAAGCGTTCGAATAGTTTTTTTATAAGATTATAGGTTGATAGAAATGAAAAATGAAAAAATAATTTTAACTCGTACAAAAAAACATATTTTTTTAAACGACGGCGCCGTTTATAAAGATTTTACTAGTTACTAAAAATTTAGGACGAAGTATACATCTGAAAATCTCAAATTAAAATATTTGATAGACTCTCGTAAAGTTAGTCAAGTATTTAGTTAATCAAGATTAATTCAATAATTTTAGATTCAATCTGAAAATTATTCTTACCGCTTAAATCTGTCGGGGCAGTATCACCTCTCTGTTGATACCGCAAGTCCAAGAGATACACTGGAAATTATCAAAATGAATAATATTAAAACAATGAAGAAATTATTACTACTATATTTGCCTTAATAACAAGTATTTTTTTTCCATGACAAATCCTTTGGAATAAAATGCATACATAGAAAAATAATTTATATGACTTTTTAAAAAAGGTACTACTCATGGACCTAAACTCATAGACTTAGAAAAAGTAAGTTAAATACCACCCTAAACTACTTCTTCTATAATAATAAAAAAATCTTGACTTTTTTCAAAGATTCTACCAAACAACTCCAGCAGGCCGAGTACAAATAGTGACAGCGCCCGCCGCGACAACACCACGGTCCTATATCAAAATGTCAACATTGACAACGCCATAGGGCGAGCAAACCTTTGCGCGGGACCCTCGCGCAAACAAAGTGAAGTTTCAGCGTGAGCCGAGCGCGAGTTTGTCGTTATCGTGCTAGAGCTGCAGGACTTTAAAAAGAATTACACAGACCAGGGAATCTCCATAACAACAAAAAAATCTCCAGACAACTAGCAAATTAATAATTTTAATTTTCAAAACATTGATACGATAGATGTTGAAAATGGGTTGTATTTTTGATACTAATTATTTCACGCTTTGACGCAATTCCAAACTTGTGACAAACTCGATGCTTTCATCAATGAAATCCCCAGTATTCATATTCCTGGCAACAATTTGTAATAACCTTTCGCAAAGTCAGAGAGGTATTAATATCAAAGCATATTCGCTATTCATCTACAGTCGTTTTCAGAGACAGTTACGAGCATTAATTGCATCGTAACTTGCAACGGTGCATGTGCAAGAGAATAGAGGATTACACTTGCACAATTTATAAACACGAAAGCACCTGCACCGACGCACACCAAGATACGAAGCTTCACAGACAGACACAAAACGTATGGGTGTTTGCATTTGTAAAAGTGTGCGTAAGGTATGCCAGTTGGGTACCTGTCAAAGTCAACAGACCATAACGCCTACAGCTATTGTTGCATATTATGTTGAACCCTCCTCCGACGAAGTGAGCTCTGTATTTTGTTACAATCAACCGCTCATCGCTTAGATTCGCGTTGAAATTTAAAATATTAATTGAATAAGTAAAAGAGGTATACAATTTACAGGAACACTAACGGAACGTAGTGTACCTACATAGGTACTACCATGTTGTCAAGCAAGAGATGTACTTGACCCATTTTATTATAGGTATGCATATTTTTTTATTTATAGGTACAAATATGTTTATATCTAGACAAGAGACTAACACTGAATCTGCCATAAACTGAGATAACTTAACAAAAGGAGGACGAAGAATAAACTGTTTGTTGTAAAGCTGTATCGTTGTGTATTAATATGGAAATAAAGCAAATTACACAAAAAGAGGCCGTTATTCTCTCAGGATTTGAACCCTCGACTTACAATCTGGCAACTTTTACACTCGACCAAACTGTCTACTTTCAATTCAGTAAAATAGTCTATCGGTATTTGCGCACTATGTGCGAATAATTGTTGACATCTGTCACAGAGATAATTTTACCATAGGGCTGCCATCCGTCCGGGTTTAAAGAAGTTTTCCCTTCGAAAAAGGTGGCAACCCTATCCTACGCATTTTCGATCACATCTGACGATCACGGTCACGTGACATCTTTTCCCCATACTAAAAGTGCTCAACGCCGCTTAAGAAGTTTTCACTTCAATCAAAAACTTCATAATCATGATTAATAAGATAACATCGACTGTAAAACTTGAGGATTATGCTCCATGTTTTTGTTATTACTAAAACAAACTTTCAGATTCAGCGGCGCGGCGTGCTCAGACATCAAATACTCATATTGTTGTCGTTCGTCTGTACAATGTCTAAGTTTACCAGGTTTACAACTCGAGACTTGCTCAAAGATGTTTGACCTGAAACCAGCGGTCCCATATGAGTGCGAGCGAGGTAACAATACAATTAAAACAGGACAGACATATTCGAAGGTGGTTTGCGGTCACGAAACTAGTCGCACAGGTTGTTAGTGAGCAAAGATAGAGGCTTTATTACGAAGGCTATTAGGTTAATAGTCGAAAAAGTTAAATCCAATGATGCCACATCGTGTATTAGTCATCGGCGAAGGATTTCCATAAGATGAAAACCATCAGCGCGGAATTATTTTATTGGAAATTATTATTATTGACTATGATAAAGATATGACATAAGCGAAAGGCAGTTAAAATTTGTATGATTCCTAGCCTTACACAATATTCTAAAAGTTTCTAAAGTGTTCATCATACCACGCCATTGACTTTTCACGACATAATCTCTCCCATTAGAAATTGGGTAGTTTTTATTTACCAAGATGTTTTGATTGTTTTGAGTTTTATTCGGTATGTGTCTTTTGCAATCGTATAAGAATGTTATACAAACTTCGTATAGTGAACATCCGAGAATTGCCGGTATGATGAACATTCCAAAATAAAAATACATAGTGAACAAAGATTTAAAGTAGGTATGTTACATATCTACCTAAGTATATATGTAGATTCACAACATTTTTAACAGATAATTTTACCAAAGTATTATGTATAACATATAGACGTGTCGTAGGTAATGATTTTGAAACTACATACTTATTTAAGTTGGACGTTGTAAAAATTAGGGTTGCAAGGAAGACATCGATCGCACAAAACTCCATTTGCTATTTGCATTTACGGCTGACATTCATTTTGAAAATATACAAACTATGAAAGATGGAAAATGGGCCCTGGGACTAGAAAACCGCTAGAAAGGAGAAAAAGAATGAGATTATAGAGACCCTTACCGAAGCATTCTTTATTGCAGAGACCAGAGTCGTAATTGTGATGGGTGGTGTTACAGATGGGGCCACATGGAGCGCAGCGGTCGGTGTCAGAAGAGCAATACTCTTCTAGCTTGCAGGTCAACCGGCCGCATTTCACCCCGTCTAGCGATATTTGGGCAGACGCCGCCCCTACTGTAACTAGCAGCCACGCTACTCGAAACATTGTGGACCTGGAGACAATTAATCAAACATTCATTTAAATGTACATCTTACATTATACGAGGATTGATTGAAGGGAATCAATGAGTTGGCAATTTCAAATGAGGAAAACAGTTGCATAATAAACTTTTCTTACGATATGCAATACCTATCAGATATTCATGCTTAAGGAATAATTTTTAGAAATTGTAAATTACGAAACACAACAAAATGTGAGAAACAAAACGTCTCTTAGCCGTTAACGATTTTACACCTGCCTTATCGGCCATGATGTGATGGTGACTCATCGTAGACTTGTAGAACCACTTTAAAACAATATTTACCAACACTGTTTTTCGTCTCATTCTAAAACGCAAAGGCTCAAAGTGCCTCTTTATTTTTAGTTTCTTGTCGTTCTCATTTTATTAATTAATCTTATGATTAAATTCTTATGATGAGTAAATTACACTAATATGTTTATACACGATGTAAGGGACAGCCTCACAAATATTTAAATGATTCATGTAAAAGATCAGGTTGACTCGTTATTCTGGAAACGTTAAGATCAATTAGTTGTTCTGACGCTAATCAATATTTATCACAAAGAATAGAAACTACGCGCAATTAGTAAATAGAAGGAAAGAAAAATTTCAAGAAAATCTGTAGGTTTCACAATATTTTCATACAATAACAAAAGAAAAAGAAACAAAGAGCCAAGCAAACGCAGAGATTTTCTAAGAATACATTTGAAGAACCGATAGACTTCTGGCACAAGGGGATAGACTTCTGGCGCAAGGGGACCGGAGTATGTATAAAACGAAAAAAATTCGCACAAATAATTAAATATCGATTAAGCTATATTATAGGTTGAAACATAGAACTATAACAGGTTGAAACATTGTGAATATAACCTTAACACAACTTTATGAAAGATAGTAATTATAATATTATACTTACGTAACATTTTTTTTACCAATTTTTTATTTACACCCAGAAATAGTTTTGTGAATAGGTATATTGAAATAAATATTTAAATATGAGGCCGACATTTTTCCGTGGATATTTTCAATTGTGATTCGATTAGCCCGTAATACTTATGCACGAATACTCAGGACCCCACCGGCATTGTGAAATCAGTGGTCTTACAATGAAAGTTGAGTGTTCACCAAATGATAATGGATTTTTGATCGTGAACTAACGGTTGTATCTGAACAAAAACTATACCGACACTCCATCGACACACAACTGAAATATACTTAAGAAAATTGGGTTCATGGGGATAACCTAGGGACCTTATTATTCTGGCAAATCAATCGACAGTGGTATGGTGGGACTTTAAATGGAATTCTATATTAAACATTTACAATTGTGCAACTCTAAACCGAATATCAGAACACAGCCTGATATGAAAATAGTTGTAGAACATTTGAAGATAACTCCGACTTTGTGTAAATGAAATTTTAATAACATATTTACATTTACGTTTCGATGCGGAATTGATAATAAACCACTGAGTAGGTAACCATTGGCATTTATTAATTCTATTATAAAATAGTCCATTATTTAGTAACAGAGACCTAAAAACAAAATACTATCCTACTAGTACCATAGACCTAGATTTTTTTTTCTCTACACACATTTTTCCTTAGACCTTTTAAAGTGTCTTATTGAACTGCGATAAAAATCAGTGGGAAAAATGAATATGTTGCTGGCACATTTTTAATTAAAGCTTTTCGTAAAATAATAATGTTGTAACAAATGCCTGTCGCAAAGCAACGTCAGAAAGAAAAACCGCATCTACTTACCAAATGAATATGACAAGAATTATAAGAACAGTGAAATTTAAAAAAGACAAGTTCACTTACTGTGCATTAAAAAGTGTAGCGTTTTTTTTAAATTTCAGGGAGGAAACGCTGGCTTAAACATTTCAGTCCGTTTTGTCATGATCACATCGAGGAAAAGCATTGTTCTGAACTTTATATTGTAAGCGCCGAGTAGAGTTTTCACTAAAGGTTGCTAAGCAACGGGTACTCAATAGAAATCCTGCTTGCTCATTTGTAGAAAATAATTTTGAAACTATGCTGTTTGTTGGATGTTGAAGTTGAATTTAAAAATATGCGGAAATAATGGAAAATTTCACTGAAAAAAAAGAATGGTTGCTAGTAGCAAAAATTTTTGCTGCACATCACCAAAATCGAGTGACTACTAAACTGAGGATTACTAGTAACCAAAACGTGTTTTGTAAATGGAGTTTAATAATTGTTTACTAAATTCTTAAAGCTAACCGTTGACAACTTAGTTTTATTATGATGACAAAACTGTTTGGCTGTTAATAGGTACACAGGTAGGGTCGTTGTAACCAAACTATTTTGGATAAATAAAACTAAAATGTTAAACAACCAGTACATCAAATGGTTTAATTAGAAATACACAAATTATTTGTTTATATATTAATGTAACAGTGTTGTTATCTCTTGCTAATCTGTTTCATTGCTAGTAAATAAACGCTTTTTGTGGTTGTTACAGCACTGTTTGTTTATATGGTACTATTGTTGGTTTAGTAGTTTAGTGGTTCTAGTAGTTGGCGCTAGATTGGACCTAGAACCACAGGCTAGAACCGCCACCTGTAAAAAAATGGATTATTATAAGTATTTATAATGACTGGTGGATATAGAATTACATATTTCATAGCCGCGATAACACAGGAAGGCAGGTCACATGCAATAATGAATAAAATAGTATGTATATTAATTATTACAAACATTAAACATAATATCATAATTGATTCAACAATCATCTGATTTTACACTCATGCGCAATTTATAACACTTATACAAAAATAAAAAGTAGGTTATTATCTAAGACATTTTACCATTGCAGCTTCTTAATATGTCCTTTAATACTCCATCAGCTTTGTCATTTGCATTCTTATTATTTTGATTTTATTGTTTAATTTGTTGTCAGTATCCAGATACAAAATTTTGAAGTCTTTCAATAACTGAAAAATAAAACAGTAAATATAGATACTAAAGAAAAATCCATTAGAACATTTAGAGCTGCTTTATATGATTATAGATAATTAGCCTGAGACAGACAGGGTCGATGTATCAAAAAGAGGCTATCCCAAAACTAAGTCCCTAAGCGAAAAAAAAAAGGGCTCCTTATAATTGGGCCCCAACAGGGAGGTATTAGTCATAATGATCCACCATTTTCTCGCCGGAAATGGATAGAGGACTCCTCAAGGCACAACGTTTATATGGACCACTTTTTGATTGGGCCCCAACAGGTAGGCCTGGGCCCTGGGGCCCCCCTCTTCTGGAGACTAGGCCCCCCGGTTTTATCGACGCAGTTTGCAATGCTGAACTACCGTCCCATACATCACTTCGTGCTCCCGGGCCTTCGTGTATTTGAGGCCCCAACCCAACAAGGGGGCTGTTGGGGCCCAATCAAAAAGTGACCCATACAAACGTTGTTCCTAGGAGGGTTCTCTATCCATTTTCGGCGAGAAAGTGTAATCTTGACACCGCAACACTTCGAAATTTTTCTAAGTCCCGCCGAACGACACTTATTTCTCTAAGGGGCCATAGGCTTCATGGGGCCCTCAGGAGGCCCAGGAGCGCAAAGTGAAGTATGGGGCGGATGATCAACATGGCAAACTGCGTCGATTCGCGCAAAAAAACCGAGGGAGCCCCAAGTCTCCAATAGAGGGGGGCCCTGTTGGAGCCCAATCAAAAAGAAGCCCATCCGAACATTGTTCCTAGAACGGTCCTCTATCCTATTCCGGCGAGAAAGCGGGGGTCATCTTAACACCACAACCCTCCGAATTTTTTTAAGTTTTTCTGGCCCCCCGCTTATTATAAGACCTGAATGCCTTGTATATTTATATATTTTAATTTAAAATGACTTAAAAACAATTAAGTTCCATAGGCAGCCCGGGCGGAGCGACGGGGCTACCCTGCCGCCTTCGCGACATCCGAATCAGCAGCCCTCAGCGATACCTACCTACTCTCACCGCGCAAACGTTTGATAAGTGCTCGATCCCAGATTAAACTAACACCAACCTTGTTATCTAAAGAAAACTGAAACATTCACATACCTTTGAATAAATTGATATACATTTCAAGACCCTACGAGCGCATGTAGCTAGTCACTCATAGGATCAACGGGAGTCTCGTTGTTCTCCATTGCACTATTTCCACCATATAGTTCACAAAGTTTTTTTACATAGGTAGGTAGATACATGTAAAATCTGTTTTTTCTCCTTTAGAAAACAATGATGCACAAGTGAAATTAACAAATGAAATGATGCGCTACCAGCCACGAGGAAACAGACAAGTTTCAACATGACATTAGCGCGGGGGAGACGGTTGATTATCAATAAACAAATTCGTTTTGTTTTAACTAACAATATTTTAACAACAAATTGCTAAACTGTTTTGTGATACGACTCAAATTTTGATTGTACACTTCATCCAATCCATTTAGCAAGTATTAGTTAAATATTAATTTAATATTTGGTAAGAAAAGAATGCTACAAATAAATAAATTGATTAATTTAAAATTGATAAATTTCATTGCGGTATTTATCAATAAATACTTGACAATGTTCTAATAAACATTGTATGGAATACAAGCCCATGTGTTTAGTTACCAGCTATAGAACATTTTGTTCTTGCAACTAAACGAGTTTGGTTAGTTTGTTTTAATAATTATTAGCTTAAATTTTGACTACTGATAAATAAGAACTGATTAGCTCACCTAGTTTGGGGCATGCAGTTATATTAGTTATGCTAATTAGAACAAAAGTTTGGTACCTACTAAAGAAATTTGGAATTAGCAAAACCGGTTCAGCTATTTCTTTTTTTCAGTGTTAATGAATGTTTCTAAAAATCGACATCCGCTCTCCAAGAGAGGCTCTCTACTTCATGGGTGATGAGTACGTACGTAAATCATTCTATATTAAGATCGAATAAGCAACCACAAGGTTAGATCTGGAAGGTAGAGAGTGGTTAGGTCCTACGGGAACTGGTAATACGGTGGATTACGCTACAGGCACTAGGCTAGTGTATGCTAAATATTCATAGGTTCTAGCTTTCTGAATACGACATCATATCTCCGAGAATTTAAGAAAAATGACAGCCTATTAACGGCCGGTTTGGATGAGTTTATTCAATAACAATAAAAGTATTTATTACGTCGCGTCGTCGTATCGGTTGGACGAACGTGATTCGTTGAGTATGCAGTGATCTAAGTCTGGATCACCTTGAGATCGAGGCTCGCTCGCTTGCGCACGAAGACGACTCAAAACATAGAGTTTATTTTTAATTTATTTTAATTTTAACAAGTTGGGAAACATACAGCATTTAATAGATTAACCGGAGATAGAATAGCTTAATTATCACAGAAGCCAACAATGTTTCCACTAATAGTACATTATGATATAAGTGCGGTAAGTTGAAAATTACAGCTGAGGCGATATTACAAGAAAGCGGAGGCTGTAGTTACCCAAGCGCGTATGTCATACGACGTTTTATAACGTGTTTGCGAGGAAACAAATAAAACTCGGACTTTCTTAAACGAATAAATCTTTAATCACTTGTTAAGCAAAACAATACAGCGAAAAGAAAAAGCGCGCGGAATAATTTTTACTTGTTTACAAATTAGCGATGTGCTTGCATCAGTGCTTTTTTTAGGCAAAGTCACAAAAAACAGCCAGTATTATTAATAAAGTAAATTAATATTTTTGTGTTTTTATTACAGATAAATGGTTGTAATTCATTGTCAAAGTTAATTAAATTAAAGAATTAAATGTTTATTTATCATATTTTATCTCCCAAAGTTAATTTTATTCTTAAAATGTTGACCACTTTTCGTTCGTTTATCTAACTTGAATAATTTACAAAATATGACACTTTCAGTGATACCCTGATTTTTCGACATTATCCTAAATAACTCGAAAACAAAAGAAGATCGAGGACTGATATTAAGCATAGAGTGATCTTAGAGCCTGCCAGTACTCCACCTGAAAGAATGACCAAATCCGTCGTTAGAGGGCCACTCTTTTTCGCTTAGCCTGCTTGACGCTTTATACAACTTTGATGAGCTACAGCATGAGAACGGGTAGTCCAAAAAATATAGATCTGGTCTTATCCTACGCAGGATTAAATGCCCTCCAACTTTTATGAAGGACAGTTTTCGATATTGTAAGTCCTTTACGAGATATAAACGAAAAATTTCAAAAATATCCTTTTTGGGGTACATTTTTACCCCTCACCACTTACGCACACCTCCGCTGAGGGGGAAAACTTAGGATAGTCTTACTTGGCAACAAATGAAGCTATTAACGCAATAAAACCTTTTGTAGGAATTAAATCTGATTTGAATTCTAAGCCGATTGGGCTAATACTCGCAAATTCAATCTAAGATAATCACCAACGCATCATAGCAAAGACCCGGAAAAGAACACGAAATCAACCTGAGTCAAAAACTCGTGATATAAAAGTAAGCAAACCGTTTTTAAAATTGACGAATTTATATCGTTGAGAAATGTAGTTCTAAACGATTTCTATAACACAATTAATATAAAAACAGAAGTAAATAGGTAGAATTTAGTCGTTATTAATCCACATAAGCTAGACTTGTTATTACTTTTGCTTATCGACATCGTAAATTTAGAACCCTGGAAGTATATTTGCGCTAGGTTTAGACTTCAACTTTATCGTTGTCAGTTTTGTTTTTATGTCCTATTAGTTTTCCACCCCGGACTCGTTCCCGTAGGAATTTGGGAAAATCATGTAGCCTATAGATGTCACTTGCTAATAAGAGAGCCTTCTATTGGCGAATTAAATTTTTAAATCGGTTTAGTATTACCAAAGATTACTTTGTACGAACAAACTTCACCTATTTATAATTTTGGTATAGTATAGATGTTGGCATAAATTTATTTGAGCTATTTTTTGCACCCAAAAGACCACACTAAGTCGTAAAATACATAAATGTCAAGTAAAAAATACATAAAGAAAAATTTATTTTATTTTGTCTAAAGAAAACAAAACGAGACAGATATTTTTAAAGTATAAACTAGCTCTCCGCTTGGGACCTCATTCCCATGGGAATTTGGGAACAAAGCCTAGTAGCCTATGCGTTAATCCAGGGTGTTGAGCGTGAAAGAGTAACAAACATCCATACATAGATCCATACAAACTTTCGCGTTTATGATATTAGTAAGGATTGTCTTTAGCCCGTTTGCCGGCGCTCAAGGAAAGCCTGTAGACGAGTCGAATGTCAATCACATAATATTATTGTTTCATTCTCATTTGTATGCACGCAGAGCCGATGTGACTCGCTTGTGTCTTGAGTTTCCTACTGATAATGTTTGTCTGCACTCCCCAGCTTTAGATGGATGACGAAGTCAATGGTTGTGCTAAATTCTGAACCAAGTAATTTGGATTCCCGAGTTACCGAGTTATAATAAGGTTACAGTTGCAGTTTTGAAATTATGTCAGTTGTACTTTTTATATCTGGAAATCTATACCCTATAACTTGTCTTTGATATTTGGAAAGAGCGAAGCCTCATGTTTTTGTAGGAATCTTTCTGTGATTGAAAAACGATTGAAAAAAAAATTTGTGATTGAAAAAATCTTTCTGTGATTGAAACATGAAAAACGGATCTCCCGTCGCGTAATCTTTGAGTATATAATTATTATAATGATAATGATTACCTAGTCCATAACGATTTTGAAAAATAATTTTACATAATGAAGTTTTATTTCCGCTATTTCGACAGTATTATAGTAGTCATTGTGGTCATAGACAGATCGAGTCAACAAACGTCTGAAACATACTACATACTCAAAGTCTGAAACATATAAAAACTCATTTTTTAAACCATCTCACAACACGGTACTCAATTTAATGGTTGAGTTACCAATCACTCTAAAATACACTTTAGTAGAAACATCCGAATAGAAATTTAATCTAAGAACGCGCTGAGAATCGGGAAAATTCTACAAGATTTTCCGACTAGAATTCCTTCACGGGACACCAAATCAAATAGCTTGTGTAGATAACTTGAAGCTACGAAGGGCGATCAACAAATTGAATGCACCATCGACGAGAACGGAAATTATGGGAAGCACAGTTTCTATCTGTCCCGGATATTACAACGCTGCTACAATTTGCACCACACAACCCGGCTGCTGCAAAAAGGATCAAATCGACGAAGGAAATGCTGCAACCAGCCGCCGGTAAAACTAATGCATCTTTTAAATTTTAAAAACAATAATTCTAAAACCGTTTACTTACACCTTAATGCATCCGGTCGTTATTAAATCAATTAATTACTTAAGTAGCTCAACATTTGACTTTTTTGTCTGATATGAAAAAATGTTGCGTCAATAATACATTTTCTGGTCGGTGATGGTCGGAAAGGGAATAAATATCAATATTTTCAAATATATCATCAAGGATGAATTCTATTATGAATTTATGACGTGCACAATAAAATAAAGTAAAGAATCAAGTGAGGTATGCACGGTAATTTTTAACCCCCGAAAAAAGAGGGGTGTTATAATATGACTGACGGGTGTATTTGTCTGCCAGTGTTGTATGTTTGCCTGTGGCATCGTAGCACCTAAACAAATGGACCGATTTTAAGCTAGGTCATTTAAGAGTTAATGACGGGGGTAATACATTTTTTTTTTTTAATTTTAGAGTTATGTAGGATATGTTTTTGAAATGTTTTTTGTAAGAACACTTCTGTAATAAATGTATTAACGTTTGCTTATCTGATAAACAATAGTACATTGTTACTTTAGGGGTGAAGGGAACATATTTAAGTCCCGAGACGGGGTTTGGCGACCGAGCGTAGCGAGGGAGCTGTTCGAGGGACTAAATAAGTCTTTCACCCGAGGTAAACACTGTGCTTTTCATTACGAATACAAAGAATATAAAAATAAGAACATGAATAAGTTATGCGAAAGTTACAAAACTCTACAACTCGAAAAAACAAGTGAAGATCGGAATGCTACTTTCCCGCCTATTGTGTTTTTTTCTGTGGCTGGCAAGATATTCAGCCATTATTTTTCATTTTCATCATTGAAAAAAAATGGTAAATATTTTGCCAAAATCTATGTTTTAAAGAAATAGCTAAAAGTAAATTATTATAAAGTAATTTAAAAAAGTATTCTTTAATGAATACTTAACTTTTTTATTTTAATTTTGCATGGCGCTGTAATAGAGTGGCTGTATAGGAAGTTGGAACATGTTTTTAATACTTAATTTGACAGCTGTCAGTTGAAAGCGATTCTCCCTAGGCTTGAAAAGTATTACTTTCACGCCGCTCCGTAGGCAACTTCAGACCTACTTTCCGAGTATGAGTAATGAAAAATGATAAACTTTATCATATCGAACAAAATGAAGGAGCTTATAGGAAAAAAACCAGCCGGAAAAAACACGAAGGGTTCCGTGCCATTATCTATAAAAACGAGCAAAAAAATAATGTTTTTTGTATGGGAGCCCCCTTTAATATTTATTTTATTATGTTTTTTTTTGTATTATCTGTTATAGCGGCAACAGAAATAGGTACATCATCTGTGGAAAATTCAACTGTTCGTTATCACGGTTCATTAAGATACAGCTTGGTGACAGACGGACGGACGGACGGATGGACAGCGAAGTCTTAGTAATAGGGTCCCGTTTTTACTCTTTGGGTACGGAACCCTAACAACAGAATTAGAAGTTGTTTTTCAGAAAAGAAACTGATTGCTGAAATCTCTTATTGACAATTCGAACACAATCAGTAAGTATGCACTAAGATTTGAGATTTCAAGCAAAAATGTGTCACAATCTAATTTTTTACATAAAATTTGTATACCTAGTCACATTAAGATTAAACTATGTGGACAGTTCTTAAAACGGAAACAAACCAAAAATGACACATCAAGACTGATCTGATATCATATCACTTACTCGTAGATGTTAAATGACTCATTCACATAAAATCTGTGACATATACAAACTCATGCTGGCTAATTAGATCATTAAACAAATGGAAAAGTATGAGTAGGTACGTAAGAACCTAAACTCTGAATAATTTATTTCATTTAGTTTTTTTCCTACTCATACTCTGAAGTAGGTCTGAAGTCGCCGGAGGAGAAAGTAATACTTTTCAACCCTTGGGAGAATCGTTTTCAATTGACAGCTGACAAATTATTTAAAAAAAAAACTAGTTCTATTTTCATATTTCTATTAAAACTATTGGGCTGTCTGCTCGTTTATTACGGAGTCACATAAAAAAATGTTTCAACATTCTATGCAGCCGCTCAATTACAGCGCTATGTAAAACTGAAATAACATAAAGTTAAGTACATATTAATTAAATAATATTTTTTTAAATGACTTTATTATAATTCACTTTTAACTATTTCTTTAAAATTACATAGATTTGGGCAAAATATTTACCATTTTTTCAATGATGAAAATGAAAAACATTGGCTGTAGCTGGCCAGCCACAGAAAAAATACGAAATAGGCGGGAAAGTGGCAATCCGATCTTCATTTGTTTTTTTTTGCTAGAGCTGATGATTCAGATATAAGAAGAGGCTAAAGCACTAGTAGAAAACCTTTTACCACCAAAATCAAAAGAAAGATACCTAAACTAAGTTGTTGATTTATGTAAAATAATTCACTCATATTTATTTAGCTAACTCGTATCTTATTTTTACTTTTCTTGTATTCGTAATGAAAAGCACAGTGTCTACGTCGGGTTTAAGACTTATTTAGTCCATCGAACTGGACGAAATAAGTTACTGTTACCCCTGGAGTAACAAAGTACTATTTATAACATAATATATTTGTAGACGTTATTAAATTAATCCTACTTATGCTGAAGAGCTTACAAAACATTTCCACGAAATCTTGAGCAACGTAAGAATATTATGAAATTAGCTGATCTTTCAAATTATATCGAGAGTCTAAATAAATTTTCACGTTTCGATGGGGAAAGGAACACAGTTCAGTAGGCTAATCCATATATCCTTAATTTTCGCTAGCCAATTTAAAGTAACCCAATATGGAAACACTAAAGTAACATACTCGTACCAATTCTTATATTGGTTAAGAGCTGGGTACCTACCACGATCGTTTAAAAGCATTTCTGTTTAGGATCCAACTTTGAACTGCTTCGCAATTGGATTGTTTTTTTTAAATGGTACCATGATGGCGCTGCTTTTGAACTGCTCGGTTGTCTAGGGTCCATTTTAAATGTCTACATAAATTGTCGCTGGTCTGCCTTTGAATCGCAACAGCACCAAAATTGAATCGCTTAAAAACCATCATGGTGCGAATAAGCGTTGCAGACTTGTTTAGGTCCTAAATTGGATCGCGCTAAGCGATCATGTAAACCTCCAGGTCAGTTGTTATAAAACTCTACTTTGCAGTCTTTTAGGGTCCTTCCTACGACGGTCACAGAATGAGTCTAAAATTTACTTATTCATCATTGGTATCGGGACTATCGGGAGGTCTATACAACCTGTTCCTTTTGATGTCCCATAACTCTAAGGTCATATTCTATGAATAAAAATAAGTAATTTAAAAAGTCCAAGGATGAACATGTTCTTAAACGGTTATTTTCGGAGAAATCATCTATCGACATTAAAATATTTCAAAATCTTTCTCCCATAAAACGAGCCCTAAGTTGGTACACTTTCATTGATAATTAGTTTCAATCATTCATAATTTAGAATACGATAATGCGACGTTGTCGTTTCTTACGTAAAGGTGTTTTATAGGAATTCACATTTTTACCTAAAAAAAAAAAATGTATATGTATGCTATTTGATTCAAATACGTTATCTCATTGATACCCTGGAGTTATGAGATATCAAAAGGGTTGTATAAGGTAAAATATGTAGTTGCTTAACGTCGAAGACAATGCCTAAGGTGGCACCGCGACTAACAAGTAAAACGTCCAAAATGTGAAAAGGCAAGAAAGAAAAAAAATGTTAATGTTCTTGGAAAATTCACACAGGCCATCCAACCCCAAACAAAGCAAGGCTTGTATGTAGGTACTGTGTGGGTGTTGGGAAACCGATATATTTCTTTTACAGTTTTGTTAATGGATATACCAATACTCTACTTGCTATCGTTTCGCTAAAAAGATTATACGTAAAACCGCAGACTTTTTGAAAAACTTTTGATAATACGAATTTTAAATGTATGTATGTAAATCCTTTATTGTACAAAGGCAAGCGCATCAGGTTACTCCATTTTCATTGCAAAACCGCTCTTATCACAAATTCACAACAGAACAGAGTGCGCGCGTGTGGTAATCTGAGTTGCGGCAGTCCGTACAAAAAAATTACAAAGCAGACACTGATTAAAAACATAAAGCGACATTAGGTACAAAGGCGGACTTATCCCACAAGGGGATCTCTTCCAGTCAACCTAGTAATGTTGTGAAGGCGGGATGGTACAACCGGATTAAAAATTTATGATGGTCAGGAATCGAACTCGCATTTATTACCAACTGAGCTATTCAATTCCACTGAAAATTATTTACGACGTGACGTTGATATTTTTTTTAATGCTCGGAATCAGTTGATTTAGCCATTTATTCTATATTTAATCATTGTCATTCCGTGCCAACGAGTTTCTCGATTTGACACACGTCGCGCACTAGTGTAGGCAGTTTTTTGTGGAATTGGCCAGCAGGACCAATTCCACGACAGCCTCTACATATGTACCTAAAGTAGCTAAGAGGGAGCCATCTAGCTAATGAAGTTCAAGAAGAGTCGCAGGATCACTTTCAAATATTGTTAGGGTAAGTTTAGTGATTTTATCCTGCATGTTTTTCATTACAACCCTGTTAACGGCATGTGAGAAAGAAAAGTTCCCCTTTTACCTGGTATGATGAGCTAAAGAAGTAGTTAAGATATACATTTTAGAGATCAGTATCAAGATAACACAGACGACATTGTTTTAAGACTAAGCATAACCATAAGTCATAATCATAACATAACACTACTTTGTTTCATAAACATCGTTACAGGCCAGACATTCGGAGAATAGTGATGAGATGATATTAACACCGGATACTTGAGTTCGATGTCGTTTAAAAACTACCTTTGAAATGTTTAACTAACTATAAGTATGTTACTTTGTATGCTTGGAGGTGTGTGGGCATTTTTGTAGAGTTTAAACAGTGATGCTCTGCCTACCCCATTAGAGATTATAGGCGTGAGCGTATATATGTATGTATGTTAAACTCGTATAATATGTTGCCGTCTAGAATTCCCGACGGATACAAAATGATTCTAGGTCAAAATTTCTATGGATAGGAAATGCAACCAGTTAATATTCAGTTATAAGTAAAACCACTAACAGTTTAAAAACTTAATTTATTAAAAAGAATATAAAAAAATAAATTTAAGTTCTAAAAGTTAGTGAATTTGTGAAGTATTGGATGCAATTGCACATGCTCTCTCTTAACTAACGCTAAAGTTTATCTAAAAACAGGTATGAAGTCCCTCCTAAAATTTACTGTAAGGGTGTGCCC
Source organism: Aproaerema taeniolella (assembly GCA_949987775.1). Lineage (NCBI taxonomy): Eukaryota > Metazoa > Arthropoda > Insecta > Lepidoptera > Gelechiidae > Aproaerema > Aproaerema taeniolella. The sequence goes on along the minus strand of OX465242.1, from coordinate 21,500,554 downwards.
ACTTTTGTTTCACATTGTCTTGGGGGCTATCTACAAGAGTTCCTGAGGGACATAATAGTTTTAGCCAAGTCTTCGTATTGAATTAGTGATTTTGCCTTCAAGATACCTAAGTCCAATACCTAGTTAAGGAAACGCATTGCTTCTTGGGTTTATATCTAGTCAAATAAATGATATAATGATATAATCAATTGAGCTGTCTCATTTACTAGTCTTTTGTCATTCAAGATTCGTTGAGATAATTTTTCAAGTGAGATTATTTGTTTATTTTATCTTAAAAGTTAAAAATTTCACAGCTTTTTTGACATCCTAAAAATATTATTGCAAGCTCTTCTACACTAGTCTACACTAATATTATAAAGAGGAAAGATTTGTACCTATTTTTGTATGTTTGTAATGAATAGGCTCAAAAAGTACTGGGCCGATTTAAAAAATTCTTTCACCATTAGGATGCTACATTATCCCTAAGTAACATAGGCTACATAATTTTTCCGAATTCTCACGGGAACGAAGTCCCGAGCGGGATGCTAGTTTGTTAATAAAGGTACTGGTTATGCAAACGTCAACTCGTACGCAACCTCCCATTTTGCCGTCACGATTTACTGTAGGTACTTTTAATACGTTAGTACTATAATTTATTCTGTGCTTTTATCTCCTGCATGTTTTTTTTTATACAACCCTGTCAATATTAAATTAATACTGTTCAGCGTAAAGCACGCGCACTAGTTTGAAAACAGAGTTTCATCAAAAATACCATACATTTACCATGCCCTCAGTATTTTATGAGGAAAGCAATTCAATCAATCTTGAGCGGAACAGGATGTAACTACATCAGTGCATCTTCATTAATAGACTATTGGAAACTTCGCAGTTTTGATTTTTGTCATATAATCTCATAAAAATGCACTTTGCTATCCTTTTGCAAATTCATAAAATGTTAATTTTACTAGTCTTTTACGTATTTTCCAGTGGTAATAGGTAATAGAATAGAAACAGGTGGATACTTTCGCATATATAAATAACTAGCATTCCGCTCGGGACTTCGTTTATGTAGCCTATGTTACTCAGAGATAATGTAGCATCATAATGGTGAACGAATTTTTGAAATCGGTCCAGTATAGTTTTTAAGCTTATTACATACAAAATACAAATCTTTCCTCTTTATAATATTACTAGCTTTCCGCCCGGGACTTCGTACCCGTGGGAAATTCGAGAAAATTATGTAGCCTATGTTCATCGGGGATAATGTAGGATTCTAATGGTGAAGAATTTTTCAAATCGGTCCAGTAGTTTCGGAGCCTATTCAATGCAAACAAACAAACAATCAAATCTTTCTTCTTCATAATATTAGTAGAGCTTTTTCCCACAACTTCAAATTAGCCCTTTATCGAACAAAAAAAACTGATTGTATACATATTTTAAAGAATAAGATACTATGTATTACAAAATACTTAGCAAATTTAGGCTTGTTATTTTTTCATTTTTGACGAAAATCTGCATGTATATATGTAGTTATTGTTTATTGTACAATGATAATACATAGGATAACAAGTCACGTAACTGTCTGCTGTCAGAAAACAAATTATAAATATGTTACGCAAAAAACTTAATTTTTTTAGAATATTGCGATATCGGGGAATGGAAGATTTGGCCAAAATAAAGTAAACGGAAAAGTGCAGAAAGCTACAAAAATTTAAAAAACACAGGTCACTTGCATCTATGGGTAAACAAAATGCTTACTAGTGTCGATAAATAATAATCTTTTTAGTAGGTAAGTATCTGGCGCAATTAGTTAATCATAGTTTTGGTTACACGGTTTACATCTAGCAGTCCATAACGGACAATCAGGTAAACAATTACCTTTACAACTGGTTTTTAATGCTATGACGTCATAATACTCGGCATAAAAACACTTTTTCTCGTTATTTTTGTGACTAACTCATCGGATAAGAATGCCATGATATAAAAAAACTTAAAAGTGGCGTCACGTGAGTTTGATTAGATACTTTTAGTAGATTTTTTTTAGTTACATCGTGATTACAGTAGAATAATGAGATCCAAAAATTTAAACCAAGTTGAGTTTGCATAAGCGGATACGTTCACATACGAGTAGGTATACCTACTTTAAGCAGGCACTGAATAAGATAAGAAAACAAGGTTACCTAGCAGATTTTCCTTTCTGATCGAGGACACATAATCAGTAGGTAATCACAGTTAACATAAAACACTAACTTAAGTGGTCCTTCCTTAACTTAATAAAATGGAAACGGTCTTAGCACCTTACCTCATAATGGTGACATTTTGATGAACCGAACTGAGCACAGACACTTTAAGTAACTTTCTAAATTTAAATTCGAATATCGAAGCCTTCGCAGGCTCACCGGCCAATCGCAGAGGTGGGTGACGGAATGCGGCTCTTGCGCAGGTAGAGTGGCTGTTCGAACGAATGCACCTGTGTGCGTGACAATAAACATGTGTGCGTACCTGTATCCACGCTGATTAAACACGATGTGCACGAGTGTGCGTTACGCGACGAAGTTAAACCACGTTATACTATAACTCCATAGTTTTAAAATGTTGAAGTTAAGCACGTAATGCCCGCTTTGTCATAGTTATGAGGAAGTTTTTCCTTTTTTTATTTTTTTATGGATTAATAAATTAATATATTTGCAATAATCAGTCTTTATCTATGAAATTGTCGATATCTTTGTCTCAAGCTTTATTTCTTTCATAATTTATTTGATAGAACAACTAAGTATTAACTTAGCAAAGTTTCTATAATGAAGAAACCTATTGAGTAGAATTATTACATTTTTATTTCTTTAGGTTTATTCATAGAAAACGAAGTTCAAAATAATATAGATCGTATCTGTTGCCCGTTTGATTGCTTGTTGTTGCTGTTACTTTTAATTCTTATAAGTACTTAGATACCGGGAAAACCAGACAAAGCAGATTGCTTTCTCTCTTAACAAGAGATTTAATATTCGTTTATGCTTTGAGATAGTAATAGACTGTCTCTGAATAGAAGAGCAATTGCAAGTTCCTTGTAGCTTTATAAAAAGATACAACGGGTCTAGGTAATAGAGCTTAAGCTACTTTATAATACCTGCTAGTTAGCTTCTGATGCGAGGTAGCATTCCTTTACTTGGAAAAATAGGTACATACCTGGCTAATATTTTTGACGGCCGGTATGGTCGAGTGGTAGTAGCGCTGCCTCTTGATCAACGGGTCCTGGGTTCGATTCCTAGTCGGGGCAAATATTTGTGTAAAAAGCAGATGTTTGTTCTCGGGTCATGGGTGTTTGTGTCTGTCTTTATGTGTGTTCCGAGGGACCCACGACACAAGGGAAAACCTTAATGTGGGCCTTTGAGTGTGTAGCGTTTATTTATATTACTCTCCAACTTACTTTTATCTCTGCAAAAACAAAAAAACATTGTGTAGGTAGGTACTTAACACATTATGTTCCGCTGTTATAATTATGATTTGAAGGAAGAACAAACAAACAAACACTTTTTCATTGTCATCAATCATACCATTAATTACTCAAAAACATTATGTGTGGTGTGTGGGTTTATAACATCTTGATACTATAAAATCGCCATCTTCACCTGATAGCCGTACACCCTACATAAGAACGCGGACAACGGGCTCTGGCGTACCTATTAGGTATAGGTAACCCTTAAATTAGGTATAGGAAGCCGCTGCGATCAGTCACAACGCCCTCACGCCTAGAAAAAGTTGCCGTGTAGTAGGCTGGAATAAGCATGTGAGTGAGGCTTACAGGCAGGCCCGGCATGCTCATCAGCTATGGTTGTGGTACAATAAACCATCTTCTGGGGAGGTTTATGATAGCATGTGCTTAACGCGTAAAATATTTAAGAGTCGGCTTAGATGGTGTATGAAGCATGAAACACAAATTAAGCTTGATATTATAGCATCTCATAGGGCTAACAAAGACTTTAAAAAGTTTTGGAAAGCCACAAAAAAGCTGGATGTAAGGCCGGGCCTGCCGGTAAGTGTTGAGGGTATAAGCCGTCCAGGGGAGATTGCAAACTTATTCGTTGACCACTTTAGCGTGCAGTCTCCCCTGGGCCCGCCCAGGCTGCCGGTGGTTGACGCGGAGGCCGCTCGTGATACCGATCTTGTTCGCTTTATAGTGCTAAGCAAGTAGCGAGTATAATTAAGAATATGACCGTTACCGTTACCGTTACCGTTACAATGGCCACCCCGCCCAGCAGTTCTGCCACAAAGACTCAACGACGATAATCACCTCGGTCTGGCCACTGTGGTACGAATGCACAAATCCCACTATTCATGCTACATTTCAGAAATGTAATGGATTGAGTGATCCGACATTCGTACCAACTAGTACAGTCGATCTGTCTATCGCCGCGGTCAATGGTCGACGGGGCACCATAAGATAGAGTCTGTGACTGTATGGGGCTGTTGCAGCAGGATGTGGAGTGGATAGGAAAGGTGAGTCGACAAGAATACCAGCATCGAGCCAACGTAAGGAGGATAGATTCTATACTTGGTGTGTGATATATAAATGGGTGGGAATAGAGCTGCTGTTTCTTCTTCCTGGATTGTTTCTTCTTCCGAGCGACGTGTCTTCGTTTTATCTTCTATTTTACTGTTTTAATTCTTGATTATGTGGTTGGAAGTAGTCTTCGAGTTTCGTTTCTGTATCCGTTTCTGTAACATTGTATATATTCTCGGCTTCTTATTTTATTTTTTGTCGTTCTGCAGCAATCGTTTTCCCATACGATTTCGGTTTAGGGAGTCCTTACAAGTGAAGATCGGACGTCCAACTTTTCTCCTATATTCCTTATAATAATAAGCGTAGAAGATGTGGTTTCCGGCGTCTGATTATGTGGCCGTAGTATGAAATTCTACGTACTTTTATGATTTTCGTTATTGTTTTGCTTTGTAGTATTTCGTGGAAATTTTTTTTTAGGTGAAGCGTCTTTTGATACATTGAGCATTTCCTTAAAAATTTGTCTTTCGTATTTTCTTAATCTCGATCGGTTACATTTGGTTAATGTTGCCACATTGAGCCCATAAGTCATTGTGGGCATCTTATAAATAAGACTTGCAATTTTCGCGGGATCTCGGAGTTGGTTTCATCGGTAGTTTTTAAGCTGCTTCTTTGAGTGTGTTGTAGATATCAGTCCCGCTAGCATTCCAATTGGAAACTTCTAATTTGTCTGAATGGGTGTGAGCCGAAGTATTGATTCTTGTAAGATTTTCATCTTATTGGCTATCGCTATCAGTCCTTGGAATTTGTGTTGTACAGATTCCCTTTGTAAAAGTTCATATACCTAGTAGCAATTCTTATAGTTAAATGCCATATTAATTGCAGTATCTTGGTGTTCGAAGTAAGAAAGCTGGGGTTTCTATCGATCCCCAAAGTAATTTGTGATCTGTGTTTATTCGTTTTCCTTTTTATCCTACAACGTAGTTGAAAAATACGGGTTTCTTAACACTTGCTAGAATATGATCAATTTGCGAATGTTGGTTTCCACGAAACCAAGTAGTCTCCAGCACGAGGACCTTCTCCAAATATTACTTAGTTTTAAATCGTGCTGTTATAAGAAGCGTAGAAGCAAATAACCGTTTAAATAGCTGTTTTGTGATAGAGGTTGTTCCTGGTCCTTTTACATTATTTTGTATAGTTAATGCCTATGTGTGCGTTAAATTCTCCTATTATAATTGGATAGGCTTTTTTAGGTCTCCGGTGTAGTAAAGTAGCAATCTGGAATAGCCATGTGCTTGATGATGTTGGGACGTGAGAAGTGACGATAAAAGTTTTATTGGATTGTTAATTGTAGCATTTTGTATTTTTAGGTGAACTGCTAAAGGTGTTACATCCAAACTTGCTAAGTTTTAACTCGTGTTGTTCAACAAAACTTAAAAGTAAGTTGCCGTTAAAGTTGCTATGCTTGTGGTATAAGTTTTCCCCGGTTCTTTTAGAGGTGCATTGTTTAGAGTCGTTTATGCCTATATGTGCGTTGTAGTCACCCATTATAACCGGATACGCTTTTTTTAGGTTTTTAGCGAATCAAAGTTCCAATTTGAGACAAACACGAGCTTGATGATGAAGGGACGTAGGTGGTAATAGTAGAAAGTTCTACAGGACTGTCGGGTGTAGCGATTTTAATCTTTAAGTGCACTGCTAGAGTGTTACATCCTTTTTGATATAAGAATGGCGATTCCTATTTTTTTTCCCTTGGGCGTTTACCGCCCCCAAGAATCCAGTGGTAGTTATTTGATTCAAAAGTTCCTGATGCCATGTGTGTCTCTTGAAGTCCCGCTATTATTATCTGTCGATTAGACAGTTCTTGATCGATATGGTGTCTATCTTTTAACTTAGAACAGCCTGTTACATTCCATGTGCCGGTTCTTAAAATTTTTTACAGGGGGTAGGTACATTGTGTTGTGTTTTCGGTGATGACCTAATTAGACGCTGGCCGGTGCAATCTGTAGAAATGTGACTTTGATTATCAAACGTGGCGGGTATTGTTTCATTGGATTGCAAAAAGAGTTTTCCATCGTTTTCTTTTCGGAAGTGTGAGTTTTGGCAGGACTACATCTATCATAAACATTTTCATCTTCGGAGTTGGATAAAGCTCCTTGATCGGTGGGTATCAAGCTACTGTAATGGTTGTTTCCGAAGTGTAAATAGATGTTTTCGGGTACTGGTGCATCACGGGGCTTATAAATGAGTGGCTGATGAATTTCCTGATGTGTGGTGATGAATTTTCGTTTTAAACATGGACGTTAACCCTATAATATTCCGAAGCTGCTATTAATATATCTTCCCCTCCCTCCCCAGAATCCATCCTGGAATTGTTGGTTAATATATTGTTCCAAGCTTAGCGTTGTGTCCGTGAGGTTATTAAGTAGTGCTAGTTCTATTTGTGGGTCATGCCGGTTTCCAGACACGTAAGTTGCTAGATCCTTCCTAATCATTGCGTGGTCGAATATTAGGTAAAACGTAATATTTATTTGGTTACATATGGATCTGTATAAGCAGTTGCCGTTTTTTTCGATGCATTGTAAAAAAAAGGTTGTATTGTTCTGGCTTGCCATAGTTTTCGGGTGGTTGCTGTCAGCCAGATGTTGACCGAATGACCGTGGAGTCTTTTGTTTAGTAGTTTTAAAAATTATAAAGTTGTCGGGCGCATCAAGTTGAAAGACAGCAGGATATAACTTTATGAGCTTTCGTTTCCCAGGCTCCGATATAGTATTATTGTTTTATTATCCTTTTCTCTATACCCTATTGTAAAACTTAGGCAAACTAATGGTTCTTCGGTCGTTTGCTTGCTTTTAGTCGGTATTATTTTAAATTAAAAAAACGCACTTAGAATAAAAAATAAGGTTGGTACTGTTCCCAAGTTGAGCGATTCCTATGCGATGTGTTTTACGATTGGCTAAGTGATTAGTGATTCGTATGGTATATCAGTAAGATATGATACATTTATTATGCGAATAATATATTATGTTATAAGTGTGTCAGGTGGCCTATTGTCGTAATGTCTTTGCAGCAAACAATACTGCTAATGGATTCCTGGTTTTAGCGTTTCGTAAGAGACCTAAACTTGTATCGCGAGACGCAACGGGTGATTTTATGTTACTGTGTATATTCAGTTAATTTAGGTGTCGTGCTGTCCAACGCGCGTGAAATTGCAAATGAAAGTGTATTAAAAATTTATTCTTAAATTCTCTATGGCGAGCTCCTTTATTTAGGCGTTAATTGAGTGGATCACTATATAGCTGCCGTTCCACGTACTCTTCCCTAGTACCCTAGATTTTCAAGCTGGAGTAAGGTGTAGATAGGATAAGTTAAGAGGTAACAACCTATTTAAAAGAATATGATGCGCCGGTCAGGAACACTAAACGGTATACTGCGGGTCCTACAAGTTGCAATAATAATTATGTCGGTTAGATCGGCGCCTTGTGAGTTGATGCTGGAAAAAATATTATATCCAAAAGGCTGCTGGAACGGATCGCCTTGTGAGTTGATGCTGGAAAAAAAAATTATATACCTTTTGGCTAGAAATGTTTTACAATGGAACGAGCTCACCAGGTTCTCCGCCTTCCTCAAGATGTTGCGCGTGTAACGCACTGTTCGTAGCTCAAGTTTCTGTGTCTTGGTCGTCGTTAATAAGTTCCACTGTCAACTACACTGGATGCGTGGATGACGCACGCGATGCGCGACGTAGGTATTACCGAGTGGAAACGGAATGCACTGATATTTTTATATGGGGTACAAAAGGCACTAGTCGCGATATAGTTTAGTGAATCACGAGTTATTCTATAGAGGCTAGATAAAACTAAGAACTTTTCAATATGATCTATCGCTTAAGTCACAGTATTAAAATGCAAACGGTACGCAGTATAACAATAGCCGACCGAACTTGGGAACAAAGGCGCGGGCGCGGGTGTCGTAAACTTCGTCAACGTTTGGGATAACAGGACAGCACGTGCAGGGACGTCCGCCCTCGACCGCTTGCCAAACAAGATTGTATAATTAAGAATATGACAAGAGGAAAATCCCCGGGTCACGATGGCCTCAGCGTCGAGCACCTGCAGAACGCCAGCGTGCACCTCCCGCGCGTGCTGAGCATGTTTTACTCTTTGTGCATGAGTCACTCGCATCTTCCCCTCGAACTCATGCGTACCATTGTCGTGCCTATAGTAAAGAATAAAACAGGCGATGTAGCAGAAGGTTAAAATAAGCCTGTTTAAAGCTTACTGCCAGGTTTTCTACACGTGCAGCCTGTGGACCAACTTTACGCAAAAGACCATTAGCGCCCTGCGAGTTCAATATAATAATGGATTCAGGATATTGATGGGGCTGCCCCGCTTCTGCAGCGCATCAGGCATGTTCGCGGACGCACGCACAGATGATTTCTATGCGATTGTGCGGAAGCGAGCTGCCTCGTTGCTCTGCAGGGTGCGGGCCAGCTCCAACTCTATCCTGAGTACCGTGGTGGCGAGATGTGACTCTGATATCATGCGCCACCTCACTAGAGTGTTGGTTGCATGAGGTGTTGTGAACGTATTATTATTTATTTAAATGTATTTAATTTCTATTATTATTCTATTTATTTTTTGACATTTGTAAAATACTAACATAGGTTAAGTTTTACTAACACACAATGAGCCCCTGTAGCTTAAATAAATAAATAAATTATTATTAATTATTAAAGCAGTGTTTTTCAATCTTTTTGAATTCGTGACCCCTTTGGATCATATAAAGTTCTGGCGACCCCCTAAGGTCCCTAAGAACCTTTTAAGGGTAAATCTATATCCTTCGGAGGTTTTAAAACACATAATAAAAGAGTTTGCCGTGGGGTAGACGCGGAAGGCCCCGTCGCCTCATTATACAGGCACAGCCTTTTCACTGAAATTGTCTTAGTTTAGTATAAGATTTACACATTTTTGTCTTTTTCTTTTAGCTGCGGCCCCCCGAGTAAGGCTTCACGACCCCCCTGGCGGTCGCGACCCACAGTTTGAAAAACACTGCCTTAAGAGGATCGACTACCGCGCCCATGTCCATACAAAAAGGGAAAACGTTTTGCTACCCCTAAATCTTCTCCGATTTTGATAATTTTTCACTATGTTGTTGTCCCTATCAAAAACTATGCCTCTATGTTTTCCTTTTTTGAAAATTTTGTTTAGATAAAAAGTTATAAGGATCTGTAATCTTGCTTTATTGGGTTTGAAAAACATTCATTTTAAATTCATTGTATTTCAGAAATAAAGTAAATTTTCGGAAAAAACAAAAAATAGAGGCATAGATTATATTCTGCTGAAAAGATTGATACCAAAAAGTAGTATATTTAGTACAGTTTAGGGGTTGGGAAACGTTTTCCCCCCAAACGCGATTTTCGACAAAAAAATACCTAGAAACACAGCCGAGCTGCAACTGTCTCTATCGCACGTTTGCGAGCGGGGCCGAGCGCGGTCGCGACAGAGAATGATTCTCCAAATACCTATTTTCCTACGCTCGCGGCGCTATAGAATAGTCTTAAAGGAATTCCTTAATTGATATTGGTGATTGCGCCATTCTCTATTTCTAATATATAAAATTCTCGTGTCACAGTTTTCGTTGCCATACTCCTCCGAAACGGCTTGACCGATTTTGATGAAATTTTTTGTGCTTTATCCGGTATCTATGAGAATCGGCCAACATCTATTTTTCATCCAATTATTTATATGGCAAAACAATTGCCGGGTCAGCTAGTTAATTTATATTAAAATACTCTGCCATCGCGCATCGGCTTCTTAACCTTTTACTTGTGTATTATAGGACTTGTAATACCTACAGAAAGAGACATATACCTATTAATATTACCTAACTCAGAGACCTGAGATTTTTACACAAATGTTTAGGCCACGATCGGGAATCAAGTCCGGATCCATAGTGCTTGCCACTTAACCAAACCTATGGCAGGTACTGTAGAGGTTCTACTCCAATGATAACCATCTACTCAATACTTTAGCGAAAGTTTCTATAGTCAAACCAAACTTTTGCGTTGGTCGGATCTACCTCCTAGCGGTCCAAACCGGGCAACGCTGCCTTGGATTTAATTCAAGGTGGCGGCTGAAGATCCCCGAAGCGGTGTGGTAGGCCTATAGCAGTCGCAACAGGCGGCCTGGCTCGCGACCACCCTTCCGCCAGAGTCCATAGGCAAGCAGACAAGCTTGTCTTGCCTGTGTTCCGCTGGTGCGCGGAAGGGTCAGTGCAATGCCACTTGGGGAAGTAAGAAGGAAGTTTCCGGAATTTCTTCAAGAAAAAAATCTTAATTTTTTTGCGTCCCTTATTTCGGCACTGCCCAGGTCTATTAGTGGGGACCTACAAATGGCTTTTTGTTACTTATGTTTGTATTTAAGTTGTTTCATAGCTGTTGGTCTTCCTAAAACTGTATAATTAAAAATTAACCTTTTAACGGAAGGTCGAGCATATTTGATACTTGGCGTTTGAATTTGACAAATTAAATACCAGTTCTGGGTTAAGTGAATCTTCGCTAGGTGGTGTAGTTTTTTTGGCCAGTGCCGAAATAAGCTTATTTTTAGCACTACCCCAACAAAAATCCTTATAGCTCACTAGCTTTCCGCCCGCGTGGACTGCAGGTTATATCGTGCCCAACTGTGGGATGAAATGTAGCCATGTCCTTTCCCAGGCTCTAATCTATCTCTGTACCAAATTTCATCAAAATTAGTTCAGTAGTTTAGGCGTGAAGGACGGACAGACAGAGTTACTTTCGCATTTATAATATTAGTAAGGATTAACGGAAGGCGTACAAATTGTCTCCTTTGGTGACAAATTTTTACAAATTTAGTACTGATTTTCTGTCTAGTTAAAAATGTTCAAGCTCTGAGACCTATGGAAACATGGATTCACTTTCGTGGAGGCTCCTTTCGTTCTGAAACTCCTACTTAAATAGTTATGTATTTATACACTCAAGCGCACATCACGCTTGGCACTTTGGGTTTTACAATGTTCTTATTCCGTGCATGTGAGTGAAAATAGCAGCACTGAATTTTCCAGCGTGAGCTGCTCTCGAATGAAATACGAACCATGGGGTAATTGGACAAAAACAAAGTTTTGATTGCATACACAACATATATTAAGAAAATACATTTAAAACATCAATAAATTTCCACTAAATCAGCACATCAATCATGAAGCATTTACAGGAATGTTCAAACTACCTATGAATATGCATAATTTGAATGTAACCGACATCGACATTTAAACTAAAAAAATTTAGTCCATAAAATATTAAAAATAAAATTTTGTATACAGTAACTAATTATTATTAATAATTTGCGAGTACTTGTATTTTTCATGTTAAGGCACCCATCGTTCTCACATATAGGTAGGTACTCTTGTTTTTATGTGAATTTCTATGATAGATATTGTATGTATATGAATATATTGATCTATATTAAGCTTTGGCTTTGTGTGTAAATTTGTAAATATATAAATGTTTGTTATTTATTATTTAAATGTGTACACACAGCAGCACATCATGTTGAACTTGACATCGCGCCCTTATCTCGCTTGCAGTAGCGGCCGGCTTTTGTAGTGCAAATGGATAACCTGACTTGTTGCTGTATGTACTTTCTAAAATGTGTAACGTAGTGCACGTTGTGTTACATCTATTTATAGTTCAAAAATATTAAATTTCTTACGTTTTTTGTTGTTTTAATTTTTTGTATGAGAAAGTTAGGTAAACATTAAAAAATACCTTAATTTGCCCTTGGTACCATTAGATCTAAGGATCACGGATCCTATTTGAACTTAATTATACGTAAATATTCTTATACGTTTATCTTTATCATTAAGATACGTAAATTCTAGTAATGCTATCATACATCATAACATAAACCTAAATAAATTTATTATCGACAAACTTATTTTAACAAAAAAAACACGTCCAAACAAATAAATTTTGGGCTGCATTACCTAAAATACAACTATAATATAAAATTGTTATATCTTTCTACTTTTTATCCTTTGCAAAAATCACTTAAAAGTATACGCATCAAATTACTAAGTATTTTCATTCTTCAAAGAAAATTCATGATTCTCGACTATAGCCCAAAATAAATCTATATCTACGAAATGTAACGTTAATAATTAACGCAAAAATTACGTATTATTAATAACATTTATAAACTTTATAAAGACAACTTGTCACTATCACAGTTAAACTGAAATTAAAAACAAATCTGTGACATGCAAAAATAAAAAATAAAACATCTATTTTCCAGCAACATTTGAAATAATCACTCAGTAAAGTGATGTGAGGATGCGACCAAGTTACAAAAAGTAAGCTCTCCTCTTGAATTTTTCAGTCAATCGCTTCAGATGCCCCATGGAGAATAGATAACAAAAAATAACATCACATACTAAGTACTAGAAAAAATCTTGTCATAAATGCTAACACATGACTGCCTATCACCATTTATCGACGATCGAGGCTCTAATATAGATACAACACGCTTAACCTTTCTCAACTTGACATTTGCAATTTCATTAACTACTGCTATTGCATATCACAGATGTGAACGCCATTTTCTAAAGATGGAATATCCTTGAGTTTTACTTTGTGTCATGTTGTTTAAAAGTATATTTCGTGGTTTAATTGGTAAAATAATTTCATAGTTGTTTATAAAATATAAACAAACATCTCAATAGTCCCTCACCCACGTGATAAATTGTATAGACATTTATTATTGCCGTTAATGTTCAATATTAAATAATATTTAAGATTATTTTAGTGCAGACACAGATAGACGATAAGAACGAAACTTCTAATTTTCCATATAAGTCTGACAAACTTTGAGTTAATTTACTAAGCACACATAAAATGAATTTTGTAAATAAACTAATATTTTAAGTTAAAATTAATAAAATAATTGGACGAATTTAATGGACGAAATGCACATGTTGCTTAATTTTTTTAAATGAAATCAAAAAAAGATCTATTAGATTTGTCAGAAAAGTTTTGTACTAAGTTACTTAAAAACAACAACATACATTCTGTCGGGGTAAGCAGAACATCATGTTAAAAATAAACAACAAAAAATAACAATGGAGTATTTTTCCCTTCGTTCGGTTAAGAAAAGATTCCAGTTATTCTCACGACACAAGATCATTCAATAAAAAGATCACTCAGATAAAACTCATAATTCAGCGACACTTACTACACGAGGTCATCGTCATTAATTTTAGAACTAGTTTAAATTAGTTTCTTGACCCTTAAAATACTTATAGTTTGTGCCATTTGATAATTTTTTCTGTTGTTTTTTTGTTTAATTTAGGAAAATAGCCTGTTCATCGCGATAGCGGCGGAGATTGCGGTCGAAAGATCATTGGGCACTTTAGTATGAAAAATTTACCACCGGCCTACAGAAATAAATTAATGTGGGATGTTTAGACATATATCTCTGGTTTACGAATATGTGGGTCGCATTACCATATGTGGGAATCAGACAGAAAATGAAATTCTGTATCATAGAAAAAAAAAAATTACTGAGGTTTATTTACTTGATCAATATCTACAGGTGCAATCGTACTATCTCACTTAGTACGAAAAATATACCCTGAGTCTACAGAAATAGAATAGTGTAGAGTATTTCGATAAATTGTTCATGATGGAAAAATAAACTTCTGTATTTGTAAAAAAAGAAGATTTATTTATTTATGAGATTTATTCTATTTCATCAATAAGTATAAAAATAAAAGAAAATACTATGAATTTGTTCTTTGGAATAAATATATTTAACTTTTAAATCACTTGTAATATTTTATTCCTATGGTTTTTTTAAATACTTTTTACTTCAAATGAAAAGTGGGATATACTTTATTAATTTAAAAGTAATTTTGTTTCTGTAGGCAAAACCTTCATTAATTGGGTCAGATTGTGCCCAATGACCTTTGTCAAACTGTGTCTGCATTTGACTATACATATTATATTAAATAATATAATAATAGTATATTAATTTGACTATATTAAACTAAAACCTCTTATATTTGTGAGTTTTGAGATTTAAGTCTTAACAATTAGTCAAGTTTAATCGTTAAAATTAAATTATTTACTAAAAAGGAACCCAACCACACAAAATAGTTACACCAAAACGCTGCTATGTTATGACTTTTCTAAGGAATAAGAGAGCTTACAATTATTATTTTTTATTAAGTGTCAACTCTTTGTTTCGAACCTAGACATAACATAGAATAACATAGTACGACAATAATTTAGAAGAGACCTAACCAATATACATTATTATAGTAATTTCCAAACAATATACATGCACTACTTTATGAAAGAAAAGCATATATACAGAAATAAATAAACGCTACACAATCAAAGGCCCTGGTCACTAAGGTTTTTCCTGGTCGTGGGTCCCTCGGAACATACATAAAGTCAGACACAAACTATATCTGCTTTTTACAAAAATGTTTGCCCCGACTGGGGATTGAACCCAGGACCCGTCGATCAAGAGGCAGCGCCACTACGACTCGACCAAACCGGCCGTCAAAATATTGTAATAGCGACTAATATTATATGAGTATGTATATGGAGTGACTTTAAATTGTTTAGCGAAATTTTAGAGGCCGATTCACCCTATAAAATTAAACAACCTTCCCCTAGGAACCTAAGGGAAAGATGGAAAAGCGCAGCCTCAAAAAAAATTTAACCTTTTTACTCTACCGCACTTTAACGTCAGAGGCCAAGATCCACTTCGGGTGATTGAGCAATCAGCTGATCGCACAAGATTTAATTTAAAAAAATTAAAATATTTCGACATTTACATCCTTAATTTTCATAAACTAATGAAAAGTCACCTATATCTCGTACGAGTTAAATTGAAACCTGTGCCGGCAACGCGATGTCACCTTCAATGTACGGTGTGCAAAATGATAGAATATCGAAAAAGATATAGCATCTTTGTAACGGATACATGTCTCGACTCTCTTTCGATATTTTATCATTCCGCACACCGTACACCGAAGATGACGTCTTCGTCAGCCCAAGTCTCAAGTAAACTCTTACGGGTAATAATAAACTGGTTTATAAGCTTGTGTGCTATTGGGAGGTTATAATTAAATTTAAAATTAGAATGGCGTTTATCTAGTCTATGGAAAGCAGGCGCTAGTGCTCGCAATAGGCGAGAGTTCGTCCGGCGTAGGAGGCAAGGGAGCGTCCTCTTCGTAGATCATCACCAACTTGTTATATTCCCTTTTCCTTCGGGTCTGAGAAATATAATTAAGCATTTAAATTTTTGTTAGAAGGAGAATAAACCAACGAGGTATGTAGTAGAATTAGTACATGAAAAGAGAAGCTTGTTTTGAACCGTAGAAACCATTCTATTCGACTCGATACTACCAAAATATAATGAACTGGCTGCTAAAAATAATGCCTTGGCGACTAATATTATTAACCGGGCACCAAAAAAATTTTCCTAGGTTCTAAAAGTAAGTAATTAAAATGGCACCAAGCAAGAAAAATTAAAAATTAAAAAATGGATGTCTGCCATATTGGATTCAAAAATAGGTGCCATGTTATTATCTATATCCTATCTCAGAAGCCCTATAAAAAGACTCCAGTATTAATTTTAGAACGATTTGTGTATGCTCAACCTATTAAATTATCCTATTTTCACAATTTTTAAAAGTTAAAACTTTATTTTTTCGCAGCCATCATAATGTCGCGTGAAAATGATTTTACGATAAAACGTTAGGTACCTAAAACTTTTTAATAGCTCCCGATTTTAGAATTTATGACTCTTGATATTAGTCACCAGACAATGAATTGTGAAACCTAATTTCATTTTTTTTTTGAGGACCCAAATTTCACATTATTTGTTGCTCGAATACATACGATCCCATACATAAAAATAACCCAAATACAATCATTTGCAGGTATTTTTTTACATTTATTTCTAGCCATCACCCGCTTTGCTTTGTTACCTCTTGGAAAATATCCTTACCTAAAGGTTGCCTGGAAGAGATTGCTACATTAATAATAAGGCCGCCTTTTTGTACATTCTGTTTGTTTGTTTATTTATGTTTTTGTACTTTTTATTTGGTTCTGGTGTGCAATAAAGTATAATTCATTCATTCAAAAATACGAATATTTCCAATTAAGGCGACTACAGCACCCGATAAAGGCAGCAATCATAGGAATAGTGCCATCTCCGTCTCTCAACAGGTCTGGGCCAGCAGTGCAAACAGTGTCGATACACGAAGTTTACGGACTATGAAAGCGTGCGTGCGTAAAAACATGTTCGAAAGTTAGAAAAATGAGATTTATGTAAAGGTAACAGCTTAAATCGAAAAATGCGTTAACTACTTATCGAGAGTGTTCAATCACGAAGATTTTGATCGCAAATTCAAGTTCCTGTGTGCATTTTACTATCGTGTTTACAGCTTAAAAGATACACAATATTGGGTATTTAGAGGTGAACCAAAAGTGCTGAATCATGTTTTCAGCAAACTATTTATCATTTTATGTCTTGAATATTAGCGTAGTATTTTTTTCTTCGATTTAATGCAGTGCGTCATACTTATCTCCGCATCATAAAATCGTAATTTAGGTGCTGTAGTCGCCTTAAGTATACTTATAAAAGTGGTAGATTACCTTAGGAGGAGTTTCGGATTTTTTTGAGGTGCTTTCTTCTCCAGAGCTGCTGGAGCTGGTGATTCCTTCCTCGAGGGTCAGTCTGGCGGCCACGCCTTCCAGCTGCAGATCTAAATACAACTGCTCAAGCTGCTCATTCACAAGGGCAGGCTGTAAGAGAGAATTGGGTAGATGACTGATATTGAATATCATATTTATTATGATAATGTATTATCATGATAGCCCAGTTGGTAATGAGCCAGACTTGTAATCGGAAGGTTGCGGGTTCAAATCCTGGTGCAAGCCTGTACCACTAAATTCATCTTTTCAGATTTATGTACGGATTTATAATGATCACTTGCTCAACGGTGAAGGAAAACATCGTGGTGAAACCCGCTCGTCCAAGAAAATTCATTTTCGAAAGACCACTAACCCGCTTTGGGCCAGCGTGGTGCCCTATGGCTTAAATCCCCTTCGTGTTTCGAAGGGAGGCCCGTGCCCTTCGGTGGGGACGTATATGGGCTGATAAAAAATTACATACAAAAAATGATACCAGAATTAGAAATAATATTTGAAAATGTACGCTAATCATATCTAACACTAGAAATTTCTAAAATAAAAAACTAACGGCCAGTTCTGATTTTTTTATATGTAGTTAGGACCACTACCAGTATCGGATATCTAAGTTTGCAGCATCGAAAGACCTGTGCTAACTTTGCAGCACCCGAAAAACCGCGAAATTTTTGAACTTTTTTTAATTTTCTTAATATAAGTCTTAAATTATGCGTTCGAAATTAAAATATATACGTTTTTAAAGTTGACCAAAATGGCGAGAACCAGCTCCGTACCAACCGAGAAAGTATAAAAAAAAAACAAAAAAGAGAAATTTTTAAAAAAAGCTGATTAGACCAGATATCTCAAACGAAGAATACGTTTTGTTTCACGCAATGTTTTTAACCTAATAAAGTGCGAAAATTTCGCGGTTTCCCTAGTACTTTACCCGAAATTAGCACAGGTCTTTCGAAGCTGCAAACTTGGATATACGATACTGGTGGTGGTCCTAACAACACATAAAAAAAACTGAATTTTATATTCAATATGACTGGCGTAATGGTCGAAAAATAAAAAACTTATAGCCTATCAAAGTTTTTTGTCTATCGCTTTCTTACAAAACGAAATTTTGTATTGAATTTATACGGCGGTACTCAACTGTGACATCATTGTTTAGTATTTCCCTCTCTATTGAGAGATTTAAACGTTCATGTTTTTTTTTATTTTGAAAGATATTATAAAACTATTTGCACCAGGCTATTTATTAGGTAAAGAAGCTTCAATTTAAACAATAAAAAAAATTGTCATCTACCCCATACTAGTCAAGATTCATAAAGAGGAGTTGTAATGGCAACCCGTGGTTTCTGCTTTCTGCCTACCCCAATGGGACCCAGACCTAAGTTATGAAAGGTCCAAAAAACATGGTCCAAGCCTGTAAGACCGATTTTTTACTTTTAACAGATCTTTTCCATGTACTTTTACTCTGTACCTTGTTCTATAATGTTGGTGTGCAATATAGTACATTGTATTGTAAGTCGCGTAATAACGTTCCATCACAAGTTCAAAGTTGTAGAAGATTTTGTTTTACAGAACATAATGTTACTAAAAATAAGTCAATATCTGAGTTAAATCTGTACTTTTGTCTCTGTTTGTTCGCAAAAGTGCAGTATTCCCCCCAGAAAAATACACAAAGAATCATTAAAGGTTGCTCTTTTGAAATAAAGTTACAAATTCTACTATTTTCAACTGCAATTTTATCACATTTTTTGTCATCGAGCCGTATGTTTAAAAAAACTAACCTGTTCCAAAGTCCTCATCCTGATCTTATCAGCTTCCAATACTTCCTCCGTGCTTTTTGTCGTTATTTGATACTTGTAGACTAGTTCCGATGTCACACACACCTGTAAAATTAAACAAACGGAAAGTTTAAATACAATTAAATATAATTATGTATTACAATTTTTAAAATATCTAAACACAACACTAATAAGTTTAAATTGGGGAAGATTAATATGGACTGCGCGAAAGGTAGCACGAGTTCTAGGATTTGGTAAAATAATATCGAAAAAATATTGAGGGAGGGAACTTGCACACTAACCCGTAATGGTCCGACAGAGTCTCAAAACAGACAATAAAGTTTTTAGTATAGTTTATGTAGGTATATTACGTATTTTGCACGCTCTATCTGCCTTTCTAATCAACTTTCCGTGGCTTAGGTTTGCTGGAAGAAATTTCTTTTGAGAGATAAGCTAACTTTTGTGTCGTATTTCTATTTTTAATATGTAAATCTGTCATGTGTGCAAAGAACTATAAAGAAATAAATAAATAGTTTTTACGATACACGTCAATTTTCTATCTTCATACTATTTGTGGTGAATATTTACGTAATCGTTCGCTTAAAGTAGGCATGGCGGCTAAGGAAAAACCTTGAATAAACAATGATAGCCGAGAGTGATTTAAAGATTTTAGTTTCCAAAACGGAACCCGATCGTCTGTTTGTTTTTATGATCAGACTATAAAAATTTAAAGCATATGTAGCTGTGTACCTGATCCATCCATGGGGGCTCCATTTTTCGCCGTGGAATCTTTTTCGTCTTAGGCGGTTCATAGTAGGTATTAGTGGTATTTAACCCGCTCTGAAATAAAATAAAAAAATAGAATAAACGTGCACGTTTCAGAAAGAAGTGAATTTGAATTGCACGGATAAGTCTCGTTCTAAACGTGTCAGGTAGAATAGGACAACATTTCCTTATCATGTTTATACTTTTTGGCACCATCTATCGGCATATAAAGGAACTTGCACGTACAACTTATTTTTCATCCCTTCTATTCGAAAAGTGTCGCTTTGTTCGTCTATAAGTGGGAGCAAAAGTGAGAGCAAGTTATTTTTACCTCGGGCGATGTACTTTGATTCCCTCGCTGCGCTCAGGATTCTACGTTAGAATCCTTCGCTTCGCTCGTGGTTCAAAGTAGCGCCCTCGTCGTTAAAATACTATTTTGCTCTCTTGTCATACAATCTACTATTTCATGAAGGAAAACATCGTCGTGATGAAATCGACAAGTCTTGAGCCAGCGCAGTGTGAAGTTATTTTTGGTAATTTGTATGGAAAAAGAAACTTCCTACTGCTACACCGTTTTTCATTTTACATCGGGCCCTTCTAGGTGTGACACTTTTTCCACTTTTTTCTAGTATTCAAGTAGAATGCCACAGCTCTAATCTTATTTCTTTAAAACACGTACATCCAAACGACGAAACATACCTTGAGTCGTTTATCTTCCTTGGATTTCCTAGCGTCACTGCTGTCATCAGCGCTTCCAGATTCGGTCTTGAAGAACGAAGAGTAGAAAGAAGAGTAGCTAGACTCTCCATCGGTCCGGTAAACTGCTTCCTCACTTCCTTTGGTCTTGTCTTGGTCTGCGTCTTTACTCTGTTGACAGTTTCTGACCTTTTTAGCTAATAGTTAAAGCAGCGAAACACACGAAGAAAATTTAATATACCATAAGCGATATTTTACATGAACAACAAAAGCTGTGAAAAGAGCCACATCCATTGTCATTACCAAATAGTACGATGCCAAATGATACAAGCTGCTTCTATCATAACAGCACAAAGTACACGCATTTGGTAACCTGATGTAACGCCCTCTGTAGGTACTATAGTTTTTCGATATCGTTATTGTGAACGTATAAAGCAGTGGTTCTCAACCTTTTAAATGTAAAGGACCACTTAAAACTTTTTTTAATCTTCCCATGGACCATAAAGAATTGAGCATACTCTAAACTGTGAAAAGTATCTTTCTTTTTTTTTTAAATAATAAGTCTTTACCTATGAAATTGCCGATTTTTTCTCAAGCTTTATTTTATTTATAATTTATTTGATTGAGCTGCTATTACTCAAATTGTTTTTTATTTAAAACCTTGGCCATATAACGGAGATATTGAGTCAAATTAATACATATTTACTTTAGATTTATTTGCTGAAAAAAAAGCACAAATATAGCTCGTTTCATCCATTGCCCGTTTCATTGCTTATTTTTGCTGTACCGTTGTTACAGTTACAACTTTCAATAAAGTAAGTATGATGAAAATCAACTTAATGTTGTCCAAACCTTCCTACAAAATTTTGCTAAATTTTGATTTCGCATTCCCGAGAAAAATCCAAAAACGTCAGTATGGAAAATTCAGTTTTCCAAAAATATTGTATGAAAAACGGCAATATCATAGGTAAAGACCTATTATAAATAAATAAATAAACGCTACACAAATCTCAAAAAATTTTAATTTTACTTTTTTTAAACAATTTTCAATCCTTTCAAGACTTCGCGGACCAATTCTAGAGCAGCCATGTCTTTAAATTAGTTAGTGTCACTTTAGGGGTTGGTTCTCCCCATGAAACTGAACGACTTTACCTAATGAAACAATATGGAATTCTCAAAACAATTTCAACCTTCCATAAAAAACCAAATCAGCTGATCGTACAGTCAACAGCACATCAGCTTACCACAAACTGTCACATTTCCCCAATGGATAGTAAACTCTAATGCTTGGAGATAAAATTGAAAATCGATTGAAGAAAATTGACACATTTGGATAGCATGATGTGCCGTTGTCCCTGTACATGTTGTACGGAGAGGCAAACATTGATTTTCATAATATTTCGACCTTTGTCCGGCAGTGCGAACAGTGTCGATACACGAAGTTTACGGACTATGAAAGCGTGCATGCGTAAAAACATGTTAGAAAAATGAGATTTATGGAAAGGTAACAGCTTAAATCGAAAAATGCGTTAACTACTTATCGAGAGTGTTCAATCACGAACATTTTGATAGCAAATTCAAGTTCCTGTGTGCATTTTACTATTGTTTTTACAGCTTAAAAGATACACAATATTGGTATTTAGAGGTGACTTTGTGATCTTTTTCTATCAAACCAAATGTGCTGAATCATGTTTTCAGCAAACTACTTATCTAGTTTATGTCCTGAATATTACCGTAGTATTTATTTCTTCGATTTAATACAGTGCGTCATGCTTATCTACGCATCATAAAATAGTAATTTAGGTGCTGTAGTCGCCTTAAGATTTTATGCGTGTCTGTTTTGATTTCAAAATTCCGTTTTTGCGAAATGGGTAAAGATAAAGTAATGTAAGTATGTAACTGCATATATTTAAGGTATTCTAACAGTCACGTGATATTATTATCAAATACGACACGCTACCCTCAATACATGACAGTTACTTTAACTACGATTAATTTATAACAGAAATAAAGCCACCATGAATCATTTAGCTTCTTCTGGACGAGCTTGCTACGTTCTCGAGATCTTAGCCCTTGGGCTTTATGTAAAGCCATCAAGAGCGGACCCGTATTTATATAAGCAATTTTTCAACACATTTGCTCATAAAGTGGGTTTTATGTCATTGTTTTAAGGTTCATAAGAATATGTTTTACCCATCCCGTGCATAAGTAATGGTTTTTTTCTTTTAAATTTCATCAAAGAGATCAGATCTTATTTTTTATTTAAAATTAAGTGTAAATATTTAACTATTTGTAAATAAAAATAGAATTCCACTAAATTATTTAAATATAACAGAAAATTATCATTTATTTATGTTAAAACAGTGAAAATATATAGTTTAGTATTTTTTATTATTTGGCTGTATGGCATACTGTATGGCATACTTTTGCGAGCGAAAAAAGAAAAAATAATCGCGCCTCTTTTTCACTTGGTTTTCACAAACGGCATTTGTATTAATCAAATTGTTACTATTGTCAGAAATACAACAAAAAAAATTCTTCTTCAAGTGCAGAACTGAAAACCAACGTGTACGTGTTTCGTGCTCAAAAAAGCTGCATTAGAGCAATGTGTTGACTTAAGCGCTTAGACAGCTGTCAACCCTATTTTAAATCCCTAAAATTACTAACCTTAACGTCAATGTACACTTATGAGGTCGGAATGTTTGTCAAAACGTATAGAAATTTATTCCCTGACAATATAAGCCGTACCCGTGAACTGGGGTACAATAAGCGACTTTGCCTTTTCCATTCGAATACAGCTTAAAAAAATAAAAGTATAATATGTATGGCACCAAAAATATACAATCACCTTCCTGATTATTTAAAAAAATAAATGTCTCTATTTTCAAGCAAAAATTGTATGGTCTAATAAGTGATAAATGTTATTACAGTTTAGAAGAATTCTTCTCAGACTCTTTTAAATGAGTTTCTGTTTTAGTTTATTTTAATTATATTCTAATAATTAGCAAGCATGTTAATTTATTGTTTAAACGTGTGTTAAACTTAAAAACATTTGTACGCTCATGTGAGCAGAATTTGGAGGTTCTTCTATTATTTTTAACATCTTTTGTATACACCCGTTTTTTACAAATAAACTGTTTGATTTTGATTTTTGATTTTGGTACACCGCCAGAAATACTTTCCGAGGCGCAACATGCAAGTGATAGTTTGTTGCCGCCAATATCAAAGGAAAGTGTATATTTATTTCTTTCCTCGCAAATGTGTTGAAAAACGTCGTATGACACGCGTGCGCATTGGATATTACATTCTTGGCTCCGTTGAGCCTCGCCGCCTCTAATGTAATATCCAACTTAGCACACTTGTATCACAATGTACTAATAATAATGAAATCATGCCGAAATCCTTAATTTAAAAAAAATTCATTATCATGCAAAACAATACAGGCTCTCCTACAACGAAAATCAAACTAATGCAAAAGTCATACTCTACCAACGTAATATAAATACTTAAAAATCGTCGAAATTTTAAGAGAACAAGCAGGGTGAGACAGTGTGTTTAGGACAACCGGTTAATGAATTTTTCCTCTGCAAATAAGTGGAAATATATTACCAAATGTATTGATACATGTAATACATTCATATATTTATTATACTTATTTATAAATTTTAAACTTCTATCGAAAGTATTGTATTATAGATTAAAAAGCAACTATTGAAAAGAAAACTTAATTTAGACAAGGGAGCGAACATAAAGTCTGTGGATGCTAATTATAACACAAATAAAAATCGGCCAGGTGCGAGTCTAAGTCGGACTCGCGCACGAAGGGTTCCGTACCATTATCTATAAAAACGAGCCAAAAAATCACGTTTGTTGTATGGGAGCTCAAATTTTTATTTTATTCTGTTTTTTTAGTATTTGTTGTTAATGCTGTGATAGCGGCAACAAAAAAGCATTATCTGTCAAAATTTCAACAATCTAAATATCACGGTTTATGAGATACAGTCTGGTGACCATTATCTATAAAAATAAATAAAAAACCAGCAAGTGCGAGTCGGACTCGCGCACGATGGGTTCCAAACCATTATGTATAAAAACGTGAAAAAAATCACGTTTTTTGTATGGGAGCCCCCGTCTAATTAACACGGTTCACGAGTTACAGCCTGGTGAGAGACGGGCAGACAGACGGACGGACGGACGGACAGCAGAGTCTTAGTAATAGGGTCCCATTTTTTACCCTTTGGGCACGGAACCCTAAAAACGAGCAAAATAATCACGTTCGTTGTATGGGAGCCCCCTTAAAAATGTATTTTATTCTGTTTTTAAGCGTTTGTTGTTACAGCGGCAACAGAAATACATCATCTGTGATTTCAACTGTCTAACTATCACGGTTCATGAAATACAGTCTAGTGACAGACGGAAGGACGGACAGCGGAGTCTTAGTAATAGGGTCCCGTTTTCAGTCCAATAGGGATGTTGACAGAGTTTGATTTTATGAATTATTGTGTCTGAAACAAAAAATAATGCTAGAAATATATTAATATCCAAAAACAGCATTAAAATTGGTTTATAAATGAACAAGTTATTAGCATTTATATTAATGTAAGGACTAGCTATCTCGTTTTGTGGGGAAAGCTAGCTATCTCGTCTTGACCTACGCAAACAAATGGCGGTGACGTCACGTGCCAGTAAGTGCATCTCTTTTTCGTTGTTTGACAGTTTCCCCCTCTATTGAAATTTGTAACTTTTTTATTCTCAATAGTTTTCAAAAATAGTTTCGGTTTTGGGTTTTGGATTCAGTTCCTTTTGAAGATAAACAATAAAAAAATAGTCAACATCCCTATTATTACTTAGTTATTACTTTAAGAGAGAGAGCGTGGCGGCTAGTGCAAAGCAGATACCACGTTTTCTATGAAAATATTTTTACGAAAACAGCATTTTTTTTTGTATAGAATGGGTTGAAGAAGCCTAAAGCAGCTGGTTTGACGACCAATCAAAGGATTTGTTTTATGGGTTTAACATCAATAATAAAAAAGTGCATGTGCATGCTGCTTTAAGGAGACGTTACTTAAATATGGAAATATATTTTGATTAAAACTCCGTTTTTTTTCTTACTTTAGCAGATAAAAACATAAACGCTTCTGTACTTATATAAAATTTGGTGTAGAAGCCCATTTAGAAGAACAAATGTAAATATCGTGCAACTCGAACAATATTACAAACATTCTGGTCGAAAATAAAACCTGTGTGTGCAGTGTACATTTCTCTGTCAGCCTTTTGTATAGACAAACAAAATACAATCGTAGTCCATTCCAGCAATTTTAGAATTAAATACGATTTATTCTAACCTTAAATGGAAAACTCTCGAATGACGACCGTTGATGTGAGTCCGATTTGTAGAAGCTGGAACTATCGCTATAATTCCATTTCCGAACCTAAAAATCAATGTGAAATAGGCAAAGCAAGAAAAATCTAAAGTATGATAGGGAAAGCGAACTAAAGCGAAATCATTGCTACCATTTCTAAAACTAAAAAGGTTCTAATTATTATTAAAATTATAAAGCTAAACAGGTTCTAATGATTTAAAGAAAATCTATTTAGACCATATATAATTAAAACTACTTCAAAATGTCTTGCATTGTTAATTAAAATCTGTAAGTACTAAACTAACAAACTAAAATACACACATCAACAAAGTCTAGGGATATTTCACGATTTTTTATACAAAAATAGGTTTGTTTGAGAAGCTATAAAAGCATACTCGAAACACATGGAGGAATAAAATTTTCAGATGAGCAAGTGCTAAACCCGAATATTCAATTATAACAAATGAATTTAGTATTTTCTTGAGATTTGTGAAAACGTGACGGAAATGAAAACGAAAATGCACTTTTTTCTTGTTTTCTGTATAAAAACGGTGCGCAATTTTTTTTAGGGTTCCGTACCGAAAGGGAAAAAACGGCCCAAGTAACAATTTAGGTTCTCAAAAGGTCATAAACAAGTCCTAAAGGTATCTTTACAAACTAAAATTTAACAATGGCGACGTTTAAGAAACTGAACTAAAATTAGTGCCAGAAATAATACATTACCTACCTAAATACGCTAGTAGTTACGGGCTTGTACTATGCGCATACAGTTCGTCATCAAAGTTGGGTGTGATTTAGGCCTGAGTTATAATTTTTACAAGCTACAAAAAATGCATAAATAAGAATTAACAGAAACCTCGAAGTACACAAAGAATTTAAAAATGCCAGTAGGTTTACAAAAGGCTAAACCAGAACGAATTAGGTATTTATCCGGGCTAACTGGCTATTTGAATAACTATTTGCACGTCAAAGTTCTGGCGAATTCTAATAAACGGCTTGTAGGTATTTAACATCGGTTTTTCAATTATTAAGAGACCAAGTGGTTACAAAAAGATAACGTGCAAGACAAAGTTATTTTAGTATTTTGATTTCTAAAATATGGCTAAATTAGAACTTTTCCTAAACCTAATGGTCTAGGAAAAGTTCTATTTCAGCCATATTTTGAAATAAAAGCAAATACAACATTGTTATGACGTTTTATTAAAAACCATTATGATTTTTTACAAACTCACTGGTTCTAATACCTGTTTGTGATTTATTTTGCCTAAATATGAATTTTAAGCAAGACAGTAACCAATTTACGTCCTTTATAGGATTAAAAGGCCTCAGTCAGAACTTTCGCCTTCAGAGGATGTTACTTGGGGGCATATTACTAAGGCTCCGCTGTCCGTCCGTCCGTCCGTCCGTGATAGTTAGACAGTTGAAATTTTCGCAGATGATGTAATTCTATTGGCCCTATGACAAAAAATACTAATAACTAAAATATAAAAAAATTAAGGGGCTCCCATACAAAAAAAGTGATTTTTTTTGCTCGTTTTTATAGAAAGTCTGTCCGAGGCTGTATCTCATGAACCGTAATAATTAGACAGTTGAAATTTTCACAGATGATTTATTTTTATTGGTCTTATAACAACAAAAAATACATATTTAAAGGGGCTCCCATACAAAACACTTGTTTTTTTTTTGCTCTTTTTTATAGATAAGTCTGTCCGAGGCTGTATCTCATGAACCGTGATAGTTAGAAAGTTGAAATTTTTACAGACGATGTATTTCGGTTGCTGCTATAACAACAAATACTAAAACGTAGAATAAATTAAATGTTTAAGGGAGCACCCATACAACAAACGTGATTTTTTCCGCTTTTATAGAGATAATGGTTTTTATAGGGCGCGATTCTGACTCGCATTCGGCCGATTTTATTTCATTTTCGTCACGTTTTTACAAACTTGAAAAATTTTTTTTTAATAGATAGGATAGACAATTCAGGTTTAGCACTTGCTCATCCGAAAATTTTATTGCTCAATGTGTCTCGAGTATGCTTTTGAAGTTTCTCAAAAAAGACCAGTTTTGTATGAAAAATGAAAAAATCAAACAAAAAAAAATTAGAAAAATATTATGTGCATCAGCAAAGCTAAAATCCGATTCTAAATTGCTTAAAAACTTTGTCAAACATTTTTATGCTAGTAAACTGTGGATACCTTCGACAAAAATTAACTATTTTAAATAATAGTAAATAGACCAAGACTTAAGGGCCGCCAGACCTAACTTATTTTCTCATTAACCAAAAGTGTGGGGAAGAGTAGTGCTATTACCATTACAAAATGAATACCAGCTAGTCTGGGCCGACGGCCAATTTTCAGCTACCAGGTTCTGAAGGTACTTCTGAAAATTACTCACTTGTGTTGAACTCTGGGTGCTATGATAGTAGATTATGAGAGCTAACTCAAATATACAGAATCAAAAGCTTATATCGGCGGTCATAAATAGTGAGCCAGCAGAAAGGAATTACCCGAATATGTGCGTTGCTGGATGAAGAACTGTTGGTCCCATTGTCGGTGTTCGAAGAATTCCCGTTCTTGTGCAGCCTTCGTTTTTCTCTCCACGTGTTGCTGACTTGGTGCTTTGTTTTCACTGGCAAACTTGGCTTACAAGCCTGTGCAGACATGCGTAAAATGTAAGGATTAATGCTTTAATATTACGAGTAAGTATATCGCAAATATACAAGCAGGATTATTAGTAGGGTATAGTGTTCGACTCATTAAAAACAACTTTGAATTTTTCGAAGAACCTCTTTCACACGTTTGATCTTACTAGAGTAGACCAACCCTTAACCTTTACCGTTAAACCTTTCACGGTCCATGTAATCACAGATATGGTTTTAATAGTTAAAAAATCCAACTTTGTTTTATTAAATGGGTTTCATTTACCAAAACCTCAGTATCCATCCATATCTATACTAATATTATCTATTCTATACTAATATTATAAAGAGTTAAGATTTGTATTTTTGTATGCAACGAATAGGCTCCGAAAATACTGGACCGATTTCAAAAATTCTTTCACCATTAGGATGCTAAATTATACCTGATTAACATAAGCTACATAATTTTCCCAAATTCCCACGGGAACAAAGTCCCGGGCGGGAAGCTAGTCAGTAATATAAACAAGACATTTGGTAGCTTATAGAAAAAAATTAAACATCGATCATTCCCATTATGTTACTATTATATAATCAGGGCAGGTTCCCCTGTTAGCTGCAGGGGATCAAGGAGGTTGAGTTGCAATCATTCCATTCTAATGACCTGACCTGCCATGTACTGGATCATGATTAAGCATACCCTGAATGGGAACAATCTCCTTGAAAAAATATTCGAGTAATATATATTTTTTAACAGACGTTTTTCTAAATACGTATAAACGAGCTCACCTCTTGATAGTTGCTATTAGCCAACTCGATGGGGTAACCTATTTCATGTGCTGGCATGGTTGACGTTATTATGCTCGGTTGAAGGGGATATGTCAAATGATGATTCACCGGGGAATACATAAAAGGTTGTCCATACAACGCTTGTCCGTACATCACACATGGCATGGCTGAAAGAGAAATTATTGGCATTACTTACATATAACATTATAATAGAACTTCATTTTACAAAAACAAAACTAAGGATTTCGTTTACTTCTTCCCGATTTATAGATCAATAGTAAAGAAGGGATATAATCATTTGTGTGTAACTAAGGGCGCTATCACACTGCACTGGTGACTTTCGGACGAGTTTAAAGCGACGCTAGTTCGCTGCGGACTTGCCACGGATTCGCAACGAGCACGCGGCTCGCCGCAAATGGCGCCGTGGATTCCAGAATAAAATCTCGGCTACAAACTAGTCGCACACTCGCATCGAATACGTTGCACTTCCGCTGCCTGTACACCGCGCCGTCGTAAGCCCGCTCGAAAACCGCCAGTGTGATAAGACCCTTGATCAGCAGGCTGATTCCACTGGCGCTAGGAGAAAGAGAGTTAACTTACCAGAAGGGTGTAAATGCTGGCTGCCATCAGGAGCATGACTATGATGGCTGCCACCAGGGGCATTTCCATGATGGCTGCCGCCAGGAGTATTTTTATGATGGCTGCTACTAGGAGCATGTCCATGATGACTGCCACTAGGAGCATGATTATGAGGGCTGCCACCAGGAGCATGTTTATGATGGCTGTCACTAGGAGCATGTCCATGATAGTTCATGCTAGTAGCGGTTGGCATCGTGGGAGGTACTGCGGCCGCCGGCGCGTAATACATCGGAATCATTCCCGACAAGTATGGGAGGTTTTCTGAAATATGCATATACTTTCTACTTATCACAACAATATAGGTACAAATGCAAAAGTTTGTTCCGCTTTCGCGCCCCAACGACTCCATACACTTAGATACAATTTAGTGGGTACATACCAACCACTAGACTAACACATAGGGTTTGTTTCGAAAAGCTAGTTTATTAATATTGCTAAAAATGTCTAGGGATCACGGACGATTTTGGTGACAACAGAGTTATCTTTGAAAAGCTCCCTTCTACTCTTCTAATAGTATAAATATGAAAGAATTATTATTTGTCCTAATTTCACACCGGACTTTATTTCTACGTGAACAAAGACGCGGGCGGAAAGTTAATATTATTCATTTAACATTTTTAGATTTTTAAGAGTTTTTTAAGTTTTTTTAGTATTTTTAAGAGTGTTGCGCGTGCGCTTTCTAAACAAATCACGCGGCCCGTGACATCACTTAAAAAAGAAACCACAAGAAACTTATGCTAAGGCAGCAAGCAATAAGACTTCACTCTCATAACAGTTGATTGCTAAGAAAAACATAACTTTAAACATATGAACAGAAAGTTTTTCGCATATTAACATATGGAAAAGGGATATTTGCGTGATTTATCA
Organism: Aproaerema taeniolella; assembly: GCA_949987775.1. NCBI lineage: Eukaryota > Metazoa > Arthropoda > Insecta > Lepidoptera > Gelechiidae > Aproaerema > Aproaerema taeniolella. The sequence continues at coordinate 21,469,809 of OX465242.1, read as the reverse complement.
AATGAGACCTAGAATGTCTTTTAGAAATAGGTTTAAGGAATTAGATATTTTGACTTTTGCGTCCCAGTATATATTTAATAATCTTTTATTTGTAAAGAAAAATGAACAACTGTTCAAGAAAAATTGTGATAGGCACAATGTAAACACTATAAGCAAACATAACTTGGATTTACTAAACAGTCGTCTCCACAAAGTAACAAACTCTTTTACGGGTCAAAGTATTAGCTTAGCACACTAAGCTAATACTTTGACCCGTAGAGAGCTTGTAGAGAGCTCGCGGAATAGGTTCTTGTATGCGATCATAGGCGTGAAAATAGCACAATGAATGACGGAAGACCAGATCTACAATCATTTCGAATGCTGACATCGAATACCATTTCAAACCTTTTGAAATGATATTCGAATAATCTTCTTCGAAATGACCGAATGAGAAAGTAGTTGCGTTATGCGAGATCCTCCATGAAGGTCTGCATACCACAATATTATCGGCATGTACTTAAAGAAAAAATAAAATACTTACAAACTAAAAGAAAAATAAATAATTAAAATTGAAGTAATTTAGGAACTTATACGCTGACTTTAAATTAGTCAGCAAAAGTTTAAGGGACCTTTCTCCCCATAAAACTGAACAACATTCCCCAAGAACGCATATAAAATTCACAAAAAAAAGGTTCGATTAAGGCAATAAGCTGATCGTGAGTTGCTGTCGTGTTTTACTGTTTAATATTGCCCCTTATATGTGTTGTGATTGTGTTGTGATGTCCGATTTAATAAATTTGTCTTTCTTTCTTTCTTTGTATGGAGAGGTTTTTTTTTCATATTTATACCTATGTTCCTTAGGGAAAGTTGTTCACTTTAGTGGGCTGATTCACATCTTTAATTTTCGCTAACTTCATCTAGTAATCATACCTGATGGCATGGAAGCAATAGGGCTCATAATTGACATTTGCTGCGGCATGCCGACACCCAGGTAATACGCATTCATTCCATTAATTGAGTTCGTAGGCCAGTGCGTGGCAGCTATAAACAAAAATAGAAATTAAATTACATATGGTGATAGCCCAGTTGGTAATGAGTCAGAATTGTGATCGGAAGGATGCGGGTTCAAATCCTGGTGCGGGCTTGTACCACTAAATTCATCTTTTCGGATTTATGTAAGTAAGGATTTTTAATTTTACATCAATTATCACTTGCTCGGCGGTGAAGGAAAACATCGTGATGAAACACGCGCACGTCTGAGAAAATTCGTTTTCGAAAGGCGCGCGGTCCACCAAACCGCATCAAGCCAGCGTGGTGGACTATGGCCTAAATCTACTTCGTACTTCGAAGGGAGGCCTGTGCCCCTTGGTGGGGAATTATACGAGCTGATAAAATAATAAAAAATACAACGTACTAAATACTCGACCAAAACAATAAGGCGCATGATAGGAATGCGATTTCGGCGCCCGACCCTCGCTTACCCCGCGCCTAGTGACGCGTCATTGTGTACTCGCTCTCGGCAGTGACAGATACTACGGTTAGTACGTACTAGCGCTTTTCAATTTTATTTTAGCGCTTGACGAGGCTATTTTTAGGGTTCCGTACCCAAAGGTCAAAAACGGGACCCTATTACTAAAGCTTCGCTGTCCGTTCCTCTGTCCGTCTGTCCATCCGTCCGTCCATCTGTCACCAGGCTCGTGAACCGTGATAGTTAGACAGTTGAAATTTTCGCAGATGATGTATTTCTATGTGCTCTATAACAACTAATACTAAAACCCAGAATAAAATAAATATTTAAGGGGGCTCCCATACAAAAAACGTTATTTTTTTGCTCGATTTTATAGATAAGTCTGTCCGAGGCTGTATCTCATGAACCGTGATAGTTAGACAGTTGAAATTTTCACAGTAACAACAAATCCTAAAAAGTAGAATAAATTAAATATTTGAGGGGGCTCCCATAAAACAAACGTGATTTTTTTTGCCGTTTTTATAGAGATAATGGTTTTTATAGAGTCCGACTCGCACTTGGCCGGTTTTATAGGTAATGGTACGGAACCCTTCGTGCACGAGTCCGACTCGCACTTGCCCGTTTTATTTTTTCTTGTATGTGAACAGATCCGCGGGCGGAAAGCCACCGATTGAGCGATTGACTGATCGATCAACGCACAGCCGAAACCGCTAAACCCAAAAAAAATTACCGACATTGACTTCATAAGAATTTATATTATTAATGAACTAGCATCCCGCTCGGGACTTCGTTCCCGTGGGAATTCATGGAAATTATGTAGCCTATGTTACTCAGGGATAATGTAGTATCCTAATGGTGAAAGAATTTTTGAAATCGGTCCAGTACTTTTTGAGCCTATTCATTACAAACATACAAACATACAAAAATAGGTACAAATCTTTCCTCTTTATAATATTAGTGTAGATGAACATTCTGAACGAAAAAAATACTAAATAATCGTAGACGAATTCCCAAATAAACTGCTAAAGCTTACAGAAATATGTGCACACGGCAGCACATCAGGCTACACATGTTGACCTTGACGTCGCCCTTACAGTTGGCACTTTCAGTGTCAGCACAGCGTGGAACGAATGAATTTAGTCATTATAATTCGCAAGTCCGCTTTTTCAATATCAATGGTACTTAAGATAGTATTGTGTAAAAAACCGGTGTAAAAAACATATAAATATGTGACCGACTTTGCGGATGCTCTCTCAAAAAACCGCCCCGACAGATACAGGATGGCCCACACAGAGACGTCTAAAAGAAAAACTTGGCTACGCGTGCCAGGGGGCATTCAAATCACCCCGTGTATGTTCCACGATTACCTCGCCCGTAATAGCGGCGGATTGCAAATGAGTAACCTGACGTGCTGCTGTCTGTACCAAGTCCGTTTTATAATACGTGTCAACCACCGTTCTAGTAATAAAGCATTCTCCTCCCTTGTTCCAATAACATCTTAGTTGTCATGCGCACAATTGTTCTGTTCAGTTTAGTACAAATACATACAAGCAAAACGATCTACTTCTTTTTCACATTCAAAATAAACCGGATTCTTCACCTTATGTACACATCACCAGTTATAAACCACCTGTTTTGAAAAATCATTTCATAAGCGATCAATATTTAAAATCAAATACCATTCGCATGTGAAAGTGGTTCAACTCGGCTAGTGACCGTTACAAAAGGTCTTTACGGCAAAAGAGGTTGCATACTTCACATTACTCACCGACAGTAGTAGTAACAGTAGAGGTAGATTGCACGGGGGCCGAGTTGGTGACATGACGCCGCCGCGACACGCGTGTCTTTACGGCAAAAGAGGTTGCATACTTCACATTACTCACCGACAGTAGTAGTAACAGTAGAGGTAGATTGCACGGGGGCCGAGTTGGTGACATGACGCCGCCGCGACACGCGTGTCTTTACGGCAAAAGAGGTTGCATACTTCACATTACTCACCGACAGTAGTAGTAACAGTAGAGGTAGATTGCACGGGGGCCGAGTTGGTGACATGACGCCGCCGCGACACGCGTGTCTTTACGGCAAAAGAGGTTGCATACTTCACATTACTCACCGACAGTAGTAGTAACAGTAGAGGTAGATTGCACGGGGGCCGAGTTGGTGACATGACGCCGCCGCGACACGCGTGTCTTTACGGCAAAAGAGGTTGCATACTTCACATTACTCACCGACAGTAGTAGTAACAGTAGAGGTAGATTGCACGGGGGCCGAGTTGGTGACATGACGCCGCCGCGACACGCGTGTCTTTACGGCAAAAGAGGTTGCATACTTCACATTACTCACCGACAGTAGTAGTAACAGTAGAGGTAGATTGCACGGGGGCCGAGTTGGTGACATGACGCCGCCGCGACACGCGTGTCTTTACGGCAAAAGAGGTTGCATACTTCACATTACTCACCGACAGTAGTAGTAACAGTAGAGGTAGATTGCACGGGGGCCGAGTTGGTGACATGACGCCGCCGCGACACGCGTGTCTTTACGGCAAAAGAGGTTGCATACTTCACATTACTCACCGACAGTAGTAGTAACAGTAGAGGTAGATTGCACGGGGGCCGAGTTGGTGACATGACGCCGCCGCGACACGCGTGTCTTTACGGCAAAAGAGGTTGCATACTTCACATTACTCACCGACAGTAGTAGTAACAGTAGAGGTAGATTGCACGGGGGCCGAGTTGGTGACATGACGCCGCCGCGACACGCGTGTCGTAGAACAATGATGCTTGTGTGACGATTCACCTTCTTGTTGCGCCTTCGAAGAGCGCTTTAGTCCATGTGGCTATAAATCAAATGTATATTTTCATTGTTTTTTTATAAACTGTCGTCACAGAATAAATAATAGTACTAACATATCCGCGGCAATATAGTTTTCAGCCGGACAAAGGATTCTCCCAAGGATTTTCCACTATGATCCCTCGCCCTCATCCAGCGGTAGAAAGTTAGCAACCCTCGTATGTTATTTACTGACCCTTACAGAATGCCTGGCAAGAGTTGACAGTTGGCACTTTCAGTGTCAGTACAGTGTGGAACGAATGAATTTAGTCATTATAATTCGCAAGTCCGCTTTTTCAATATCAATGGTACTTAAGATAGTATTGTGTAAAAAACATATAAATATGTGACCGACTTTGCGGATGCTCTCTCAAAAAACCGCCCCGACAGATACAGGATGGCCCCACACAGAGACGTCTAAAAGAAAAACTTGGCTACGCGTGCCAGGGGGCATTCAAATCACCCCGTGTATGTTCCACGATTTTTGTAGAAAGTACCTAATGTAGAAAGTAAAATTGATTAAATATTTACCCGTCTTACCAGCGCTTCTACCACATTAGTATGGCCAGCAGAAGTTGGTTGATAAGCAGCATTACATCTCGCCAAATGTTCTTTCTTCTTTTGCCGGGTTTCTTTCACTACTTTCACGCGTTCACCCTTGCTGCTAGAACGACTCTCTCTATGAGTTTTCAGTAGGATCTTCTCCATATCTGCGTTGTGTCTGTTAGTAATCAAAGGGGTACGTATTACAATCCCGAAGTACAAAATACCGAATTTCATAATGCCTATGGGTGAAACACCGAAAATCTAAATACCGAATGTTTATTTGACCAAAATTTTAAAATAGACTAAAATACCGAGAGCTAAAATACCAAAAACTAAAATAGCGATAAAATATTCAAGAATAAAAATGTTTTATTTTGTCTATTTATGAGACAAACTAACCTAACCCATCCGTCCTCTATTTTGAACATCGTTGTTTTAAACATAGGTATTTCGTGTATCGGTATTTTGAACTTTCGGCATTTTAATCCTTCAGTATATTGATCTTCGGTGTTTTAAGCATAGGTATATCGTGTGTAGGTATTTCAAACTTCGGTGTTTTAAGTGTCGGTATTTCAATCGTAGGTATAATGAATTTTCGGTATTCCAATACATACCCAATCAAAGTAATAATCAAAGGAGAATGAGCAAAAATGTATGACCGCCGTCCCCAATGGTTGTATAAAGATGTGACATATGTCATTTCGAAGGCTATAACAATAGATTCATTTAGCGTTGTGCCTTATACTTGATCGAAGGTTGTGCCATAACAACGGAACTTTTGCAAGAAGTAAACTACGAACCATTTTGTGATATATTCATTCGGATGGAAAGCTAGTATACGATAAAATGGTGTATAGTTCCTTTCCTGTACGAGTCTCACTGTGAATGTAATATAAAGAAATGAAGCTATTATTATGACCTTTAAAATGACATATGTCACAACCTTATCGACACTGGGGACGCAACCGCTCATTCTTCTTAGGTAACATGAACTTATTCTTAAAACATTTACAAATATCTTTAAAAAGGTTGTTCCCACTCGTTTAATGATTTGCTAAGTTTAGTAGAGAAACGTGCACCTGCCCTGCCTAAGAAAACGCAAACTACGCAAGTTATAATAAGTCGTACAATTTTATTTCAGTACATCTAGCATCTATCTATGCAGGATATATTTAAGAATGTTGTTTTAAGCCCACATGCTCCTTGTTACATTTCACGTGTTTAAGCATTCACGTTTTTTGTCATGTATACGCCCATTCCTTTATATCACTCAGGTAAACCTTTAAAAAAATGTAATATTATGAGTTTTGGGAATTTCTTTAAGTCGCATCGCCGCGAAAATACCTACCTTTACGCGAAATACCTTTAAAAAATGTAATATTATGAGTTTTGGGAATTTCTTTAAGTCGCATCGCCGCGAAAATACCTAAGACACGGCATCGCAAATAATTTACTAACAAAATTTACAATCAGTATAAACTATGTATTACCTACTATATTAAGTTAAAATATTGAATGTACTAACTTGTTAATAGCCGACTCAGTAAGACGCGCTGGTATGTAGTCGCCATATCGCGCCATGGCGCTTCTGTCGCCTATCGTGCCAGACTCGCTAGAGCTTATTTCACCAGAATCGCCCGATGTATTGGAAGGCGTGAAGATACGCCTGTGAACAAACCCTTTCATGTAACAACCTACCTGACATTTCCTTTAAACAAAATTTAATATATTTTTACCACAAAATCTTAGCTCTGTTTAACGGCTATTATAATCTTATTTAGAAAAAAATAAACATGGCTAAAATACCAACAAACCATGGCATTACACTAGTTAAATAGAGTTACAAGGTTTTGTGGTAAAATCTACAGTTTCTAATATCTACTACTAAGCATTAAACTAAACAGTAACTTCCGTTTGTAGCCTGGAGAAGAAATGTTGACCCTTGCAATGTGTGAAAAATAAAGTGGAAGAAGCGTGTTTCGGTTTTATGTCCATTTTAAGTGTAAATGACTCGTTTTGGTAGTGGGTACTAATTCTAACCTTCATTGATTTTAAAAAGGTCAAAATTCAAATTTCTTCGACAGAATACTTGACAAATTATTTTTTGCAAAAGAATCATGAATTATGTAATCAATATATTAAGAATTCACTTGTACTATCTCATTGACGTAACCGCACCCTCACATTTGTAAGAAAGGGAACGTTAGTCTAGAAGAATAATCTGAAAGCCTTCTCCTTTTGATGTTGAACGGCATTTAATGTAACAGTTTGACACCGGGTTGTTCAAACTCGTAAAATTCAAAAATTCTTCTAGTCTATGTTGCATCTCTTCGATTAATATCGGTTTTGATTACAAAAGTTTTGCAAAACATGAAAGGCGCATGTTTCTGCAACCTCCAAATGATATCTGATTTTTATCCAAATAGTCACAAAGGTCTTAAAATCGCAACGACGATATTTGTTTTATTAAAGTACCGCAAGGTATGATTATGTTTGTTTTTGATTGTTACATTAATTTCATGAATAGAAAAAAATAAGTGATTCTGGACAATTTTCCGGCCCATACAAGTATACATATTATACTTAATATGGCTACGAAACTGTCAGGACACGAGTCCTACTCCAAATTGGCGGATACAACAGAATGTGAGCAATCCACATGAGCATTTCAGTAAATTTGAATCAGGATTGTTTACAAAAAGATACAGTAATGTTACTACGAGATAAAGTGGACGGATGCGAATTAGTGTGGCTGTGAACATCTCCACTAACACCGTCATTGACAATGACAATGACAAAAGCCTTTATTTCCTCATTAAAATTACATTTACATGCATATTATAAAAAACATATTAGATTTAAACGTTAACATTACATATTAACATTTAGTATTATTGATTATTAATTAATATTTATTGTTATTATATTTATTCATTTCTTTCGGACAAAGGCCTCCCCCAGTAACTCCTCTTTTCAATTTTGTGTCGCTCTCCACCAGTATTTTTCTATTAACCATTCATAATTATAACATTACTAAGATGCTATGAAGTCAATGAAAATTAATGATGATAAATAATGGCTATCAAAAAGTGTTGATAACATAAAGATACATTCGCAAACGAACAATAAGGAAAACAGATCTTGCTATACCACAGTATTACTAAAAATCACTAAAGCTAAATAAGATCACGTGATCTCTACCACCTCTACCATGAAACTGTCATAATCTAAAAAATATGTACCTACATATAACTCGTGAAAGCAAATGACAAAAAAGGATAAAAGTAATTTTCTCACCCTTTGGAACTACGACTTTTAGAACCTGTTGCGTTTTCTTCGGAGGCTAGGTTAATTTCCTCTACAGGAACATGCTCGTGAAGGTCGAAATACCTGTTGGAAAAAAAAAACAATGTTAAGACCGCGCTGCTATTACATTGCCAGTTGACGGCCACATTATGCGAGAATTTCATCTCGTAAACCGATCTCAGTTGTTTATCTTCCTTCTCGGTTCAAACAAGAGGGCCGCGCAATTAAATGAGGACGCCTCTTTACTCTACTTCGGTAGTACATTTTACTCTTATCATAATTTTAAAATCACTGAATGTACGTTTTATAGTAAACGTTGCATTTAAATCAATATAACAATATACTTTCTCTACTTTCTTTCTTTTCTTTGGTTGTCCGTTTATTTATTAGGTATCATTCAGTCATTCATCCAGCAGGCCGAGTACGATAGTGACAGCACCGCGACAACACCGTGGTCCTATGTCAAAATGTCAACATTGACGACGCCATAGGGCGAGCAAGCCTTTGCGCGGGACCCTCGCGCAATCAAAGTGAAGTTTCAGCGTGAGCCGAGCGCGAGTTTGTCGTTATCGTGCTAGAGCTGCAGGATTGTAACCAGTAATAATAATGTTTGAGCTTACCTTTCCAAAGTTTCATTGTAATTGAGCTGATTGTAACTCAACGGGGTTTCGGTACTGGACTTGCTGTCACAATGGTCATGATGTGGACTGATGCCGCCTAACATAACCGAGTCACGTTCCTAGAACACAAAAAAATAATTAAATATAATAACTAAGGATTTTATTTGACTGCACTACTAACTGCTAAGATCAGTATCAGAATCTTCAATACTATGTTAAAAGAGTACAGTACGCACCCATTAGTAATTTTGTAAGTTTTCTCCAGTCTAGCTATCCACCAAAATTAGGTCTAAATATTAATATAACGGCCGGTTTGGTCGAGTGGTAGTGACACTGCCTTTTGATCATGGGTGTTTATGTATGTCTTTGTGTATGTTCCAAAGGACCCGCGACACAAGGGAAAACCTTAATGTAGGCCTTTCAGTGTGCAAAAAAAACTTACATAGTAGCTGTGCTCAGTCTCCTGTAACTCAACTCTTAGCTCTTCATCGACTTTTGGCGTGTTCTCTATTAGGGTCTCCATAAAAGAAGCCAAATCTTGGCAGCGTTTTGACATTTGCTGCTTCGCTACTTCCGCGGGTTTCGTCAAGACCTGCAAAAAATGTTTTAAATAATACATTATAAATTTTAACGACGAAATGTGTTTTTCTTTTATTATTTTTAAAAAAAGGCGCAGAATCAATTTCGATAACATGTTTATGGGTCTACCTCTGGAGTATACTCTTACGAACAAAAAAATAATTTTGTGAATCGGCCAAAAATTGGTGGAGTTATCGGGTACCCAAAATACAAAAAAAAACATAAAGTTGATTGAAAACTGACATAACCCTTCGTATACTAGGAAATTTAAAATTATCGAAAATTAAGGATGTGAATCGGCCTACGAAACTGAACAAAAGAAATATATATGAAAAAAAATCGCCTCTCCATACAACTTAAGTGACTAGCCGATTGCCTTATTACGAGAAGTCGTAAATTTTTTGAGCAATTCATATAGGTTTTCTGGGGAAATTCAGTTAGTTTCTAAGGAAGAACCACCCCCTAAAGTATCGTTAGCTAATTTACAGTACAACGTATGACAGTTATATGTATAACGTATGAATTTGTGTAGATGTAGTTATCTTGCCTCAGTCAAAATCCTAATAATGCTTTCTCTGAGACATTGCACTCTTTTTCTTTCTTCATCGGGAATTTTATGTTTACTTTCCATTGGTGGTGGTTGAAATACATCAGGATTAGCAGGCCCCTGAAAGAAAACAATAAGTAAGAGAAGCTCTTAAATCACATGTCTCATTAATATACAATATGGTTTTCCAAACCATACTGGTTTTCCAATCTTAAGTACCTAATGCTTGGAAATAGTTTGAAGGAAATAATAAAAAATTGCATACGGAAAATTCCTAGTGTCACCAAAAAAGTTATACGTAGCTACTGTGTTATTAAAGTTATGAGACCCACTTAGCTGGACTGGTTTCCTTACATCGCTTTATTAGTTTTGGCTTAGCCCTAGGGGTGGAAAGTCTGAAATTACTTAAAGAGGAATATATAATATAACTCACTTCAAGAATGAAATGTTTTCCAATGACAAACTCCAGCTTACGAGACCAGGGATTGATAAAAGAGGCCCATTCAGTCTCGACTTTGACAAAATCACCGTTTTGAGTCATCAACCTAAAAATAAAACAATCAAAATTGTCGTAATTCGAAGAATAACCAAATTCTCGACATATTTTGCAATTAAAGACTCAAACAACGCCAGCAGAAACTGACAGCATAGAAAAGAAAATATCTACTAACCGGTAGCATTTAGATCGTGCCATGGCACCTTCCCTTACAATGATTTCATACACTTGCCGCAGGTAGCATAAGTCGTCGGGGTGGTATAGTTGTAGTGTGTCTTGGTCTGCTAAGTCTTGAGGTAGATAGCCCAAGTAAGGGACCGCCTCAGGATCAAGATACTCCAAGTTGCCAGTTGCGGTGTGCCGAATCACAAAAGGGATCGGTTTCGCAATTTGCTCGAATGGCGCTGGAAACAGCAACGTAAGTACATATATCATATTAGGTCATGATCATAACTTTGTACATCGGGTTTCTTTTTATCGGAATCCATTAATGAAGGCGATATTATGATAATGTCACATAGTGCATAAGTGGTAAAAACTTCTGGCAGGCCAAAAGCACTTTGCCCACGCAATTTGTCGAGGACTGTCTGGAAGTCGTTAAATCGACTCCGAACGCAAGTCGGCCGGAGCAAAGACAACCGGGCCATATGGGGCTTTTTAAACGGAGTGGACCTGCTGTGTGAGTGCGGAATAATGCAGCAGACCATGGCCCACTTAACCTCATGTCCCAAATGTCCGAAGACCTGTACCAATGAGGACTCAATGAACGCCTCGGACAGTGCTATCGCTGTGGCCAGGTACAGGGCAAACAAAATTTTGTCGCGATGAGCCAGAAGAAGAAGAATAAATAATCATTGAAATAAAAAATACAGTTTAGTTTAATTAGTGGAAAGACTTTGTAATTATTAAGTGAGACAATAGCTGCTGACAGGCAAAGCTTTACAATGTTTTGTCCCGCTCTGTCATCATTCCCTGCCAATTAAATCTTTTTAAAAAATCTCAATGGTCACTAGCTGCGCTGTTATTATAAAGGAATAGGTAAATATAATTGACTTACTTTTAAAAGCGGAAAAAAAAGGTGTAGCTTGAATGACTAGGTAGACTTTCTCTTTCTCGCTAACATTTTTGAAAGTCAGCTTCAGGAGGAACGGCAAAAAGGCGACGGCTCGCTCCTTCACACTGAACCCGGTGGAGAGGGTCCTGTACTTCCTGATACGACACACCATCGTGCAAACAGAATTCTGAGGCGTTGTCGTCGTCGACGTCGACGGTGCTACAATGTTCACGGCAAAAATTATTATCAAGCCTTTCTTTGTAATAAATTTCACAAAATACTCAAAATTTCTGATTGCCGTGGAAACGTTGAAAGCAAAGACACGAAAAAATATATTAAGTACTGAAATAATTTTGTTACGGAAACTAAATTAATACTAAGTTGTTATTAATAATAAAATTAGCTTTTAATTTAAGATTCACGCCTTCAAACCACCGTCTTGGTGATCCAATTGTTTACTAGTGTGTCCAAACTAATCCAACAATGTGAAAAACCGAGTTTTTCAATAATCAAGAGAATGCTAGTTTTTAAGTTTAATTACATGCTGCAAGTTCAATAATCATGACTAATTTATTTTAACAGTACTTAATTATTTAAAAGATTGTTTCTGAAAATCGCATGAACAAATTGTATGATTTTACGAAACGTTTATGAACGTAACTGGAAGAACTTTAGATTTTTTAGAGAAAAGTTCTTGATGGCCACATGTTTTGTAAAGTGCCTATTTATTTATAGACCAAGGCTTAATTTGATCTTTTCCGTCTCGTCGACTAACTAAAAGGTTGGGATTATAGTTTAAACGTTCTGTTCAAACCACAGTTCCCAACCACACTTGGGGCTTCACCAAATATTTTTTTCTTCTTCTTATCGTGTAGGTATAGTCAAGTATGTGGCGAACTAACTAACCCTGGTGTCAGAGTTTACCAATTATCTAAGACTCGGTTATGGAGATTTGTCATTTTTAAATAATTTTTTTGTCATTTTGTCTGATTAGGTAGTAAACGCAGTTTATTTGTGAAATGAATAATTCGTAGACGCTCATAAAGTAGTATTTTGGTGCGTCTATTAAGTCAATTAGTGAAATTAAACATGGTGGAATAGCGAGTAGTGAACGCACGTAATGTTTAAAAACATGTGATACGTACGCCCGCCACCGATTGGACCCTGAATAAAACGTTCAGGGGTTAGACTTTAAATGATAGTAACAACGGATCAGATTTTATGCGTCATCAAGAACCTAATTTCAGCAATTTACGCGCAGAATATATTACATTCATGATTACGGTATCCCATTTTACTGACACGATTGTATGTTCAGTTTTATTTTAAACTAGCATTCACTTATTTCATCCTTGTGCCAATCATTTAAATAGAATCTATTTCAATTGAATATCCAAGACCTACAAATAGATGAACTAATCTATGAAAACACTTATAAAAAAAGAACACAACGAAACACACTCATTACGCCAGTCATATTTATTTAACACGAGAAATGTCTAAATCAACAAACTAACGGCTAATTCTGATTTTAATATATGTTGTTAGGACCACTACCTACTGGTAGTGGTATCGTATATCCAAGTTTGCAACACTCGAAAAACCACGAAATTTTCGAGCCTTTTTTAAGTATTCTCAATATAAATCCTAAATCATGCGTTTAAAATTAAAATTAATAAGTTTTTAAAGTAGAGCAAAATTGCGAGAACCAGCTCTGTACTTACTAACCGAGAAAGTACAAAAAAATGTTTTTTCCAAAAAAAGTGAAATTTAAAAAAAAATCTGATAAGACCTAGTGCTGCCAAATCTCAAACGAACAAATACTAGTAATTTACCTGAAATCTCAGGAAATTAGCACAGGTCTTTCGAAGCTGCTAACTTGGATATACGATACTGGTAGTAGTCTTAACAATATTAAAAAAAAAATCTGAACTAGTCTGGCTAGCCGTTTGTATTAAACTAACAAGTTTAATATTCAATATGACTGGCGTACATGTCAGGAAGCAAGCAATATTTTTTACTTTTGAACAGCTGTTTTGTGTCTTAATGAAATTTCATTTTCCGTGTGGAATCGTGCCCACGATTATAAGCCTTATAAAATTATGCTTCCAAGTATCCCTTATTTGCAACCTTCGCGCGATTTTTATCGCACGCGCCGTAAACAAGCGCGCGACGAAACCATATCTTTTAAGGACCCAAATACATAAAAGCGAATAACAAGGGAACAAGATTTTTTAGATTTTCAATTTGCATAAGTCGTTTTATTGGGCAGGCTACGAACAAAACAATTTTTAACGGATTATTAAAAATGTGACTCTTAATTTTTCAAAAGAACCTAATTAAAATTTAAACGCAATAATATAAGAACATAATAAAAATAAAATAAAGACAAACACATTGATATCCTTTGTTTTTCTCTATAAGTTATTATTTACCTATTGTGTAGAAGTGTCAAACAAGTAACAAGTGTTGGTGTGTAAAACTTTGAAAGCATGGCGTGAAAATTAAGATGTAGCTTAAGGCGACTACAGCACTTGATAAAGGCAGCACACATAGGAATAGTGCCATCTCCATCTCTCAACAGGCCTGGGCCGGCAGTGCGAACAGTGTCGATACACGAAGTTTACGGACTATGAAAGCGTGCGTGCGTAAAAACATGTTTGAAAGTTAGAAAAAAGAGATTTATGGAAAGGTAACAGCTTAAATCGAAAAATGCGTTAACTACTTATCGAGAGTGTTCAATCACGAACATTTTGATAGCAAATTCAAGTTCCTGTTTGCATTTTACTATGGTTTTTACAGCTTAAAGGATACAAATTTTGGGTATTTAGAGGTGACTTTGTAAGCTTTTTCTATCTAACCAACAGTGCTAAATCATGTTTTCAGCAAACTACTTATCTAGTTTATGTCCTGAATATTACCGTAGTATTTTTTTTCTTCGATCCAATGCAGTGCTTCATGCTTATCTAAAATCGTAATTTAGGTGCCGTAATCGCCTTAAGACTAAAACAACAGTAACTAGTGCATGCAAAAACAATAGTAGAAAATAACATGAATTGGCACAATGGATTCAAAATTAACTATTTACCTTCTTCTTGCGTACCATTTACATTTTTCGGGATGCCAAACCCTGTCGAGATATGTGATGCAAAAACGTTTCGATCCTGTGAAATTGCATACTATTAACTAAACTTAATAAAACAACACATTTTTTATACATTTTAAAAACACTAAACAAAGTTCCAAAAAAACCTATGACAACGACAAGTCAGTAAAAGATTCATTTTAATTTCCTAGATTCATTTTCAAAGAAAAATATTTATAGAACTAATAGTTCTATAAATAATAGCTCTTTTTTGAGGCCATAAGTTAGACAAAAAACGAAGCCGTATTATTAATGAAGTAAAGGAAAACAAAACGTAAAGAAGGAAGTAAAAAAACGCACAACAGTAAGAAAAAAAAAGAATCCAACTTTTATTTTTATGCTAGCTTATCGCCCGTGCCGCATGGATTACCTACACGATTTTGGTTTAAAATTGGCTATATGGCTCCTTCCTTTGCTTATCCTGATGGATAAAAAAAAACTACTACTTGCTAGATATTTTTAAACGGAGAGGTTGGATAGCCGAAATATTTTTCGTGCATATTTTTAATTATAGGAGACCTTTGCAGTGCGATAACATAAGTAAAATTAAAATTATCTTTCGGTTACGAAAGCAACTGATCGAAAAGTTCCTGAACAATTATCCTCTACTGCGTCACAATCACAACAATAACCTATAGATACACTGTTACGAACACGACACAGTCAGTGGTTTTATTTCCCGCACGTGTTTGCGAGCGTGCACTTGCTAGCGAGCGGTGCTAAGTATTTTCAATCAAACGTATTATACATCCAATTACTTATTATTTTTATTTTTTTACGAGTGAACCGCATCAAAATCGGTCCTAAACGAATGGACCGATTTTGATGCGGTTTTTTTTTGTATGAAAGTTGACTTGATCGAGATGGTTTTTTTTATTGTATCAAAACATCAAAACATTGACACAATAAAAAAGAACCATCTCGATCAAGTCAGCTTTCAAACAAAAAAAACCGCATCAAAATCGGTCCATTCGTTTAGGAGCTAGGACAGACACACAGATACATACGTCACACTTAACGTAAATAGAAACTTAGTTACTTTAAAAAAACTTTTAAAACTTTTAACTTTTAAAACGTTCTTCACAAACCCTTTAATCTTTAAAAAACCTATCCAATGACACCCCACACGATGCCATTGGGGAGTAAAAAAAACATCCCCTACCCGAAAACATGTTTTATTTCGAAATGTTGTTTTATAACACATTTGCTCGTACAGGTTCTCTTATTTCACCAGTTCAATATCGTATTGTATCTCATTACGCACTTGTGCGTTATGTAAAACGCACGAGTTTTTTTTAATAAAGTAAAACGCACGGTGTATCAAGATGCTCTGTCTAAAAACGAACGGTACTTTATTAAATCTTAGCAAAGAATTTTTATGTCAGAAAAATGGTCAACATTTTAAGAATAAAGTTAACTTTGGGAGATAAAATATAATAAATAAACATTTATTTCTTTAATTTAATTAATTTTGACAATAAATTACAACCATTTATCTGTAACGAAAACACAAAAATATTAATTTGCTTTATTACTAATACTGGCTGTTTTTTGTGCCTTTGCCTAAAAAAAGCACTGATGCGATGTAAAAATTATTCCGCGCGCCTTTTCTTTTCGCTGTATTATTTTGCTTTAACAAGTAATTAAAGATTTATTCATTTAAGAAAGTCGAGTTTTATTTAATTCCTCGCAAATATGTTATAAAACGTCGTATGACATACACGTGCGCTTTGATAATTACAGCCTATACTTTCTTGTAGCAATATAGCAATATTGACTCGGCTGTAATTTTCAACTTACCGCACTTATAATATACTATTACCGTTTTGTCGGCATAATTCATATTTATAACAGTGCCAAATTTCATCTTTGTAGTACAAAGGATTTCTGAGTTAAACCGCGGACAGACGGACATAGCGAAACTATAAGTTTTCGTAGTTTACTACGGAACCCCATAACCCTAAACATATTTGAGATGATGTGCCTATTCTATAGATGATGCCTTGAATACATCTCGGCACGTGACACCGTTCTGATTGTAGTCAATCGATCGACGTTCGCGCACGTGATTCTATTGAGGTATCCAGGTTACGTACAAAAAGTGGTAACGTCAGACCGCGGCGCGGCCTTTACTAATTTTATATAATCTTTTCTGTTCTGCCCAAATTTTAAAAACAATAAATTTAACAGCACGTCAGATTATACAATTGCACTACAAAAGCCGGCGCGATTACAAAAACAAAAAATTTGTATTTAATCCTGTACTCGCATTTTAGAAGACTAGTATTTGTGTTCGGTAGTGATATTAGAAATTACATAAGTATTTTAAACGCCGAGAAACTGTCTAATTAAAAAATTCTTATAAAAGTACTGTCGGCCGTGGACATAAAAAATATTATAAAAGGTATAACCGTTTGCCTTTGTAACATGTCATTTATTATGCCATATTAGATACTAAAATTCCAAGTCTTAAAGATCGCACCCGCCGGTAACCTGTTTTTTTTTTCGGTTACCCCATGGTGTAGCTATAGCAGAGTTTAGCTTTGATCTATTATGATTATGACAGATAATGGTAAGACCATAGAAAAGTGCCCAAACACTTTTATTTAAGACCAGCTAAAGTCAAGCCATTTTGATATTATTATTTTTTGAGTCACCTTTTTAAAATAAAGCTGTAAGAAGTGTTCTGTACAATTTTTATATGTATTTATTTTAAGAATTTTTTTATATTTTAAGACTTATTTGAGATTTTTGATTGGTTACTAATCCTTACTAATATTATAAACGCGAAAGTTTGTAAGTATGGATGTATGGATGTATGGATGTATGGATGTTTGTTACTCTTTCACACTCAAACGGCTGGACCAATTTTGATACAATTTGGTATGGAGGTAGCTGAAACTCTGGATTAACACATAGGCTACATAATTTTCCCAAATTCCCACGGGAACGAAGTCCCGGGCAGAAAGCTAGTGTTTTTATATAGGTGACGGCGGCGGCGGCGGCGGCGGCTTACGATCTTTAAAAGACTTGGGTGTTAGTTAGTATCTATAGTAGATATCACCATTTAAGTATTTATTAAGTTGTCCCTTACACCCAGTATCTGAAACATCGCGAAAATTACAAAGCGATGCGTGTTTGCGAAAAATTGTCTCGGTGTCCTCAGTAAACAGACTTTTCTAAGAAACTCAAATATTTTTATAAAACCGTCTCAACTTACATCTTAAATCATTATTACACATACTTAGTTAATTATTTTTTGTATATTATGCAATAAATTTCCTATAACAGCATGTTTACAACTATATATTTCAACAAGATCTATTACTGCTGTGTACCTTTAATAAAATAATCTTGATCGCTCCATTTTGCATTGCCAATAAAAATAGTCATAAGTACCAGTTTTATAAATTATTTATTACTTTATTAAAATCAATGAGTTCATCTTGGAGGTGAAACAGCACGTTTCAGCATGAAACGTGCTGTTTGCACGGCTACTGTGATGGAAAATATTCGATTGTAGTTCACAATTCCCAAGTCTCAATTAAAATAAAGGAAGGATATCTGTAGTGCTTTCTGAGTTCACTGATCCATATTCCTTGTAAAAGATCTCCCACCAAGAATTTTAAATTTAAAGTGAATTTAAGAATTCGTATGGAATTTTATAATTAATAGCGCCAACTTTTCAAAGTTATAGCTAAATCGAAACGTCTCCAGATAAGTAGAAATCGTGAACATAAATAATAACTGATATGACGAATGAGCTTGTATCTGAAGAATAAAACGAAGGAGGTATATTTAATAGTTAATTTAGTCTTTCATAAATCACATGAATCTAATATCTCGGCGATTTAATATTGTTTCTGTCAACGTAACGATCGTAAACCCGTTTTATAGATGCAGACAAACATAAACAAACTTCAGTTGCGAATTTTTGAAGGTCGGAAATAAGGTAAACTCCTAAGTGCTGGTAGGTAAAATTCGATCCTAATTACAATCAAACTTAAAGGTTTATTTTGGCTAGAACTTACTTACAACCTTCGAATTTCGAATTGTATGAAATCATGTACATCAAATAATTATAAAACTGAGCCAGTCAAGATAATAATAACGTGTTACTGTCTAGTGCTTTTATTAACCGTACCTAATGGGGTTATACTAGGATAGGATGCGAAAACTATGTTAGAAAATGCCCATTTATGTTTCAGTTTGAATAAACAATTTATTAGTGTCATTAAAAGTAGTGAAAAATCTAATATTTTTTGCTAACCATAGATAATATAGCAAAGCCCTGGAAAAATTAAAAACAAGTTCAAATTAAACTTACCCTCGGGTGTACGAAGTCTATAAACGATCGACCAATCCACATATCTTTTGGGAAGCCAAGCGCTGTAGTGAGGGATGTTGTAGTGTACATTACTACACCGTCCTGCATTGAGATCACACAGCAAAATCCGTCCTAAAAAATAAAATTAGAGCGTCACATAATGATAAAGCGGCCTAGTGCTAAGAAATTTTAAAGGGCGTAAAGTTCTAATAAACGAAATAAAATAGCACAGGGCCCTGATTCAGTAACTTCAGTTGTGTGTCGATGGAATGGTCGCCATTTTATCCGTTCAGGTGGCGAAATTGAGAACTATTTAATTTTCATATTCTTGCTGACAAGCAGCACCACCACCAGTGGCGCTACCAGTCAAAGCAGCCGTCATTAGATGTATGAAATTTGGATAGTTCTCAATTTCGCCACCTGAACGGATAACACGGCGACTATTCCATCGACACACAATTGAAGTTACAGAATCGGGGCCCAGTCGCTTTCCCCTTTTATCAGATTATGGATAAAAGTTCAGGTGAAAAGTGAAAACACATAAACCTAAAAAAAACGCATTTTCAGGTACTTTACACAAAAACTCATCCTTACTTCCTTACTAATATTATAAACGCGAAAGAATGTATGAATGTATGGATGTTTATTACTCTTTCACTGTCAAACGACTGGACTAATTTTGATAAAATTTGGTATGGAGAGGTAGCTGACGACACCCTGTATTAACACATACCGGCTACATCATTTTCACAAATTCCCACGCAAACGAAGTCCCGGGTGGAAAACTAGTTAAAATATAAAGGCAAAATCGGACACTTCTCGGGCTAACTCTAGTAAATAGAATCGAAAAAAAAACAAACTCTAAATGTCAGTGGCATATTTACCAGATTTTAAATTATTAATATTAAACTTCGGAAATAGATTGGAATTACAGGCTAAGTGGGAAGCTGAGCAAGGAAGTTAACTTGCTTGACGCAAGTCAGTTTTGTAAGCAAAGTAAACAAAAATAAGAGGGGACGGTTTGCAATTGCCAAATCAATCCTATTTTTTTTACTTGTATACAGGGCTTTAGGTATCTCTCTTTCAACCTCTCGGGTGGTTAATCAGTCCATGAAACTGAACAACTTTCCCAAGGAACATAGGTCAAAATACGAAAAAAAGTTTTGAGTTGCCATACAAACTTCATCAGCATATACCTAGCGCATTTTGTATGGGAGATCAAATTTTTTTTTCGCCGCAGACAACTTAAGGTTTCTTCAAAATCGTCGCACATGTGAACAATAACAGTCGGAATTCCGTTACTAATCCTGGCGAATATTTGATCTTTTTCGAGCTATGGTGCAGTATTATGTTAATTACTAACCAAATTAGTGATCAACTTACCTCACATTCAATGCTGTTCCCATCCGGACTAGCAATATCCATGTCCTCTGAACCTTTGTCGGCTAGTGCATCTTCCAGCGACGGGATCTCCTCAACTGCACAACAAAACGCACACGGAAGATAAACTTGTACCTATTATTTAGTGAATTCTATTATAAGAATCTGAAAAATAATGTTATTTCTACGCCATATTACCGTCCTTAAATAGCATTAGGTAACAATAAGCCAATACTTTACCTTTAAAAGGTCTACCAAGGGGCCAGTGTAACTATCAACCCGACGCAACGTACATAAAGAATCTAAAGAAGGAAGGAGCATGGGATCCCCCACGCCCTCTGTAATGATATGGTAATTAATAATTTAATTCCATTGTGCTCTCAACCAGCCACGTTAGCTCAAAAGAAAAATTTTAACTCAAAAATCCGAAAAAAAATAAAAAAATATTTGAAGTCTGAAAGTACAAAAAGCGAATTCGTATACATCTTTGCCCATGATCTAGATTGTGGTCAAGAGCAAACCCACTATTAATAAAAAAAAATATTGTCCACCAACCCGCATTGGGCCAGCGTGGTGGACTATGGCCTAAATCGCCTTCGTGTTTCGAAGAGACGCCCGTGCCCCTCGGTGGGGACGTATGTATATGGGCTGGTAAGAAGAAGAAGATATTGTTTAGATTCCACAGTAAGTGAACGGAAGTATTCGAGAAGCATACACACGACAGCACATCAAGGTATAAGATACGTTTCTGCATAGGCGTCGTCCTTACCATACCTTGTTTGCAATAGATGTGGTTTTCGTAGTGCTATGTATTTACATCCTAAACTTTATTTTCTGCTGTCCATGGGTACAGTGTTGACCATTAAGAGTATGGATGGACGTAATAAGATTTACATTTTTTTTTAAACTTCAGTTTTTTTTTAATTCAACTGAATGGATAAAATTAAAATACGAATTAAGTAATTTGAATATCCTGATGACATATTGTAAAAACCTTTTATAGTAACATTTTTACAATTGTATTTTTTTTAAGTTGATTTTATTTTTACCGCTAATAGGTACCTGATTCGTAACGAAACTAAGACTATTCACTCGATAATTTTATTTTTTTTCGGTTTCGATGACATCGATCGTAGCCGTTTTACGAGAAAAACAATTAACGATAGATTAATTTTATCGACGCTCAAGAGTAAGCCTTTAGATTTTATTTCGTGACACTAAAGTATAGTGTCTCCTATGAGTGATGACAGACCAATGACAAAACATACGTAGTAGACCTTCGTTAACACTATCCAGTGTCAGCTAAGGCGCTTGTTCCCCCGCCGACAACGAGGAAGAAACGTAAAATATGTGAAGAAAAACGTAATAGTTGATTGCTGACTGTTGATACTACTGGTGGAAACTCGCTTCCGACTAATTTGTCAGAGCTATCAAAGAAAAACGAACTCGCTAACTCGTTTCTAGTTTCTAGCTTTAAGTCCTGTATTTCCGTTAATCGTCGGCAGTGGGGCCACTGCATAGTGTTGATTATAAGCAATAAAATAGATACATAATTTATTGATGTCACCCACTATTTTCAGCCTCTTCAATTATGGTTTCAGTGGTAAGAACTTTTTCCTCAGTATTTGTGATCGTGGTCTCCGCCTGTGTTTCCGAAGCGACAATATCCGTTTGACTTTGAATTTGCTTTTTCTTTTTTCCATCTTTGTCCTTTGATCTTTTTTCTCCTGGCTGACCGATGCCGTCGCTAAAAATAATAAGAAGATTTTTTACTAGGCTCTTTGGTCTATGACAACTACACTAATTCATGAGCTGTGAACATTGGTGTGTAGAAACAAGGAATTGATTTTATGATGTCACTAGTGAAATATTAAAATTGTAAGTGTACCTCGTAAAATATTACATTTTTTTTAGAATATGTCTAATTATGGTAGATTTTCTTTTACTGACATGATAGTACAAAACTAATATTTTATAACTTCCTGGGTGGTACTCATCGGTATCTTGAAAGTAAATCGGGGCAAAGCTAAGGAGAACCCGATGAAACTAATATACTGACATCATACAATTTCCAAATCGCATGACAATCGTAGTAGAAACAATCATCAAACAGGTCATTATGTAAATGTGTCACGTGTTTTACAGTCTGATTAGATTTGGAACATGTTTTCTTACCTATAACTTTTAGGTTTTCCGCCATAGCCACTGCTGCCACTGGAATGGCTGCCTGAATGCGTAGACTTAGAACTGTGGCTGAAATAAATATCATAAGTAAGTTCACAGCATTGTTAAACCAAAAACGTCTAAGTTGACATTACTTTGTGTCGAAAATAAGTTTTTTGTGTACCTCAGGCGAGCACGATGAATTTAGCGATTCTAGGTATGTTAATATTTTATATATAGTCTAATTAGCGCCAGTTGAAGCCAAAAGAACCATAATTAGTGTCATCATAGTTTCAGAAGTATAGGTGGTTGTTTGTGTGCCTGGACGGATGTCAGCACAGCAGACACATCTCTCGTGAACGCAGACATCGCTCTAGTTCTAAGAATGACTACTTTCTTAGTGCCATCGCCATTATGTTTTAAAACAAGCGCTTCAAGCGTTTCGGAGCTATTTAGCAAACTGGGTGTGCCTGCGGGGCGGACGGGTCAATACAGCAGACCTGCAGACCCATCACGGTCACTACATAATTAAAAGGTGTGAAATCGAGTATTCAGATTTAGTGTTTCATTAGTGCCTCTGCCTTGGCTTTACATAAAAAAAGTCCGTTAAATTTGACATCCAAACATGACGAATTGACCTCTGCTGGTTCTTTTGGAATCAATTGGCACAGTTAAGTGTAAAAATATGTACCCAACCGTCTCAATTACATACAAAGGAATCTTGAATTATATAATGTTTTTTCATCATTAAATGTCTTTACTAAACTTCTTTAAAAGCATTTACAACATTTTATCAATAATATATGTATACATGATATTAAATATATAGATGTATCCTTTTGTATTTACATATTATAAGCGAAAATTTGCTGACATACTTACTTATAAAGATTTATGTGTATTCATCTATAAAAACCGTTTTTAGTAACATATTTGTGAAAAGATTCTTTGGATATATTAATACACTTAACTGTACTAATTAGACTAAATATTGGCATACCTACCAGTCGTTACAGTTTCGTGGGTCTATTGGTCTGAGGAATACAGTTTTTTGGTTACGTAGGTAACTTAGTATTCTTAGAACTTGGCAAATGGTATGAAATAGAAAATACTGAAAAAGATTTGGTATATTTGAGTACTAAAAAAATGTACGGTTGACTCGTAATATCCAGCCGACCTGCCTCATGAATATCCGAAACAATGCATCCAAAGTGGCTTTCACTAAATACGAGGTAAACAGAAACCCAGGCAACACCAGACGCCGGTGCACGTGCAGTACAACACAGCACGACGCGTGCCTTGCAACGCGGTATGCTGTGCAAACCCGCATTTAGTGTCTTGCGGCTAAAACTGTATCATCACAAATATTTCGTTTAAACTACCAAATCTTTTCCTTCCTTACTTGGACGGCACGTTGAACCGTCTATAATAACAGTTATGGATTGACTACAGTCGTTAAACCAAGTCCGAGGTCATTATAGGTCAGAAGTTCACCAAATTCTCGATTATAAGAAGGATTAAAAAGAAGGACCAAATCCTGGAACATTGCCAAGCTTATCGCGAGTGTAACACGGGAAAAAGAGCTCAGAGGAAAAAATATACTTTTAAAATACCCACCTTCTTCTAGACTGGCTGTTACTACAACTGTTAGAATAAGCCGAGTCAGATATTTTTGCATTCGTCTCCGAATCGTCGAGGTTGTCCATCTTAAAATACGAATTGATGCAAAAACTGCAACAACATAAAAATATTGCTTGGTAAGTGAGTAGACAGATTGTCACGTTGCTGCCCCTGCACTACGGAGCTCGGCGGCGGAAGTCTTACATAAAGCAAAACAATATTGCACTCTGCTGATGACAAGTTCGAGATAGGTATCGTTTGTATAACTTAACAAAAAGATTTACAAGTTTTAAACGTAATTCCCAGCTGTTCAATCTCCCATTGTAATCTCCTTTAAAAGGTGCATTAAATAAATTATATGTAATTAGTAATTATATGTATGCTATCTGGATCGTTAGCGTATCTAAAATCTGGTTGTGGTTTTTTAGATAAACCAAAAAAAAGCGCACCATTATACATATTTGATAAAAGAAAACTTTGTACACTATTTTTTATGTAAAATGTTTCTTACTGTGTTTGTGCAATAAAGAATATATATAAAACGAATAAAAAACTAGCTTTCTATCGCTGTACCAAAGTTCATCAATTTCGGTTCAGTAGTTTAGGCGTGAAAGCGTAACAGACAGTTACTTTCGCATTTATATTAGGGATTAAGAGGTAGACTTCAATATTATAAGAGCGTGCGGAATTACGTATGTATTAGTGATTATGATTAGTGATATGGGCTCCCATTTCCGCATTTAGGCCCTTAAGTGGCCCATTATGCGTGTGGGTCAGTGGCTACTCCAGCCACCTCAGCTCCGCCCAGAAGCTTAGAATCCTCCTGGGGATTTCAACATCTGCAAGGATTTTTGCACGGTGATCTGCCACTCCCATGCAGTCTAGGATTACATGGGCGACTGTTTCATCAACCTTTATGCAGTCCCTGCAGAGGGGCTGTCGGTGACGTTTAGTACGAATAGGTGGTTATTTAAAGCACAGTGGCCCGTGAGGGTGCCCACCATTATTCGTAGGCTACCTCTGGATAAGTTCAACAGTCTACGCGTCAAGCGCAGAGAGGGTCCTGTAAGGCTTCCTTCGACTACCGACAAGTGGTTGGTTACGTTGCGAAATTACGTAACTTCAAACGTCAAATCGAACGGACGAAAAACTTCCTTTTTTACTCCGTAATAGAAAGTAGGGGAAATAAATTACGTAGGGGCAGGCCTGAATATTTCTTAATAAAGTCCTCTCTATTTATAAGTGCCGTGAATGTAATGTTCACATTTTTAAATGTCGTTTATACTGTACTAATCATTCGGTGTTAAAAAGAAACAGTTTCTTGTCGCTTCATATTTTAGAAATTTGGGTTATCCGATTAGGAGTATGTGTTTTATTACAGTCCTGGGAGTAATATAACCTCTATGAATCCTGGGTACCAATTATCGAATATAATATGAAAATAAATACAAAGCCTTTCTCTTGCAAAATTTTCGGTTTCTGCATGCTTTAAATAAGTTAGTTATAACAAAACATATTTTTAAAACAACCTTTTACTGTCACAATTTTTTTCGTGTTATTCTCAGCAAACCCCTTACACGTTTGATACCCATATTACGGGAGTACAAAATAAAATAACAAGTCCGCCATATTGACGTCACTTATTGTCTTTCGAACTCAGCGAGTATACTTGCTCAATCAGTTTTATAATTCAGTTGCGAGATTGGCGTAAACAAACACACTTACATACAATACAATACAATATTCTTTATTACACATATAGGATTACAGAATATGTTTATACAGCAAATTTGAAATAATGTATACAAATAGGTAATGTATGTATGTATGTATGTATATGTAATTCACACATAGATTGTAAGTTAATAAAATCTTGTTAATTAATAAAAGCTTGTTAAGAAGGATCCACAAAAAGATAATACATATATCCATGCTCTACTAAAGACCACTTTTACACTACACCTGAAAAAGTAAAGTTCGCGTAATGTCTCAAGCGGAAACTGTCAGAAGCCAATTTGAAAACCTAGTCCATCCGTCTGTCTGTCTGTCAAGACCCTTTTTCTCAGGAAGGAGGTATCAAGCTGGAATTTATATCACATACTCAGGTGTACTGTCTATTGGAGCTGTGAAAAAATTACAGTTTGTTCGCTCAATTAGTGTGCATGGGTAGCTGTCAGCTGTCATCTCGAAATGTATGGCGGTACAGGGAGCAAGAAAACTTGAATGGTAATTCATATCTTCTATCTCTTTCTACTAGTTATAATACGAAAATAATAATATTTTGTGGTCTCTGTAAATATTTACATGGATTAGTATAGCTATTTTTTGAAAGAAAAATATTCGTACCTATTTGAAAATAAAATTACTTAACTGTAAATAAATTATTGTATGTGTTCATTGACACTATCGTTAACATTTACAAAATAATAATAACGTATATTTCCAAAAAGAAGTACTTAAGGAAGTTAGTTCTGCTAACTTATAAATTACAAAGGAGGGTTCAGATAATTCGTCCTGTAGGTATTACTTGCATTACAAATACCCAGTTGCAGTAACGGTCATTAGAATAAAAGCTTTTCGGTCATTATGTGATATTCATAGATTAATTTATTTATAGATAGATATGAGTTTCGACATTTATTATTTGAATTTCTTTCAAATACTGACATTGGCTAAATCACTATGCGGAGGCCATATTTAAAAGAATAGGCATAAGTTCAATAATAAATTTTGCTATTTTATTTATTGGAGTTGAGAAAGGGCATTATTAATTATAGTTGAGAATGTTGGAGGAGACTGGCAATGACACTGCGAATAATGACAACAGCGGTGGTACGTCTCAAGACGATAACGCTCCAATTAAAAAAAGGAAGACGCTTTGTAAAAACTGCAAAGAAATAATTTTGAATGTTCATCAATACTGCGTCAACACAATGCCGCCTGATAATGATAAAGAGATGGAATTTAAAAATTATCCAATTATTGGGACAGTTTCGAAAATGGTTAATGTGCATCGAAACACTGTCGCCAAAATTATAAAATCAGGACCAGTTTCTCCCTTAAAGAGAGGAAGTCAGACGAAAAAATTCTCAAAGATAGATGATTTTGAATGCGATTTAGTTCGACGCACAGTATATAGATTCTATACAGATAAGAAACTTCCAACACTCGATATGATATTGCAAGATTTAAAGACAAATACGGACTTCCCATATCAACGTACTACGTTGTATGAGCTTTTACGTAAACTTGGATTCAACTATAAAAAAGTGAATAAACGCAGTGTGTTGCTTGAGACGCCGCGATTCCAAGTCTGGCGTTATAAATATATAACAAAGCTCAGAGAAGCACGTCAAGAGGGGCGAAATATAATCTACCTGGACGAAACGTGGTATGACACACATGATACCGTCAAAAAAAGTTGGACTGATTGTAGTTGTCACTGCATTTCAGATTTGCCTTCCACTCGTGGGAAACGCATTATCATATTGCATGCTGGATCCAAAGACGGTTGGGTCGAAAATGGACTGCTTCTATCTGCGAAACAGATTAGCGATGCGAGCGCTGATTACCACTGCGACATGAACTCAGTGCTCTTTGAAAAGTGGTTTCAGGAGCAATTATTGCCAAACAAAACACCAAATAGCCTAATAGTAATGGATAACGCTCCTTACCACTCGCGACTATCCGTCAGAATTCCAAACACCACAACCAGAAAAGGGGAGATCCTTGATTTTATGAGACAGTACAAAATTTCCATTCCAGAGCCAACCCCAACCATTCCAGTGCTGCTGGATATTGTGAAAAAGGCGGGCATAAAAAAAAGATATGTCATTGATGAAATAGCAAAAATGAATGGTTGTGAGGTGGTGCGTCTTCCACCATACCACTGCATTTTTAATCCGATAGAACAAGTGTGGTCTAAAATTAAACATGACCTTAGAGCCAACAATTGCGACCCCAAAAACAGCAGTGCCGTATGTCAATTGATCAGGCAGGTCATGTTGAACGTAACATCTGACTTGTGGGGTAAATATATTGCCCGCGCAATCAAAGAAGAGAATAAGTACTTTAATGTAGACCAGCATGTTGATGTTAACGGAGACACTTTCATAATAAACACACAAAGTGATACAGATGACTCTGATTCGGAATAGCTAGATTGATTTTTTATACTTATGCTACAAAAATAGCATATATGTTTAAGTTGTAAGATGGCTATTTAATTTTAATTTTTATTAAAAAATTTGCATTTGTGGACGAGTCACATTAAAGTTAAAGAATGGTCCCAATATACCGTGCGCCTGTACTGCACACTAATTGCCCGAACGAACTTTAAACTTATAAGCCAACGCAATCAAAAGATATAGCCGTTTATGCCGCAAATATCCGCAAATTTTCGACTCTCGCAAGGGAATCAAAACCTACAGGGTACTTCCCGTGAACAAAGATAAAAAAAAAAATTCGAAAACCGTAAATATTTTTAATAATTTTAAACTTACTACTCCTTTCCTCATAAACGCGTAGTGGTATTAAATTGAACTTTTATACCTACAGGTGCGCGAGTCCAACTCGCACTTGGTCGGTTTTTTTATGTCTATGAACTAGACTAACATTTGCAATAACCCTCTTTTTAAAATGACTTTACCTGCCAAATTCTGGATCATGGTGAAGCGTACTAAGAATGAGTAACGGGACAAAACGCTAGGAAGATAAATGAAGCTACACCTTTTCAAACTGCTGACTCCAATATTTTGAGCACATCAGGGTATACATATTGTATTTTTTTATTAAGTAAAATGTGGTTCAGAATGATGAAATCTTTATTCTTACTATACGTACGAATGTAAATGAATCGACATCGAACGTAAATGAAGGGTACAAATATGGTACAAATCTGAGACCCAAAGAGGTAGCAGTCCTAAACGCAACCTTCGAGGGGCGTTTAATGTATTCTCGGTATCGGGGTGATTTGATATTATTGCGGGTAATTAAAATATACCATTAGCTAACAAAGAAACAACACTATCTGAGGGTATTTATATAAAATTTCATGTATATAACTTAATTAGTTTGTTTGCAACCCCCAGTCAAAGACGACGAAAATGACTGACGCGACAATGTTGAAGAAAATCGAGCCCGGTGCTGTGATTAAATTCCTCACTAAGCAAGGAAAATCTCAAAAAACTATTCATGAAGAAATGGTAGCCGTTTATCGACACTCTGTTCCTTCAATATCGACTATACTGAAGTGGTCAAGTGAATTCAAAAGAGGAAGGGCGGCTACCGAAGAAAATGTAAAATTATCGAAAAACTTGTATTAGAAGATGCACGTTTAAGAATCAAGATGTTAGCAGAAATAACTAAGCTATCCGTTGGTACTACACACTATACTGCATGATCATATCAACCTCACAAAAGTCAGTGCAAGATGGGTGCCGCGCATGCTTCTGCGCTTCAAAAGCAGGCGCGCGTTGGCATACTCGTAAGGAGTTTTGAGAGCTGTGTGGTGACGATCCTACAAGTGTTTTCGAAAGGATAGTGACAAGTGATGAAACGTGGGTTCATCATTAAAAAGGGTCAGACCCTCCGAAGAAGTTCAAAGTCACTCCATCGGCTAACAAAATCAGGGCCACAGTTTTCTGGGATACTGAAGGAATACTATAGATCGAGTACACAAAAAAAGGTGAAACTATCAACGCAGAAAAATACTCAAACACTTAACGCCGTTTAAGAGAAGCAATAAAAGAAAAAAGAAGAGGAAAACTAGCCAAGAACGCATCGGCTCACACTCACACTGCGCGGCTCTCCAAGGCGCGGGTTCGAGGAAATTAACTACCCAGCTTACAGCCCAGACCTGGCTCCCCGTGACTACTTTTTATTCCCAAACTTAAGAAAAGACCTCCGGGGAAAGCGATTTGCTGACTATAATGAGATCAAGTCCGCTATAAATGAGCATTTTTCAGGCCAAGAAGAAAATTGTTTTTTAAGGGAATAGAAAAACTAATTTCGCGATCAAACAAATTCATTGATATTATGGGTGACTGTATTAAAAATTTTTTTTTTTCAAGGCTTTATCTTTTTTCTAACATAGAATACATTGAACGCCCTACGTACTTCGTCAACGAAAGGCTAAAGACGTGATATTACAAAACACGTCGTTAAACTTATACGACACGACCTATTTGTACAAAACTTTACCATTGAGATAAGCTCTCGGCAAAGCAGTGTTTTTGTTCGTTTTTCAAGTCATGTGGCTAGATACCGGAAGAGCTATGTGGGCAAAAGAAACCACGTTATAGGTCCCCAACAACAAAAGCGCGAGGTTGCACTAGAAAAAGATGGACGTACTCCCCCACTATACCAGGGATTGGCTGATCATCATCTGCCAAGATCGCTTACGGTGGAAAAAAGAAGGGAAAGGAGATGTTTAGCAGCTAAAAAATATTATTATGTTTGTCTCATGACCCGTAATCTTGGGCAATTAAGTCCCGGACTTTTGGACGGCTTGCGTGGGCCCGAAGCCGACAAGTAGAGGCCCGTTCAATATTTTTTCCAATACAATTGCTCGAAAAATAAATATTGTATGGCTACAAATATAAACATAAACAGAAAGTAGCTCATTGTAGCACTAGTGCTTTTTACTTTGTAGTTTTTTCTTAATTTTCACTAGTCAAATTAAGAAGTTTACCAGCAAGGAGGTTTGCGCACTGAGAATAAAATCATGTCGTCTTCATGTGTAATCCAATAATCAAATAAATAAAAATAAGCAAATAATTTTATTATTTTAAAATATTATTTTGTGTATATTGAATTACATTTAATTTGAAATATTTTAATATTTTATTTACCGAGAAAAACAAGAAGGCTGAATATTTGAATTCTTTGCCCGATAATTTTGATACACAAAAAACATAATCTACGCATGCGCACAAATTACAATAAAAACTTACAAAAAGGCGCCATTTTCGTAAATTTTGCATTATTTATATTGTGAAAAAAATTAATATGACTTTGTCTCGTGAGGACAGTGATATTACGGACTTGACACCACCCGATATTTTAAACACGGCGAAAACCGCGCAAGATTGTCTTTTTCCTGAAAATTTCCGTGAAAAATAGGTATTTGGTTGCTTACATTTGTTTTTATTTTTGACTTTTTTCACAAATGTATTGAAAAACGTCGTGTGATACACGGTTGTAAAGGTTATTGTAAACGAATTAATAATTGACGTATGTGAGCACGAGTCGCATAACCTCCTTCATACCCTCGTATCACAATATACTATTTTAATTCTAAATGGGATATTATTATTATTGTCAGCCCATATAATACCTACGTCCCCCGAAGGGCACGGGCTAAAAAGAAATACCAGGAAAAATAGTTTAAAAAATGATAAAACGAAATGTTTTCAATTAGATTTTCTTTTTCAAGTAACAATCAAAAGGATACCCTTGTAATAAGATAGTCATTACGGACTGGGATTAAAGTTGTTAAGAAATCATAACGGTTGCTAGATTTGCCACGACACCCTTAAACGAACTAAATAGTTTTATAGCTGTATATAAAACTATTAGTTCGTTTTATAGCCGATTCATAAGTTTTTTTTCTTCTACTTAAGTAGGGGAATTCGACTCTAGAACAACAAAGCGATAAGCATTGACGACGACAACGCTACAGCGATAACGATTTAGCTTACTGCTTATTGAATTTGAACCAACCGACAAATTGTACATCTTGTTTAATCATCTTAAGAAAAACCAGACTGAAACCAAACATTGCCTGCCTCTATCCAAAAAAAATGATGGTAAACATACTTTATTCAATGCTGGATTCAGCCTATGTATAACATATGTACCGTGTGGTGATCGGTTGAGAATAACACCACCCCATCTCTTTCCGTGGGTGTCGTAAGAGGCGTTTAAGGAAACACAAATGAGACCTGCCTCCTAGTAATCCATCCCTGGCAACGACACTTCATTTTTTTCTGAATCTGAGGTGTCGTCCTATGGTCTCATGCGGTGTGGTAGGCTCTGTAAAGGGCCGTCTGGTTCGCGGCCACCCTCCTACCGAAGTCCGACGCCAAACAGCTTGCTGTGTTCCGTCGGTGCGTGGGAGTACCAGTGCCTGTGTAGGCATTTTCTGGGTTAACTCGCTCCATCGTCGACCTCATCTTTGATATTTATGGTCAAGTTTGAGGTCAATAGTTAACCCATCTTATAATAAAATATAATTAAAAAAATGTACCCGTATCAACATTTACAGTCACCCATTTAATGGACGTGTCGCACAGATATTGTCATATTCGTAATATTATAATTTCATTCGTGAAATTATAATTAAACCCGTGAAATTACAATTAAATAATGTTGGGTTATGTTAGATTAGGTAAGGCTATTTAAAGTTTTGTTTGGTTAGGTAACAATAAAAAATTTAAAAACCACCAAAGTGTAAGAAAAGTTCCGTGTAATTATAATTTCACTAGTAAAATTGTAATTTATTTATTTATTTAAGTATTTGGCACACAAAACAAGATACAGTCAAAAGTAGAATACCTAGTTAAGCCTAGTTATTACAATAATTTTCCACGTTAAAAACGTATGAGTCACCGACTTCAATCCCAACAACAGTTCGCACAAAGTAGATAACTAGTAAGACTACAATGCCTATTAGCAGATAACCACAAACAAAAATGTCACTCATTTATTTAGATGATGTTCTGGTTTCTAGTATTTTTTTGTTTTTGTTGATTTTTTAAAAGCGCTGAATCATTTTCGATAAAATGTATATGGGACCATCTCTGGAGTATACTCTTTCGAACAAAAAAATTTTGAAAATCGAGCCGTAATTGGCGGAGAAATCGATGAACATAAATTAACAAAAAAAACATAGAGGAACAACATAATATCACGGATTTGGCAATATCCCTGCGAAAAACACGTAACCTATTTATATATTTTTTACCGACTTCAAAAAAGGAGGAGGTTCTATGTTCAACGGTAAGTATCTTTTTTAACTAGTTTTACTAGAGCACTAAAGTGAATTTTAAGGCATTTTGATTCATGGGTGAGATGAAGCGTGTCATAGCAAAATTTTCAAAAGTTACCTAATCTACAAGGGCATTTGTTGATTTAATAGTAAAATATTTCTAACATAGGAAAAATATAAAAGCAATGTCCATAATGCGTTAGTCATTTAAAGCTGGTCCAGGTATAACGGAAAACCTTATTGGGTGCTTAGTTAATCCCAGGCAGTATTACGGTGAATTATGTAATAAAAAAAATGATAAGACTATTAGGTAAGTGGAACTTGAAGGAGCCCTGTATTGTGGACGAAAGTATGACATGACAACATATTACCACTATTACTCAAGTGTCATGTAATAACCTGAAGGCTATTCCACTAATGACAATGGTGACCATTTTACCCGTTCCATTCAATTGGCGGTGGCGCCGCCCGCCAGTCAAAACAGCCGTTTTATAATGTACTAACTTTCCGCCCGGGACTTCATTCCCGTGGGAATTCGGGAAAATAATGTACCCTATGTTCATTACGGATAATGTAGGATTGTCACGGTGAAAAAATTTTTCAAATCGGTCCAGTAATTTCGGAGCCTATTCATTGCAAACAAACAAACAATAAAATCATTCCTCTTTATAATATTAGTTTATATAGTAATTAGTATAGATAAAATGACGACCATTGTCATTCCAAAGCCATTGAGACGCCATTGATAAGAGGAATAACACTTGAGTGTGATAATGATAATACTGATAATGTGACTTCCCCAATCACAGACCTATATCGAGATAGATGAAAAGAGCGCTTCAAACTGACGAGAATCTAGCGTGTCGAATTTTTCGTACTTAAGATGACGTCACGAGCGAGATTTAGTGATGGGAAATCAAGACCGCGCGGAAACGATTCAAAGGCGCTTAATTAGGTAAAATAATAATGTGAATCCGGTTAAAATCGATTATCATTTACGGCATAGGTCTCAAGCGAACTGACTTAAGTCGGACAAAACTGTGACCGCGGATCACACTTTTTACACGCAAGGTAGGTAAACTTTTACCGTCTGTCTCGATATAGGTCTGTGTCCCCAATACAGAATATAGGCAAAAATACATGATGGACGATCTGGTTCGGTTACAAAGAAGTTTTAAGTTTCTGAAATGTTACAAAACCTGCGATTCGTGCCACTCAGATTGTAATAAAATTTTCAAGTTTCAAACTTGACTTCTTTAGAAACGTGAATAGCTTTGAGTAGGTAACCCGAGTCACGGGTCTAGTTTCTTAAATTCATTTATTTTTTGTTAAGGCTTTGTGCGCGCTTCTTTTGTTTCAATGTCCCCCTAAACGTGACGAAAACCAAACACGTGTTTTGTTTATTTCCAGTTACAAAATAAACAGTCGGGTAAAAAAACCGGCCAAGTGTGAGTCGGACTCGCGCACGAAGGTTTCCGCACCATTATCTATAAAAACGAGCAAAAAAATCACGCTTGCTGTATCGGAGCCCCCTTAAATATTTATTTTATTGTTTTTTAGTATTTGTTGTTATAGCGGCAACAGAAATACATAATTTGTGAAAATTTCAACTGTCTAATTATCACAGTTCATGAGATACAGCCTGGTGACAGACGGATAGACAGACGGACGGACGGACAGCGGACGTACCGTTTTTACTCTTTGGGTACGAAACCCTAAAAATAGTGTATTCTACAGCGCTTTTAAAGCTTTCAGTTAGAATAATTTATATTTTTAATTTTCGAATTTTGTACTTTTACGCTGGACTGGGAGTGAGAGAAAAGCTTAGAATGCGCCAGCTACCAACTCTTTGCATGCATACTGTAAAAAACCAGTAAGTAGGTCGCGAGGGTTTGCTGTTTCGTGAGCGAAAGCCTGACAATCGATCACCACTTTACTCATATTCCATCTAATAACCACCACAATGAATGTCAAATGTGGCGTCTAATGGTCCCAGAACCACATGAAGCTCTGCCTACCTCAAAAAGGATTATAGGCATGAGTTTATTTGTCCAATATCGCTTCACAGTTCTATTTTATAATTTTTTACCTGAAAATAAGTTACCCGTAATAAGTTGAAAATACTCATTTGTCTAAGGGCTCTTTTATTGTCATACGTGTTTGTGCCCGCATGCGGGCCTGGCCTGGCCCGCATGCGGGTCACCCGCAACCTGTCATTTCATACATGTTTTTATTGTAAGGCGAGCCGCACGCACGCGGGAAAAGAAAAACATGTATGAAACAACAAGTTCTGGGTAGCACGCATGCGGGATTGCGGGCGGGCGGCCCGCACGCGGGTGCAAACACGCACGACAATAAAAGAGCCCTTAAATGTATGTTACATACAGTATACTTATATACATGTATGGTACATGTGTACAATTAAATAAAAGTAAATTGATTCAGTTACGACGACGTATATTACGCAACTGCAGTGAACAGAGTATAGGTTATGAGACTAGTAAGTATCTCACGATCAAAACCACTTCTAGTTAGATAGAGAAAAATCTGAATTGTGGTAGGTCTGCTCACAGGACACTGACTTCTGAACCGACACATAATAATAATGGACATTAAAAGCGATCCCAGTTGCGATAAGGAAGCAACAAGTCTACCCGTCCTGACTGTGTCCAATGTACGCGCTGGTAACATGGGAGGCCTAGGCCATAGGCCTGGATGAGATAAAAGATAACCAAATACAAGATTCCCAAAGTGGTCCAGGTGGACCCCCAGGGGTCCACGGGAGACTCGAAAGGGGTCTACGTTGGTGTGACAAAAATGGGGGTTCACAATTCGTATAAGCGGGGGTCCACAAAAATGTATATGTTTTCGATAGTGAAAAACTAAAATGCTCCTTGTGCTGTAAGGGATCATTCAAAAATTACGTGATCACCGGAAGGGGGGGGGGTCGGGAGCTTGTCTATGCATCTGGATTATTGGGGGGGTTGGGGGGGGGGGTGAATCCATGACTACGTCATCATTTTATAACTTGTTAAGTAGCATAAAAAAAATTCTAAAAAATTAAAAAGATGTTGTAGAAGCTAGAAATACTTTTAATTAGAAAAGTAATAAAATTACTTTAGTCATCCACCTGAGAACATTATTGTAAAGCCAATATAAATTTGAATTTTTCATCCTTAGATGGCTCCTTTCTGTATGACTGGATTCGCTTTATTTCTGTGATTCTTTCACATAATAAACAGCAAACATTTTAAGCACGGAGGAAGATTACGTAATCAAGGCGAGGAAGGGGCGGGGGGGGGGGGGTTAAAAACAAAAGATTACGCTGTGATCACATGGGGGGGGTTAAAAAAACGGCCAAAAATGGTCACATAATTGTTGAACGATCCCTAAGATGTCAAAAATGTAAAGTTGGATGAAATAACTTTTTTGATTGGCCACCTTTACTTTTTTGACATCCACTCACAGCACAAACAATTAATTAATAAACCAATCAAGTCTCGCTTTTTTTTCGAAAACCAATTCGTGGTTGAATCTCAGCCGCAACGCAAATTCTCTTAATTAGATCTAATCTTCACATTTTTTGTCGAGTTTTGGGAATATGGTAGAAATGTAGCTGCAGGGAGGGTCCACCGAAACCAGCAAAATTTTGAAAGTGGTCTAAGAGAAAAAAAAGTTTGGGAACCTCTGGATTAGCATAAAGGAAAGGCTTCCGGTAGGTTTGAAGAGGTCGAACTGTCAGCGCAGAGGAATTGGGTGAATGGTCCCAAGTAAATGTACTGATCACCCGCCTATTTCTGACGGGCGTCCCTTCAGTAGATATAGATAAATAATTTTTAAACGCGAGTCTTAAGTCGCGTCATCCGGACAGTACATACAGGATTAATACACGTAATGCGTGGCCTACATGTGCTTCTATTGTCCGGTTTAGAAGATTGATAGTGACGCTGCCTCTTGATCCACGTGTCTTGGGTCGATTGGATTCCCGGTCGGGGCAAATATTTGTGTAAAAGCAGATGTTTATTCTCAGGTCATGGGTGTTCATGTCTGTCTTTGTGTGTTCCAAGGGACCCACCATACAAGGGAATACCTTAGTGAGGGCCGTTGAATAATAAAAAAATGTGGGCGTTGTACACTCAATAACACAGCTAGCTTGACACAAGTACGTTACAGTTCTTATTCCGAAATGAAATTGAACGGTTATACTCTTTGAGAAACGTTTAACTTCGCTTGCGAGACGTAAACGCCATTGCAGGGGGTTCATTACCTGCTATGCATTTAATTTCGAAGAGTTTTATTTTCGACATTACTGTCGGAGAACAAATCGATGCCTATAATACATTGATTGCCTTCCTTCTACTCACTCGAATGTGCCTTCTTGAAATTTACAATTTTCAACGAGAGCAATGACCAGTGAGTTCGTAATAATAGTTCAATGGCAACGACGAATAAATTTTTAAATGAGTAAAGTATTAAACTAAGTAGTATAATGACTCCGGTCCTGACCACAAAAAAAACTTAAGTTACTATACTTATATTTTTCACTAGCTTTTGCCCGGGACTTCGTTCCCGTGGGAATTCGGGAAAATCATGTACCCCATGTTCATCAAGGATAATGTAGGATTGTAATGGTGTAAGAATTTTTCAAATCGGTCCAGTAGTTTCGGAGCCTATTCAATGCAAACAAACAAACAATCAAATTTTTCCTCCTTATAATATTAGTAAAGATTTACTGTACATAAGATCGCTCATTTGGAGCTACATTGACGCAATTGTCGTTTTTGTTATTTTACAGAAAACGATATTAAAGTTTCCGCAAAGCTTTAATATACACTGGGCGTCAAAAATAAGTAGTACAGTTTTAAAATTGCGATTTCTCCCAAACTATAAAACTTAGACCTTTGAAACAAAAAAGGTTAAAAAGAAAATTTAATCTTATTCAATAAAAACTTCATGCATTATAAGAACTTATAATGCTTGACTTTAAAAAAAACGAATAAATAAAAACACTTTTTTTAAACTGTTGAAAGGTGTTGTCTTACTTAGGATTTTTGTGTTTGACACATTCGCTGCTGATAAAGCAATTGTAATTGAAAAGCATAGGTATCTTCAGAGAGTAAATTTGACTAATCATGCCTCTTTCACCAGAAGAATGTGCAAGAATCTTAGCTTTTCTCGAAGTGGGCATCAGTATGCGTCGTACTGCAAGGAGGGTGGGTGTAACTTTAAGAACGGTTCAGCGAGTAAAGCAAAGGTACGAAGAGACTGGAAACCATCTAAGGAGACGAGGTAATGGCAGACCCAGGTGCACAAGTACCCGAGAAGATCGCTTTATTGTTTCCACTGTGTTAAGAAATCGACACCTTAATGCAGTTGAGGTTCAGCAACAGCTTCTTCGGACCCGAACAGACTACATCAGTGAGAGTACAGTGAGAAGAAGACTTGCTGAAGCTAACCTGAAGCCTCTAAGACCAGCAAATGGCCCCAAACTTGAGACAGAGCATCGCGTAGCAAGACTACGCTACGCCCGTCAACACGTACAATGGGGCGAAGAAGAATGGGCTAGAGTTTTATTCACAGATGAGTCTCGATTCTCTTTATACACTTCAGATGGACGGCGGAGAGTCTACAGACGACCCGGTGAGCGATACATTCAAGCTTGTATCTCGGAAAGAGTCCAATATGGCGGGGGCTCTGTACACGTATGGGCTGGTATCTCTTCAGAGAGTCGCACAGAGCTTGTGGTAATAGAAAATGGGACTTTGACTGGTGAAAGATATGCCTCGGAGATCCTCAACGAGTATGCAGGGCCATATTTAATAAATATGGGTGATGGAGCCATCCTAATGCATGATAACGCCCGGCCACACACTGCTCACCACGTACAAGAGTACATTCAGGAGGTTGGCATCAACTTGATGGCTTGGCCATCGAGAACCCAGATCTCAACCCGATTGAACACGCCTGGGATGAGCTTGGGAGGCTAGTCAGAAGGCGCAGTCCACCTCCTGCCACACTCAGGGCTCTAAAACATGCGCTGATAGAAGAATGGGAAAATATTCCCCAACACCGCCTCCGAAACTTAGTGTTCAGCATGCCAAACCGGATCCAAGCTGTAATTAGAGCCCGAGGCGGCAACACAAGTTATTAAATTGTGAAAAAGTTCCAAAACGTGAAAATTAAGTGGTTGACATATCGTTAAAAATTGATACTTTTTAGTATTTATCTTAATTTTAAGTTTGAAACTTTATTCATGCCAAATAAAATATAACTTTAATAAACTTCGTTAAGTTTACTATAAACTGCTTTTTATTTCATAAGTGTAACTACTATAGTTTAGGAGTAATTGCAATTTGAAAAGTGTACTACTTATTTTTGACGCCCAGTGTAGAAAATACGACTACTATTAACAGTTATAAAGTATTTATATATACCAAAAAATACTTCAAAACTAGGGTTTAATAGGGTGTGCATAACTGCGGAATATATTTTATTGTTTGTTTTTTATTTTAAAAAACAATTGATTATTTGCAAATGTATCCTTAGTAATCAGCAAAAAAACTTAATGCATTTATGACAAAATGAAGGGGAAATAATTACAACAATAATGCAGCAACAACGGCATAAATACACAGATACGGCACTTATCCATCAGAAATTCATAATAATTGGAGCAACAATGTCAGACTTGCCACAGTTATGCCGTTGTTCCCCTAGAAATTAGGTAAAAAAGGTGTCATAATTCCCGTTACGACGTCATAGCACCAGAACATGACCAATACGACGATGTCGCTGCAGAAACTTCAATCAGAACAACAACGACATTCATGACATCTACCGGTAATAATCGGAAATAAAATTGTGTCGATGTTCCACCAGCTGTAAAAACTGTAACGGGTCTTATGACGTATTAAAATAAATTTTGACAAAAGTACATTTACGCCGTTGTTGCACCAAACG
The DNA here is from genome assembly GCA_949987775.1 of Aproaerema taeniolella. Classification (NCBI taxonomy): domain Eukaryota; kingdom Metazoa; phylum Arthropoda; class Insecta; order Lepidoptera; family Gelechiidae; genus Aproaerema; species Aproaerema taeniolella. The sequence goes on along the minus strand of OX465242.1, from coordinate 21,429,801 downwards.
AGCGAGATATCTTGTGAATCTAAAAGATCCTTAGTAAGTAAGGTTATAAATTTGCAAGTGTGTTTTTTCTATCCTTCTTTCAAGTAGTAAGTGAGCAACGATCGACGTGAATTCGTACATAGATAGGAATGAAGTCGTCAATAGACGATACATACAGAAAGACTGCGTACAGAAAAGTTATCATTTACCGATTCTTTTTGCGATTTAGTTCCCGTAACCCGTTCCCGGTCCTCGGTGGGGAACGTATATCGGCTGGTAAAAAAAAAATCTTATTCGTTGTCCCTTAATGCAATTCACACAGAACACTAGATAATGTTACAATGTGTTTAACTGAAACTAAGCCTGCAAAGTTTATACCTATGCGACGACGGTACTGTACAGCAAAACACTAGACTTCGTCTGAAAACGTGACTCAGTGGGCAGTCTTAATTAATATGACAACGTGCGCCGTTCCTTAGTAAGAAAACAAGGAAACCTTAGAAGTCTGCGTCATTTATTTCATCACGCGGAAAAAGTGATGAAATAAATGACGGGCGGGGCCCTAAAAACTCGGTGTTTTGGTTTATAGGAGAAACATCTGCTGTTGAAATCGCTTTGTGCAGAAGCAATATTCGACACCCATACTGGTAACACCGCCCTTTAACGTTCTCATTAAATTCACTCGCTTGTGCAATAATTCACAAACTATGCATAAAACACAGTGCTATATGGATGAAACATACAATAAAGAATATGGATAATGTCATGAAAATGTTAGTATCAGCAGCTCGAGCATGATGTGCGACATCTTCGCGCGGCACGCCCGCCACTCGGCTGAAGATGAAACTTCACTTTGATTGTGCGAGAGCCCCGCCCAAAGGCTAGCTCGCCCTCTCTGACATTTAGACATAGGACTGCGGCGCGTTCCGCACGCAAGCACATCGTGCTCGAGCTGCTTAGAAAGAATTCTTACGAAGAGAGAAAAGTCATTGCAAGCTTATGACATTGACTTTTCTTTTCGCCACCAGCGACGCGACGGTACTCACACCAGATATTAGGTACTATGTACGGATCAGATTTTAAAAAATCAAGTATTATGGCGGAAAAAAAACATGACTGTGGCATAAAAAATGTCCATAACTATTTTAGTAAGTAATTTAATCAAGTGCAAGCCATTGTTAAAAAATAAAAGCAATGGCACTAAAAGAGCCAATCTAACTGTCACTCGTATTTTTTTTTAAGTTTTTTAGATAGGTGGAAAATGGCGTCCACAATGTTATTTTGCCCATGTTTGAGTATTTTAATCAAAATGAAAGTATTGAATGGCAAGTTGCCAATATCAAGAATATTTACGTGGTAAGATAAGAAACCCTTTACGTTGTACGTCAGAGCCTCGTCCATTGATCAGCAGGGTGCACTACTGATAGTGACGATTTTAAAGCACCGTTTTCTTATGACCCCTCACACCCCATTATACCTATTTTAATGGCCAAGTTTGAAATATGAAAATAAATAAGAGTAACTATTCTTTTTCTTAGTTTAACTTTCACTACAAAAAGTAATTTAGTCGTTTATACAGGTTCTACTAATTTTGTAACTGTAATTTAACCTATAATGTATGGGAATTTTATACATACATACATACACTCACGCCCATAATCCCAAACGGGTTAGGCAGAGCATCAGTGGTTCTAGAAATGAGACAAATTGTGAGGGTTATCAGATGGAACAAGTTGCATAATGGTGAGAGATGGAAATTTTATCCAAGTACAAGTTACTTATCCAGATAATAAAATAATATAAAATAAAAATAAATTCGCTCATGCATTTTATTGTTATATCAACCAACACATCAGGTTGCAAACCTAGATGTGCTGGCCTTCATACATACATCATTTATGTACAAAATTGGATACAGCAAATTAGCTTTTAAAAAATCCATATTTTAATATGATCCATATTTCTTTCTAACCAAATATTTAAAAGAAGCAAGCAACTAATTCAAAACAAAATTAATTTTAATATCAATGTCACAGAAATAACGATGATTAATTGTAAATATACAAATGAAAAGTGGAAAAGACATGGAGTGCAATCTAATAGACAGATTTATCATAACTTTTGCAGCAGTTCAGTATTGGACGAAAACCTCCAATCTAGAGTTAAAAAAGTGAATATATAATTTTAATAAAAATATGATACATAAAATAATAAAACCTAGACAATATCTGACATTATTTAAAAGTAACTCTAGCAATAGGTAAGTGAAAATGATAACAGATTCTAGAACCAACTTCTAGTTCTGTTTTGGGAAAAAAATAAAAATAATACTTGAGCAAATTAACTTAACATTGCAAATACATACCTACATGCAATGTTTCAGTTCAGGGTCATTTAGTTTTTTGAAATTGTAGCCACTTTCCAAAAGAGATGAATTTAAGCTTATTGGGACGTCATCAATAATCACACGACAGACAAAAATCAGAATCTTCAAACCAATTGTCAAGTCAGTCCTCCTGTAAAGATGTCAAGTCAGAAATATCATGGGTATAGGGTCCTTGAAGACCGAAAAAAGTTGATGATATCTCCGTGGAGCAAATCAAACACCTGGGCCCAGCTGCAGTATCTTGGCTGTTACAAATGTTCAACAAGTGTCTGGAATCTGCCTTAATACCCCGAGTATGGAGAAAATCGAAGGTCATAGCTGTACGAAAGCCAGGAAAATCAGCGGAGAGCCTCAAACATTTCCGGCTTATCTCGCTCCTGTGCCACACATTTACATTATTTGAGCGGTTGTTGCTGTCACGCCTCACCAGCTTTATTGACCCGAAATTGATCCCAGAACAAGAAGGTTTCAGACAAGCTACGTCTTTTTACAGCCAAGTGCTTAAGCTTACGCAACACATTGAGGATGGTTTCGAGACGGGCAAGGTAACTGGTATTTGTCGACTTATCGTCGGCATATGATACCGTCAATCTGAGGCTCCTGCCGTGGAAGGTGGACACTGTGTCCGGTGACCACCAATTTGTTAAGGTGATCCGAGAGCTACTTGACAACCGCACCTTTCAGTTGTGTGCCTTCTTTCGGATAAAAGTCTTTGGAGAACACAGAAGAATGGCCTGCCTCAAGGCAGTGTACTGGCTCCAATGCTTTTTAACATCTACACCGACGACCAACGTACAGCCCAAACACCTCCCGCTTTATATAAGCGGATGATCTAGCTGTGACTTCCTAAGCAACTAGTTTCGAAGAGGTTGAGTCTAACCTAGTTGCTACTACACGGAAAACTCCCTTAAGCCATACGGACACAGACTGGCCCTAGCAAGGACAGATTTATCAAAGACGCGGACTTGGGTTGTATGTGCAGAGAGGTACAAACTATGGCCCACCTAACATCATGTAGTGCGTGCCCTAACACCTGCACTCAACAAGATCTAATGGACGCTACTCAATCCGCCGTCCAGGTGGCTACGTTCTGGGCTGCAACATTATAACGACTACTTGCCATCGATTCGCTATGAAGAATATGGCTCGTTAAAAATAACGTCACCCGCAAACTTCAGGTGTTAGTGAAATGTATACACCAAATCCTGGGAATCTGTCGGTTATGAACCATATCTAATGCAAGACTATGAGAGTTAACTGACCAAAAACCAATGGGCAAGGAGATTCTTGTAAGGAAATGGTGCTGGATTGGGCACGTCTTGAGGAGACCTGATAACCACCTGTCCAAACCAAGCGTAACATGGCAAGCTTGTAACCAAAGACAGCCGAGAGTCCGTAAGTTGATGAAGAGGGGCCGTCCACATATTACGTCACGCAAAATTTCGAGTTTTTGAACCCTCCCCCCCTACGTCACACTATTTTGGTATCCCTTTAACATGTATGGCCACGTTCGGTATGACCCCCACCCCCATACGCTGTGACGTAATATATGGATGACCCCAGAGGCTGTATCAACTGGTCTCGGCTGGAAGAAAATTGAAGCTGCCGCACTGAACCGAGAAAATTGGAAATCCTTTTTGCGAGCCCTATGTCCCTGATGAGGAATAACAGGATTACATCATCATCATCAGAGATGAATTTATTCTATAATGCAGACAATCGTTCTATAATTTTGAGAAATTTTTAAATCATAAAATCCTTGATTGACATATTATTATATTATTGTTATACAATTAATCTATTATTATGTATCAAAAAATGGTATTATACTTTGAAATTGACGTATAATTGATATTATGAATGAATTGATGGAGACAAACATATACCAACTTATCAAGAGATTTTCAATGCTTTTGAACGGGCTCCAAGACTATATTCAAAATCCAGTCTTTTATTTGAAAGAGACACCGTTAAACCATAATATACATTTTCTTAACTTCTGCTGTTGTTTCTCACAACTGTTATTGATTTCTCACAACTCACAACCTTTGGAATGTTTTATTAAACTGACCAAATAGAGAGCAAGATTATTAATAAACTATGTTATAGTATTTGATAATCTGATAACATTGATTAAAATTATCATAGCAGTTGTGGTAATTCTTGAAAAAAAATAATACAGGTAATTGGGACAAAAACGTTTAAAATAAGTCTGAACATTCACAGCTATTTTTAATGCTTATAAGCTAAATTTTAACATGATGTTTATTCAAAAGTAAACAAATTTCTAGATAAAATAAATAAATAAGTACTTAGGCAAAATAATTAAAAGAGGTGGGTAATAATGAATTTTAAAATAGTTTCTAGTTCAACCTAATTACAGCCATGACACCTAATAGTCAAGAGTTCATCTCCAGTGAGCTGTCATTTGAGACGTTTATTTTGTACCAACAACCCGATTGACATATTTTGGTGATCGAAACAACATATTCCAGTGGTAAATATTTCACCGAACCCATTAAGGATTAATTTCTAGAAAGAATCTAAAACATACAAACTCTGCCCCATCTGAGTAGTAAATTTTTTGTTTTGTAGTTTTTAAACCACATGAACGACAAGAAAGTTGACCCTCTGTACAAAAAAAGTCTTACTTCGGCACAATCCGATAAGTTAAGTTTACATTATTTACTTAATAAACTACAGACATCTCCTCAACTTCTGATTCTTATGAACTGCACTTAATTCGATCAGGGAGTCATTCGTCTAACATGACCCTGTGACCCAAAGTTTGCCATGTTAATTGGAAGGATCATAATAAATAAATATTTACCTGTTAGTACTGTTGAGGTAAAAGTTACGACGCTTCACATCGTCCTTCTTGCTTATTTAGTGACACTTTTTGAAAGTTCTATTAATGTGCAAGTTTGACTGAGTAAAATTAAGAAAGAAAAGCGCAAGCGCTCCTGACTTCTCGCAAACGACTGACTAGAACCATTCGCGGACGATGAATAAGTAACCTACGAATTTTGTTAGGGATGATTTTATTCGACAACCCAGCCAGTTCCCGGACACTGAAACGCGCAGGCGTAGTCACGACAAGTAACTTTTTCCAACTTCACTTTATAACTAAGTACTTATGTACAAAATTAGTCTTACTGCTTTCTTACAAACCTTAGGTTAAAAAACTGGTAAGAGGGTAATGTCTAGAAAGAGCTGAAGCGAATTACTGTCTACGTCTTTAGTTTGCTCTTTCAGGTGAGATATATTAAAATTAATACTAAAATGACATTTCTCTTCAAAATCACTCACTTGAATTAACGTTTCTTGAAAATCACCATTAAAAACACAAATCACTCATAATCGCAATATTCCAATATCACATCACATCACACAGGTACACTGATAGTGTTGGGACGCAATATTTAACAAAAACGATCGGTCGTTAAGTTTCAAAATCGTGATCCAATAGAACTAATTCGGTTGTCAAGTAAACATTTACCCTACTAAAGTATACTGTCCTTTAAAAAAATATATACATAGGTAGATCTGTTTAATTAACCGAAACGACGTCAAAAAAAATCCTCTCTATTTACCATATTCCGCTATGAATTCACCTATTTACTGTTTTACCCGTAACCACTACTTACTCGTGAACATAGCTTTAAAAAAATATTTCACCCTTTTTGAAGGCGGGTCAATTTTTTGTTGTAAATATTTTATTTTATTCTTTTTACAATGCAGTTGCTCGGAAATGGCCCCGTGACATGGCCACGGAGTGTACGTTTACGTACCCCATAAAACACATGTCATGTTATGTTGTTGAAATGAGAAGAAGATTTTGAAAAGAAAAAAAAATTGAATTAATGAGCAAATTAACCATTTTTCGTATATCAAAATTCAACTTCAGTGGCTATTCTGTGATCCAGTAAAGTTATTTTTTAAATTAAATTATGCATTAAAAGTAAGCAAAAAGTGAATAAAATACTGACAAAAATGTATGACGCAATAAAGAGTAGCTGATTTGATAATTCAGTGACCCTTTTGACAAGTGAGAGTATTATCTTTCTCATAAAGCTTCATACTGGCTGTATAGTATGACAGCAAAGAGTTTTTATGCCTGATAAAATAATTATTTCTGACGAAAATCTTGATTTTCAGTAAAATAAAATATAAAAGTAAATTATTTATTTTACTTTTTAAATAAAACAAATATGATTTTTAACAAATAATTGAACTGTTTCATAATTTCTGTAGGCGCAATGGGCATTTTATTTACTTAGCCTTTGCCTCATAATTGTGGAAAAATATTTTGCTCGCCATTATTTTGCCCGCCATTTGAAATTATTTGTTCAACAAAATCATTTTTGTGTTATAAAAATGTTAATTCCTTGATGTTTTGTGTTTAATCGTAAAATCTTAGTGCATATTGTTGAATTTTAACACGTTTTCAGTGAATGTTGATTAGAAATAGGTACTATCTTTTAAGAATTTTGGATACACCTATACGATGTAAGTTTTTGACAATATTTTTTTTAGTTTCTGTTCCTCGGCTACTGCATTGTAAAACGTTGAACAATATACGTGCCTTAGGTAATGTGTAACTGGAGCCCTATAAAACACTCGCTTGACTCGTGTTTCAAATGGGCTCACGTTACACATTACCTACGACACTAGTATCGTTAATAACTATTAAAAGTTATCATTTATCATTCATATAACTCCCTCGTAGATCCATACTAATATTATAAATGCGAAAGTAACTCTATCTCTCTGTCTGTCCGTCTTTCACGCCTAAGCTACTAAACCGATTTTGATGAAATTTGGTACAGACATAGATTACAGCCTGGGAAAGGACATAGGCTACATTTTATCCCACAGTTGGGCACGATATAACCTGTAGTCCACGCGGGCGGAGCCGCGGGCGGAAAGCTAGGTTATTATAAAGCACTAAATCACTCGAGATTAAAGAGCGATATAGTGATCAATTACTTTCACCCCAAGGAAAGATATGAGGTGGTGATATTCATAACCAGTCGCAAGATGGCAAGAAAGATACGGGGTAGTACAATTCTCAAACCGATCGCCAGATGGCATGAAAGATGGTGGGTGATATTATCAACCGATTACCAGATAGTAGGAAAGATGTTTGGTGGTAATATACGCTACCGGTCACTAAACGGTAGTTCCCCACAAAGGAGCCCCAAAAAACAACTTAAAAGTCTCAGGGAATTACTTCGTTTTTGCTTCGTTTACATTGATGACCTATTATCATCCACATATATGACCGTAAATTTCAGTTTTTTTTTATTTATGACCTAAACTACTGAAGCGATTTCGTTAAAATATGTATGAGACCAATCTGGAAGTAGATGCTTCCGAAACAAATAAAAAAAATTGAAATCGGTTTACAAATGACTGAGTTTTGAGGTAACAAACATAAAAAATAAAAAAAATCACCCGATTTGAGAACCTCCTCCTTTTTTTTGAAGTCGGTTAAAAAAGACTAAAAGTTTGGTTAGCGATGTAGCCAGTTTACGTGTCAAAACCTTATATTTATTCATCATTTTTTAAACAACAATAATCTTATATTTAACACAAATAAATCTTCTTTTTAGACTAAAATACCTACTTAACTCGCCGGATGCGAAAAAAATAATTAAATGAAATTCTTAAAAAAAACTTCTTCACTTGGTACTCTTGAACAAAATTGAAAATAATAAATATTAATGACTTTTTATCATTCTTCAAACAATAATAATCAGTGTTATTCGGTAGGTAATCGACCTACAAGTATTGTTTTTATTTTCAAATAATCTACAATATATATTTACTTACTTATTTACAATAAAAAAATTCAAAATTAAGGTTGTTTTATATTATGGCTGGAAAAGGAGAGAGATCATATCATTAACTGAACTACATAACAAGTATCAACAGTAAGGGTTGATGTCGGTTGTGACAGTCATAACCATAACCGAACTACAGCGACCAAAAAAAACTAAGAAGTCCGGGATCAAACAAAACAACCAAACTACTGGAACTAGAGGCACTCTTGGAGGTTACCTGACTTAGCACCCCAACCTCACCTAACCCCTTGAAGAGTTGGTTGGGATAGGTTGCTAACAAACCTCTCTTTCGCAATCGAAATATTTTTTTAATGTCTATGCAACTCGGGTCCGCTTTTTTTGCGTTATTTTGTACTGTAACCAATGTGAGAAAAGGACAAAATGATCACATCGTACATTGCTTGACATTTTATCTCTTTCTTTTGTAGGAATCAAGTATTTTACTATTTCAAAAATTTGTCTATGTCAAGGAAAAGGGGAAACATAACCTCAAAATTTAATTTTGTAAAATTCATAAAAAAATAACCGTAATTTCTGCACCTAAGGATTTTGAGGAGAGACTATCTTTACTAACATCTATCTTTCGCGTGAACCAAGATAGTAAAGCCAGCCCTCAGAGCAGGGCCCTGTTTAATAAAACTTACAATTGTAAAATACGATTACAATTCGGTATACATTGCGTAGTCATTATGAGTTAAAATTATATAGTACCTATTAGTTATGTATGAGGGTAGTAACTTAGCATGTTTATCGAATTGTAATTTAATTTTACAATTGTAAGTTTTACTAAATAGGGCCCTGACCTGAGCTAACTAAAATAAACAACTTTCCCTTGAAACAAGTGTGAAGTGATAATTTTTTTCCTTTCCACAATAATGCGATCCAGCTGATTGCCTTAGTATATTTTTTTTGTAGAGACCAATTTATTGTGAGAAATGTATTAAAATAAGTAAATCTGGACAGGTATAAAATGTAAATATACCTATTTGAAATAAATATCTACTCGTATTAACAATTTTAATATGCACTTGTCGCCATCGTACACTACTCGGTCTTGTCAGCCCATCCCTATGCCACAATCACGCTCAGCTACACGTGAACTTTGTAAAAAAACGAGATAGCAATATCTCCTTGCTCTAACTGTACTGTACAGCGAACAACACAAACATGTGCGCGGTCACGTGGCAATAGACGGAGACGGCGGCATTTTGCGACATTCAATAAATTAAAATGCGAATGGAATGGAATATATAGGATCGATGGGGTAGTGCGTGACGTCATAGTATTCTGCGACAGTATGTGACATTGCAATGCCGTTGGTGTGGTGAGTCTGTCTTGCAGCAAGCATATAGCAGATTTTTATTGTGTAATTCGTCCAAGCCCAACTTACAGCACCTGACCTCTAAAACACAGGGTATCCTAGCTTGAAGGTCATATTATGAGCAATAATTTGTAAACATATAAAATCCCTACATGTAGGTAGGTACCTACCTATAGTTGGGCGGAAATTTGAAAAATTGTTCTCTGAGTGATAAAAGCATGAAATTTTTATCATGCTTAGGGGATACCATAGCGATTATTTCAAGACGAGGAGGCAAGCTGAATTTGACCCCTATCGCATTTTAGAGGTCAAATTGTAATTTCGATGACGTTTTACTCCGTTTTATGTATTTTTATATGAATCCAATTTGGAGGGGTATTAGAAATTTACATATGAAAATACATCTACCCATCACCTGCTTTCCAATGACACCTTAATCATCAAAATCGGATAAGTAGCTTAGGCAGGAGCTATTCCCAAAATAATAGATATAAGCGTAGTAGGTACCTAATTATATCAATTCTCGTATGAAGTCGTATGGGAACCCATATTTTTTGGATAGAAGGATGAGCCTTTCCGTATATAAAAAAGTAGGTACTCTGTGGATGAGCCTTGGCACACTTGTTCCTTAGGTGGACTAGTGTGGTAAACGCCCGGGAGTTTGCCTCTATCACCCGATTTTTGGGGAGGAGGGAGCATGAACTTTTCATACACCGCGCGCACTAAGACTAATCATAACTGCAAATTTTTGGCTACTAGGGCAATTTGGTATCGTTTTCAACTATATATATAAAAGCTGCTCGGTTGATTTCTGAAACAAAAAAGAGCGTTTTCATACAAAAAAGTTAAATTACAGTCAAAAATAAATAATAAAAATTTAACTAAATTTATGGTAACGACCATAAACTTTACAAATGTACCGAAATTTAGTTTTAAAAAATATGTTTCAAAAGCTGCATTCATACTAACAGATCCAAAAAATATACTAAGTACTGTAACTTTCTTATCCTATAATAATACCTACATATATAGACTTACAAAGTCATTTATGCAGTTTATGTATCTAGAAAACTGGACTAAAACTGCAAAATATTTTAGTTTTTCCTTGATTCATACACTAAAAACTAATTGTATTCTAAATTAGTCGCTGCTATGTCTTCTAGAAGTGCCTTAGAGTTGTCTTGTATTTTTTTATAAATTTTGCGTTGAGTTAATGTTTCTAACCTTCAGTCCAAATTTCAGCTCTTTATACATATATTATACAACGAGAGTTATTGAATTTCGATTTTTTTTCCAAAAATGCGGTTTTTTGCGTATTGCGCAAAAACTACCAAACCGATCGGGATTCAACAAAACTCATTTTGTTCCTTTTTTATTGTGGTTTTTTGTTACATAACGCTTTTTACCGCAAGACGCGTAGTTTACCGGTAAATCGCAAAAAACTTGTTATGACAGTTTTGGACATTTTTTTTGACAGCCGCGCTGTTTATACTAATGCTAAGATCTAAAGAAAAAAATAATTAATTACTGGTTACAATTCCCTTGACGCAAAACCTAACTCTGCCCGACTACTGCATTTTAGCTTGATTCTAGCTCAAAATGTGTATTTACAAGTGTAGGTAAGTCAAATTCTCAGAAGCAATTGTGAACTTTTCCGTTAGCGGCAAAATATGTACAATTGTACATCATTGAAACTTTGTTTATAACTTTATCTTGGCACTAAAAATGAGGATCTTCCGAGTCCTACCAAAAAGGGGGCCTACCTCCTCCCAGGGGATAAGTATGGGCATGGGGAAATTTTATAAAAGTGCACATTTTACAAACTAGGCGATTAAAATCAAAACTAATGAAGCTATTAGTTTGAAATTTTGCAAAGATAATCTTTAATCATTGCGGAAGCTTATCTAAAAGAGATTATACGGAGTTCCCATGGGAACAAATTTTAGGGCAGACGCTGGTTGATATTTAAGTTTGGTGTTTCAGTCGTAGCCCTCTATCTTTCAAACTATTAGAGTCGGTGTATCGAAATTTTCAGAAAATACGGTTTATGATATGTAGTATCTCTTATCGTGAAAAATAATAAATAAAATTATAAATCTAAACTACAGTGGGGTCCCCATACGACAAACGTCCAAAATATCGCATTTTTTTAACAGCTTTTATTACTGCTCTATTTCCAAAACCATGTTAAGCATAGGTACATTTCAAACTTAGTACAAATTTAAAAAATAATTTACATTAATTTTAAAAAAAGATGAAAAATAGTCAAGAATGAGTCGGACTCAAGCTAAAGACATTTAAACAGAAACTCGCACTCTAACTGTTTTTGTCACATTTACCTGGTTATTTGTCGTATATTTTGGAGGCAAAATATGTACAAAACAGCATATTTTGAAGGCAAAATATGTACAACAATGAAACTTTGTTTACAATTGTATCTTGGCACTAGAAATGAGGATCGGCCGAGTTCTACCAAAATTTTGGAGTCCAACCCCCTCCACGGGGTTGTAAAAAATACCCATAAAAAAGAAGAATCGGTATTTTTTACCCACTAACAAAGATTTCCACGCAAAATCAAAATTATTGAAGCTGTAAGTTTGAAATTTTGTTTAGATGATCTTCAGATATTGTGGGAGCTTACCTAAAAGAGATTACACGGAATTCCCATGAGAACGAATTGTAGGGCGTCCGCTAGTTGATATGTACGTTTGGTGTTTCAGTCGCAGTCCCTGTATCTTTTAAACTATTATAGGCAGCATTTTCAAATTTTCAGGAAATACGTATTATGAAAGTGACTATCGTAAAATAGAATAAAAAAAATAAAAACTTAAACTACAGTGGGGTCCCTATACGACAAACGGCAAAAATATCGCATTTTTTTAACAACTTTTGTCACTGCTCTATTTCAAAACTATATAATGCATACATTTCAAACATAGTACACATCTAAAACCACCTGCATCTGGAGCACGTATTATACGTCAACTATTCTATATTTAAAAGTAAGTCATTAAAGCTTAAGGGAAATAAATTTCAAAATTATAGCTTTATTAGTTTTCATTTTAATCGCCTAGTTTGTAAAATGTGATCTTTTAAAATTTTCCCCCTGCCCATGGGAGGGGGTAGGACCCCTAAATTTTGGCAGGACTCGGCAGATTCTCATTTCTAGTGGCAAGATTCTCATTTAAACAAAGTTTCATTGATGTACATATTTTGCCGTCAAACAGCCATTTTTAATCTTACTTTACCCGTGCTATTTCGTTGATGTTTTCAAAAGAGCTAAATCATTTTCGATAAAATTAATATGGGACCACTTCAGGAGTACTCTTTCGTACAAAAAAATAATTTTTAAAATCGGCCAACAGTTGGCGGAGTCATCGCGTAACAAATACTAATAATAATATAAAACAGTCGGATTGAGAACCTCCTCCTTTTTTGCAATCGGTTGAAGAAGTATACGAAAAGCCTGCTATATTCTTTTTTTCTCTAATTTTATCTAATTTATATGTCTATGCTTTAGTTTAGATCTACGTCCATGCATTAATCACATGTTTATTTTTAATTAAATTTTTAAGTTATGTGTAACGTTTTTCAATTTTTGATGGTAGAAACATATTCAATGTCCCTATTTTACCCGTGTTACTACCAAACCTTTAGCAATAGTAAGACACGGGAAATTCTTGGCCGCTAGAACTATGGTGTTAATTTCGAGCTTACTGCTCAGGAAAAAGCCTTCAAAGTTGAGGACGGACAAACACCAAAGCGATTGCATAATGGCGATTGTATCGCGATCATATAATCGTTTTTTCTTACCTACTGGGCGAAACTATAAAATAAAAAAAACATCTTTTTTAAGAGTTTTATTTTGCTAGACAAACGCTGCGACCGACAGAAGATAAGATGAGCGCAGCAATGTCTTTCCCGGTAGAACGAACAGCTACTTGCATAGTGACGATTTCGTCAAGTTTAAAAGCTATGAATCGAGCTCTTAGAAGTACACTGACGCCAGACCTCCACAGACAACTAGCCCTTACTTCTTTATTACCATCAATTTCTACCACAGTCTCAGATAAACCCAAATATATACACAATTCTTTTATAGCATCTTCAACGCTTCTTGGCCCTACTATAAAAGTGTCACATAAATCGCAGCCCTGTGCGGCTTCGTCCCATGATGCTTCCCAATAATCATCAGCTTTGTATATTCGAAACTGGTCCATACAACTGACTGTTATATCCTCGACAGGAAACGTTTCAACCTGATCTTCTGATTCAAGAGCTTGTGTATTTGGATCGTAGTCACGCACGACAAATTCTAGTGTGACGTTAATTGTACTTAAAGTGTCTTTTACATTTACTGGAAATTTCAAAATGCAAAACACATATCCTTGCGTGTCATAGGCCAAGTGATCACATGGTAAACTGGTTACAATTTCAAAGTCAGCAAGAGACTCTAAGCGAATGTGAACTTGTTCTAAAAGCTGATCATTTAATGTGTTTAAACATTCAAATTGAAGAATTAGGTGCTCGGCAAATATGTATTTAATGCAAACAACACGATATTCAACATCTGGTTCAGTTAAATCAACTGGTTCACAAATCCGAAACGGAGGACCAAGCTTTGAAATATTAGGATCAATGTTCAACAAATGTGCATATTGAGCTTCGAGAGAACTTGTGGCTTTCTTGTCTTCAATATCAATTGCAGGTTGGTTTACCACTTCTTTATTTAGAATGGTATCCATATCGATGGGTACATCAGGATTCTTCAGATGTTCAAGTATTGATTTAATATTCATATCATACATGCCTACAACATATTTCTCAATGAGGTCAGAATCTGCAGAGTTCAAGATAGCAGTGTAAAAAATTGCTCGATCACGAACTTCGTTATTTTCGTCCCGTTGGCAATGCAATAAGAGTGCTATAACGTTTGCAAGAAGCTCAGGTCTTGCAGCTCCGAAACGTGCAAGAGCTCGAACTGCAGCAGCACGAACTTTGCTTGAATTTAAAATTATTCTATTATAAATGCACCTGATGTACTTGCAAGGATTGGATGCTTTTGGACCCTGATTACCTAATACTTGCAAGATGCGGATGGATAGCGGCGCATCTTCACAATCTTCTATATATTCAGAGAGATAGCCTAGAGCCAATTCTAAGACATCACGGTATTTTTCTGCAAAGTCAGTAATTGCATCGACAAGTGCTGCTTTATATTGCAATCCACCTGGACCTTTCAAATAGAATCCAAAGTATGAGACTGCATACGACGATTTTACAGGATATTTTAAATAACAAATACGCACAGCATTAACTATAGTAATTTTTAATTCGTCAGATATTTCCAAAAACAAATCTGTCATTTTATCTGCTATTTTGAGGACGTTATTAATGGTTTGCTCATCTTCGATAGTTGCGAATGATTTCGTGATAATAGTTATGAATGCATTAACAGCAACATACTTATTCTTGTCTGAAATTAAATGTTCCAAAGTTGTTGCAACAGTAATAAGTTGATGGTTTGTTGGTATTTTTGACAGAGCACGAACACCAGCTAAACGATAAGTGGCTTGAGGAGAATCACAGAACTTTAAACGTAGGTTCGTTATAGCTTGGCAAAGATCTCGGTTATTTGTCTTCAAACACATTATGGCGTAAGCTGCTTCATATACTACAATATCAGACTTATGGCGCAAACTATTTCTGATTAATTGTGAGCAGTAGTGTTCAATAGTTTCACTCGGTTTTTCTTGAATTAGTTTAGCGGCATATCGAATAAGCAGCGAAAGTGCCAGCGGTGACTGTAATGACGAATGAGCATATTTTGCTATCAACCTCACTATTGAAATGTGGCTTTTCTTGCGGAGTGTGGCTACTACAGCAAACGCGTGATATGAAACCATCGCACTATCTGAAACGATGACACCCTGGAAAAATAGAAATACAGAAATGTTGATGAGTCCGTATCTGGTAGAAGAAATATTTGTCCATATTAATAATTTTTCGTTGGTAATTTTATTTTAAAGAGACCGTGATCGCTGTGCATTAGGGTGATGCAGGAACAGGAGGCGGTCTTTACCTCTAGCCCTTGCCAGAACGAAGAGCTCTTCTGTCAAGATGATAGATATGTGCCCTGCCTGTGCCCACCAGTATGTTCCTCGGAGGTCCCGAAACCTGTCGAATAGCATCGAGGGTAGTGGATTTTTTTGTGGTTAAGAAACCTTAACCTTAATAACCCAGTTCCTCTTGGGACTGACCCCTAAATCGTAAGTTGTTCTTAATTTAAAAAAAAAAGATTGAATTTATTCTTTGAAGCGGGACGATATTGTTTTGCACGCTCACCCGTCAAGTCCCGCCGTATCTATCTATCTATCTATCTATCTATGGAGGGGACGCCCGTCAGGCACAGGCGGGTGATCAGTCCACTCATTTGGGACCATTTCACCCAGTTCCCCACGACAGCGCATGAGTTTTACCTCTGCACTGACAGTTCCACCTCTTTGAACCTACCCGAAGCTTTAGCAAACCCGATTATATACCGCCGTATCTAACTAATTAGAAGTGGAAACGCGTCGTGCACGCTTTTTGAGTTCTGTCCCACACTAAATTTAATCGGTTAGGTACTGTTTTTTTCTTTGGTAACTTTTCTCTCGATTGACCTACATCACAGCTATGAACAAGCTTTACTTGTGTAATCAAAAATAAATCACAATTTGCTTCCCGTATGTTAAGGTCTCATCTCATACAATATTTTTTAAATTATGTATCTACATATTTGGATGTCGCCAGTTGAATGGCTAAATATGCTAGCATACAACTACACACGTAACATATTTTTGGCATACGTCGGCCAACCTGTGGTTTTAAAGCGGTATGACCTTGACATTACAAAATTATCTCACGTGCGTGTGCTAGCTCTGTAGATTAAAGTCTTATTTGTTTACGTACCTGAGCTTCACTTATCCATCTTTTTGCAAGCTCTGGCGCGGTTTTTGCCAAATGAAATGTGGATACTAGAG
The DNA here is from genome assembly GCA_949987775.1 of Aproaerema taeniolella. Taxonomy (NCBI): domain Eukaryota; kingdom Metazoa; phylum Arthropoda; class Insecta; order Lepidoptera; family Gelechiidae; genus Aproaerema; species Aproaerema taeniolella. The sequence goes on along the minus strand of OX465242.1, from coordinate 21,413,247 downwards.
CAGCAGATTTGACTGCTGGATTTTCGTCTAAAATGGCTTGCTTCATATTACGTTCTATAGTTAGAATAATATCGCCGTTTACATTTCCAGCAATATTATAAAGAGCTCGGATTGCCGCCGCTCGATACAAATCCTCATTACCAGACATGTCTTTCATAACGGAAGAAATTACCATAAAAGCGTCGGGTACAGAAGGACTAAGCTCTTTTATACACAAATACATAAGACGTCTTAAAAATTTATGTTCTGATTGAAACAATTTTGTTGTTGCAAAAAATGTTTCTGTTGATTCTTGAGTGGACATTTCTTCTCCTTGATTCAACAAGTATAACAAATTAATCAAAATCTTAATACATTTTTTGGGGTTGATTGATAAGGAGTTGAAATATCTTGATTCTTGCACAAGAAACGTCCTACAGAAGGCATAATTATCATTTTCTTCAATCAATTTCTCATAATTCTTCTTCTTTGTGAAATGTCGTAAACAATGCATATTTTTATTCACTTATATAATAGAACACTAAATACGAAAAAAAACTTGGTGAATACCACAGAAAGGTAGTTTTAAAGAATGTCGATTATTTTCACAAAACCATGGGACTGGCATTTATTTCACTTCACTTTTTAGACGGCATTTGGTCTCTGTTGCGTTGTTGGATATTTTATTTAACTTATTTTTCTATGTCTATGGTTTTTTCTATGTCTATGATTGTTTAATTTTTTGATCTGATTTTGATATTTTCAAGATATTTTAAAGCAAAGAGAAAACGCAGTGATTTAAATTATATATGGCAAAGAGTAGTTTTTTTTTGAGAAAAATATTCTAAAGAAGTTTGAAAAAGCTAGAAAAAGCTGATATCATGGCACAGTGTTTTTTTTTGCCTCGGAAAAGTGACATCCTCTTTTATTTCGATAGTTCTACTCAATAGTTGATTACAAATCTTTGAGTATGTATTATTTGTTTACTCCATGGACTTAGTACTTTCTCATGGCTTACTCTTTAGTCATTGTTACAAATGCAAGAGTCTTTGAGTAGTCATTGGCAAGAGTAGAACTCCCAGGTGTCAATCTTCTGTACTTTATTTTTTTTTAATCTTAAAGTTTAGGTGATTTCAAACACTTAAAATAATTCGTACAAAAAAAAACTATTCAATAGCGACTTTTTTTTTGCCAAATTATAAAGCTATTCTAAGCGCTTATTATACCGTTTTTGTTTAATCGTAAGTGTTAACACAACCCACAAAAATAAATGTTTTAAGGAAATCAGTATTTATTTTTTTATAATTTTTCTTGCTCAAAGTAGAATCTCTGTTTGGTACTAATAGATTCCTTATACTAGGGTTAATCAGCCACGAAAATATTATTTTCAACTTGGACCTAGGTTTTGAGAAAACGAATTTTATGTGCTGAGGTCAAAAATCCAAATCTAGGGTTGTCATGAAAAGGTCACTGTGTTCTAACCATACCAATAGGTTTTTAGTACCCTTAAAAACAGATAAGTAGTGAATGTATCTGAAAGTATGTATAATCGAAAGCAGGCCAGTCGATTTGTTTAATTTATTTACTATAAACATCATTACATAGGTATAAAATGAAGTCGCTTCCGCTGTCTGTTCGCTTAGATCTTTTAAACTAATCAACGGATTTTGATGCAGTTTTCAGCAATAGATAGAGTGATTCAAGAGAAAGGTTTATGTGTGTAATTCATTCCCGAAATGTCCACAGGAACGAAGTCCCGGGTGGGAAGCTAGTTATTAAAAAAAAAATTTCGTTGCTTAAAATTATTGAATTACTAGCTGACCCGACAGACGTTGTCCTGTTTTCTTTTTTTTTCAACTTTCTTAATTTTTTTCTTTCATAAGGTCCTTCTCCTGATAATAACGAACAGAACAAAAAAAGAATTAGCGAAATCGGTCCAGCCGTTCAGGCGTGATGCCGTGACCAAGGGAAATAGGGATTCATTTTTATATATATAGACTAGCTGACCCGACAGACGTTGTCCTGTTTTTTTAACTTTCTTAATTATTTATTCCATAAGAACCTTCTCCTGACAATAACAAAAACAACAACAAAAAATTAGCGAAATTGGTCCAGCCGTTCACGCGTGATTCCGTGACCAAGGGAAATAGGGATTCATTTTTATAAATATATAAGATTGATGGGATCTTCATCAATTTCATCTTACGAGTACTCTTGATATTCTCATCTACGAGTACATGTCGGATACTTTCCTCATCAACGGCCTTCAGAAATTCTCAATAAATCAAAAAAGCTTTTAGAAATCTTCTGTCGACAATGAAATTGCCGGATCTGATAATTCTGTAACCGCTCTATGGTGTCTCGCCCCCGTCCCTCCAGATCACGTGTATTACTGCGGGGTTTTAGCAACAGCTTAACGAGGGTGGACCGCTTCCCACGCTACACGTAACCCTTCATCGGAAATAAGTCAGATGTTATACGTATACAGACAGCAGACACTGTTCAACAGACAGACAGTTGTCAACCTATTTTTAACCTACTACAAAAAAGGAGGTAATCAATTCGACCCGTATGTATGTAATATCAGAATAAATTGCAGTTTTTGTATATGTTAGTCTATACCAGCTTTTAAACATGTGTACCAAATTTAATAAGTATGTGTATATTTGTATGTCTGTATGTTTTTCCATGCATATCTCAAAAACTATAAGTCGGACTGCAAAAATTCTTTTTTAGTTGGACTGGCTATAGTACAAGTGGGAGTTTGATCAAAATCAGTTCAGTAGTTTTTGATAAGGTGCTGGTCTTAGTTTAAAATAAATATATACACCGATCTCTCTCTATTTAATTATTAATTTTATAAATAACAGTTCAACAGTCGGTTAATTTTTTTTTCTAATTTCACGTAAAAGTCATTTGTAATAAGTAGTTGGTATTATGCCGCATATCTAAAGTATAAAAGCCGCTGACTGTAGAAAGTAAAAATTTGATTTCACAAAAGGTCGAATTTAGTGTCAGCCCTGATACATCTTTTTGAAAATTGTTTACTCTAAACCTAGGCCTAAGTTGAAAATAATATTTTTATGGGTGATACACCTTAGTGTAAGGAATCTGTTAGTACCAAACAGAGATTCTACTTCGAGCTAGGAAAACTATAAAAAAACTAGCTGTCCGCCCGCGACTTCGTTCCCGGTGGATTTATTTTTTTTTAATATGAAAAATAGATAGTAGCCTATTCTCAGACCTACTGAATATGCACAAAAAATTTCATCAAAATCGGTCAAGCCTTTTCGGAGGAGTATGGCAACGAAAACTGTGACACGAGAATTTTATATATTAGATAAATACAGATTTCCATAAAATATTTTTTTTGTGGGTTGTGTTATCACTTATGATTAAACAAAAACGGTATAATAAGCGCCTAGCATAGCTTTATAATTTGGCATACAATAAAAAGTGGTTATTAAATAGTTTTTTTTGTACGAATTATTTTCAGTGTTCTGACCTTTGAAATCACCTAAACTTTGAGATTTAAAAAAAAATAAAGTACAGAAAATGAAAATTGACACCTGGGAGTTCTACTCTTGCATTTGTAATCAACTATTGAGTAGAATTATTGAATTAAAAGAGGATGTCACTTTCTTGACCGTACAAAACATACTACAGTGTCACCATCTGTAAAATGAGCGATGCATAGACATAGAAAAAATAAGTTAAATGTCAGCGGAGCGATGGCGCCGCGATCGAAAAGGGGTTGCCACTAAATACAAAAATAAACAACTTCAGCTTATTATAATGATAGAGATCACAAATATTAATTATATGACAAAATATTAAAACCATGACTTTTTTACTTTTCGGTGGCTTGCTCGCTGTCACAGATTAAAGATATACCTATAAGTTGAAGTGTTTTGGAAGGCTTTTAGTGCAAATAAACGAATTAACCAGTAAATTAAATATTTATTACGCGACATCACAGATCACAAAATTGAGTGACAGGACATTTTTTTATCGACAATACAATACAATATACAATACAATATACTTTATTTGCACACAAAGACATACAATACAATTAACAGAACATAAAACATAGTGTACAACAAGGCGGCCTTATTGCTAGGTAGCAATTTCTTCCAGGCAACCTTAGGGTAGGACAGCAGTAAGGTAAGAAGTAGTTGGTGGTGCATAAAATTAAATACATATTAATAATACAAATAAACAAATATATAAGTATACATATATATAATTATATATAAATAAATATGTAAAATAAGTATAACATACATCTATATATATACATACATACGAGCAGCAAATGTAAGGGACAAAACAAGCTTAGTAAAGTGGATAGAAGCAAAGACAGTGAATCAAGAGCCTAGCTAGGGAGCGGGAAGGGAAAGGAAATGGGATTTTGTTTGGGCTTTAAAGGAATCTATGGAGGGGGCACGTCTTATGGAGACAGGGAGGGAGTTCCAAAGCCGGATGGCTTTGACAGTGAAGAAGGAAGTGAAAAAGTTAGTGGAGTGTGAAGGCATATTCAGGGATAGATCGAAGTTGGAGCGAAGGGTTCGAGTAGAAGTAGTAGATGAGAAGGAGAAGCATTGGTAGCAAAGGTTTTTGATGTCATAGATTCCAACACTCCTCCTCATCAGAATACCTCTTGCTACTAAGGATCCAACCCAAGCTGCACCTGACACTCTTAAAACTTTTTTTTAGGCAATGCCTTCATAAGAATATCTGCGGGCATATCCTCAGTTCTTAAGTACTCTACTCCAATCACACCTCTTGCGGTTACTTCTCTTATATAGTGTTGACAAATATCAATATGCTTCGACTTTGAAGTTATGACAGGATTGCAGGATAACTTTTGTGCTGCTTGATTATCATTATAGATAATAACCTTTTCTTGGTTGTCTTTAATGTCAGCAGTCTTTGGAGGCGAATGGCTTCTGTATCACATTCTGTAAGCGCAATGTACTCCGCCTCCGCTGTGGATAGTACGACAGAATTTTTTTTTTCCGGGACTCCCAGCTTATAGTTTATGAAAAAGTGTCCAGTGTATGACCTTCTTTCTAAGTTGCATGATGCCCAGTCTGCATCTGCATACCTCTTCAGGGTTTTATCTTTAGTTTTTCGAAAAGTTAATTTTAAATCTTTAGTCTCTTTTAAATATGGCAAGACTCTTTTAGCCGCAGTCCAGTGTTCTTTACCGTAGCAAGTATTGTACTGACTTAGACGGCTAACGGCGTTTGCGATGTCCGGTCTTGTCGCAACTCACAAGTACATCAGGGCTCCAATGAGATTTCTATACGGCAAATCTTCATCTATCTCCGTTTGTTTTTCTAGTTTTAAATTAATTTCCATCGGTGTGGAGACTGGCTTGGCGTTTTTCATATTAAACTTTTCTACAATTTCTTCAATGTATTTCTTTTGAGACATGGTAATAACGTCTGGCTTGCAATCAAACTCTATTCCCAAACAATATTTTAGCTCTCCAAGATCTCTCATTTTAAATCTTTTGACTAACTCATTTTTAGTCTTTATAATAGCCTTTTCGTCCTTATGAATGATTAAAATATCATCAACATAAACACAAATTATTACAGGTATTGGCTCCGTTGTAGAGACATAAACACATGGATCAGCTGCAGGCTTGAAATTCATTTCTTTTAATCTTTCATCCAGTTTCTTGAACCATTGCCTGCCAGACTGCTTAAGTCCATAAATGGCTTTATTGAGTTTACAAGTCGTCTCTCCTTTAGTTTTTCTTAGATCTTCCAACATCTTTTTGGCTTTTGTAAAAATGGTAAATTTGAGCTTTCTTCTAAAATTATGTCACTGAAATATTTTTCTATGTGGTTTTTTGATAAACAGATTTTCTTCAATTGTACCATCAAAAAAAGCAGTAACAACGTCTAGTTGTCTTATCTTTAAACTTTATTGTGCAGCTTTGGCCATTAAAGTTCGTATGGAACTTAATTTTACTACTGGCGCGAATGTTTCTGAATAATCGATACCAGGTATTTGGCTAAAACCTCGAGCAACTAGTCTAGCTTTCTTTCTTATGACCTTTTTATCTGCATCAATTTTTTCTTTCAATATCATCTTGCACGTTACTACATTGTAATCTTTTCCTTTTGGCACTACAGACCAAGTTTCATTCAATACGTGGGCTTTTATTTCTTCTTTTATTGCTTCTTCCCACGAATCGTCAAGTTTTATTTCATCACATAAGTTGGACATATCATAGTCTTTCGCCCAAACTGGCGATTTCTTGGTCCTTTCAGGCCTTGGACTTGTAGAAGGCTCATTTTCTGTATATTAATCACTGGCGTTAGTTTCTGTGATATTTTCTTCGACGCAATCTTTGAAAGGTTCTGATGCATCTTCTTCGATGCTTTCTTCAAAATAAAACTGTGGTGGCAAACCACTAAACTTTTCAATTTCTTTGTCAGTTTCATTTTCTTTATTTTTATAATAAATTTTATTTATAAATCTAACATCACGACTTATTATCAGCTTTCGGCCCAAATTCTGTAAGCTTTGGCGTTTTCACAGTATCCAATGAAAATTCCTTTTTCTGCTCTTGGTGCGAATTTCCGCTTTCTCGTTTCATTTAAAACAAAAGCTTCAACTCCGAATATTTGGAAATAACTGAGGGCTCATAACCAACCCATCTTTCAAAAGGCGTTTTATTGGTAGCTCTAGTTGGTACTCTATTGGAAACATAATTGGCCGTAAATATAGCTTCAGCCCAGAAACTTTCCGGCAAATTTGATTCAATTAGCATGAATCGTGCTTTTTCTAACAAAGTTCTGTTCTTGCGTTGTGCTAAACCATTATGCTGTGGCGTATATGGTGCTGACAATCTTCGTGCTATGCCATTATTTCTTAAGTAAGTATCAAATTCTTGATTACAATACTCCTTTCCATTATCAGTTTGAAGAACTTTTATTTTGCACTTTGCAAATCTTTCCATTTCTTTTTGATAGTCCTTAAACTTTTTTAGAGCTTCATTTTTATTTTGAAGAAAGTATACTCTGCAATATCTACTGTATTCGTCTATTGTCGCTGAATTCCTTTCGCAGGAACATAAAGAAGTACACACTTGACCTGCAAATACATGGATCCTTGGAGTTTCTCATGTGAATACAACGACATTATTTATTTTTTACATACTCTTTATTTTTTAAAGTATTTTTGTTTTCACATATCTTCATATTTCTTTATTTATATTAAGATATTTTTGCACCACATTTTCAGCATATAAATTTCAATATCGGTTACCTATCTTAAGTTCGAAAAAATGTTGACCGATTTTCATTTGACAGAAAACTTTTCGTCTTTTTTTGTTTCTTTTTTTTTTAATTCGCCGACATAACTTTTGCCACTGTATCAGTTGACCTATTATTAATTCGATTTTTTTCGTTACTCCATCGTTTTATTTGACCGAAAAACTTTTTGGTGATTTTATGCTAGGCCACCACTTCATTACACCACCGTTTTATTTGCCATGTTTTTTTTCACATATGTTCATTACACCACCGTTTCATTTGCCTTATTTTTTTTTCCAAACATTCATTACACTACTGTATTATTTTAGTTAAGCATTCGATAGTAGTTATTACTTATAACAAGCAAGCGCGCAGTGTGCAAGCAATCAGCATGCAAGCAAGCAAGCAGCATGCATGCAAGCAAACAGCATGCAAGCAAGCAAGCAGCGTGCAAGCAAGCAAGCAACATGCAAGCAAGCAAGCAGCATGCAAGCAAAGCAAGCAAGCAGCATGCAACCAAGCAAAGAGCAGTATGCAAGCATGCAATATGCAAGCAAGTATGCAGCATGCAAGCAAGCAAGTATGCAGCATGAAAGCAAGCAGGGATGCAAACAGGCAAACCTGTAGCATGCAAGCAAGCAGGCATGCAGAATCATAACCTAACTTAACCTAACCTAACCTATATCGTCGGTTTGAGTGAGGTTTCTTTTATTTTTCTTGCGGGGGAATGCAAAAACATGTTCTAACCTGTTCCATTTGTTGTTTTAAGTTAAAAAGTTAAAAAGATTTCGGCCGAAAGTAAAAGTTCAAAAAAACTTCGGCCAACAGTAAAAAGTTCAAAAGAGAACTCGGTCAATACTTAGTTTAATGCTAAAAAGAAACTTCGACCAACAGTAAAAAGTTATTTTGGAAATGGATGAAACATAATTCGGTAAAATGATACTTTTGTCTAATGGCATTTCGATGATCTGAAAATATGGCATATGAAGCATATAACAAAAAAGACGCAGGTTAACCGTTTTCAGTCAAATAAAATTCGGACATAAATTCTTCGAAAAGGTGATCGGTTCCCTTCAATATCATTTTGCATTTTGTATTATTCATTCACTAAATATGAACCTATTTGTTTGCTCTTTTATGTATTCACCTCTGTACATCAAATATAGAACAATAAGTTTTTTTTGTAGTAGTAGCTTCTTTTACTTCTTACGTATTATAATTGTTAATATTAAAACTATACATTATAGACTAAATAAATCTCGCACCTAGGCAAACCGAAAATATACTATTTTTGGCACAATTAACACACATACACATAGATATTTTTTTTTTTTAATTTGTTAATTTTTTAGGTTTAGCTAAGTAATATTATTTTTTAGTTCAGGGACCAGCTGAAAATCAGCGCCGAGACGACTATTTAGTCGTCTTTGCATTACGCTGAGCTGGACACCCTTTTTGGTGCATTACACCTACATAGAAATAAGGCATAGTAGGCATAAGTTCAATTTGTATATTGGGTGTATGTTACTGAATAAAAATTTATTCTATTCTATTCTATTCTATAAAAGTAATGAAATATCTTTGACCAGCTTTACTTGGTGTTGGCATCGGGCCACATAGATCAGAATGTACTGTATGCAGCTTTTATTTAGCTTTCGTTTCTTCGCTCCTTTCTTTTTGATATGGCAAATTTGTCATCTTTCCTTTTACGCATATTTCACAGTCTACTAATTTGTCATTTATGTTAAAGCTTAACCCTTTGACTATCTTATTTTTCAGAGCTAACTTTAGATCGCTTTCATTTAAATGACCTAATTTTCTGTGCCACTCATCAATATCACTCTCTTTAGTAATCTCATTAGATCTCATTAGATTCTTCATTTTTACTATTCATATTATTTAACCGTTTCCTTATAAGCTTTTAAAAAACCGTTTTCCTTATAAGCTTTTAAAAAAAATCTCCAGACTTGTTTGTCACTGTGGCATATTTATCATTAAAAATAACTTCGCATCCTTTTTCTGTGGCTTTAGCAACCAAAATTAAATTCATGGTTAGACTTGGTACATACAAAGTATCAGTTAGATTGATAATCTCTTTCTGTACTTTCATTTTCACTTGTCCCTTACCTTTTTTTCTTTTGACTTGTCAGATGCGAGCTGAAGAGTTTCATTAAGCTCTGTCATGTCGTGAAAAAGGTTATTGGCATTGCACATATGGGATGTGCTGTGCAGTGTGCACCCACTGTCCAAACACCAATTATTGCTTTCATTTTTTTTTGTATGTTTTCAAGCATAATTCTTTAGAATATAGGCTATTTTCTGCTGCTTATGTTTTCACTTGTATTTAATATCTTTGACTGCTGGGGCATAAAACAAGTGACTGCACCAGCAGTCACAGTTGTCACACTTTACTTTTTGTTTGAATTTGTTTGTATTTTTGTTTCCCTTTTTATTTTTGTTATAATATGCTTCATCTTGTTGCGTTGCTGATGATCCTGATGCATGGCTATCTCTGTTTCCCGCTTCACTCTCATCAATTATTTTTATTTTTAGCTGTTCAAGCGCCGGTAATCGGTCGCGAGACTCAATTGCAACCCTAAAATTTGCATAAGAGTCGGGTAGACTTTAGAGCATCATAATTGTGAGCAAGTTTTCATTTATTTCGACGTCCATGTCTTTAGGCTTGTCTACAAGATCAATAAAATTATTAATATGGTCTCGCACGTCATCGCCATTTTGCATTTTCGCCTGAAGCAATCTTTTAAGTAAAGTCTCCATCCGCGCAGGTCCACGGCTTTCGTATGCATTTTTCAACGTATTCCACAATTCCAGTGTGGTTTTACATGACTTCACCAGCTTTAGCTCACTTGGAGAAATAATTAGCAATAGCTCGGCTGTGGCCAATGCGTTTTTCTGGTTCTTCTTTTGCAGCAGTTGCGCTGAAGAACTTTGAAAGTCCTGCTTTTATAAGCACTGCTTCCGCTTGAACTTTCCACGTATCATAATTTGTTTTTGATAGTGGTTGGATATTCGAATGAAATTTTGACGTAGCCATTTTTTCACAGACTATTTTTTGTTTTTACTTAATTTTGATATTTGTACGTTATTTTTGCTACACTAGCTGGCTAAGGTCCTGGGCCCATAACCTGAAGTGTTTTGGAAGGCTTCTAGTGCAAATAAACGAATTAATCAATAAATTAAATATTTATTACGCGGCATCACATATCACAGAATTGAATGACAGGACATTTTTTTTAATCGACAATAGGTAGCAGCGGTTTTTGATGTCATGGATTCCAAAATAAGTAAATACAAAGATTGATGGTAAAGACATCGGACCTGAATGAACGGTAAGGGTCTTTTAGCCATTTGACTTCGATAGCATTAAAATATACAGGCAATATTTAATCGTGTATTTTATTAATACTTTAATTATTAAATCAATATAGCGTTATTTAACATTAATTTTGAAAGGAGACCCGGATTACTGAAAACCTTTCGCGCAGTATTTACGATCTAAGGTAGCTGAAGCATGTGCACCATAGACATAGAAAAAATAAGATGTGCACTAATACCATATGTATGGTCTAAAGGATATACTCCATTTATTTCAATGACTAAAGACAAATACTACATACTCAAAGATTTATTATAAACAAATACTACATAATCAAAGATTTATTTATTCAAAATCTTAGTTGCTGTTACTATCGGTGTCAGAGTCACTGTCTAAATTGACAATAAAAGGCTCATTTATCTTTTCTTCTATATTCCTCTTCCATTTTATGCACGTGTGCACAATCTTTTGCCATTCTGAGGCGTCAATAGAACTGAACGCTTCAGTTATTAGTTGTGACGTATTAAATTTTATCAAAATGTACTTAGTGGTTTAGGCGTGAATTATTCCTTTTGGTTGACAGGTCACAAGATAAATATTGAATATCGCACACAAACTGAGGTGCGAGCCCTTTTACATAAAAGAACTAGAGTCGTTTAAGTCTTTTAAAATCAGCTGGAGTTGGTTAAGTCTTTCAGTCTTTTGAAAATAACTCGAGTCGTTTCAGTTTTTAGTCTTTTAATAAAACGACCAAGTCTTATTAATAAAAACTCGAACTTTCAGTCATAATTTTAGAGTCAAGTCCTGTAAGATGGAGGCGAGTATTTTTAATAAGCCTTTTAAAAGAGTCTCTTTCATCTCTCACTATGACCGTAACGATAGTACAACAGTTTTAAATGAATACGTACTGTAAACGATTTTTATACAACCGTTTACATCCACGCGAGGTGGTTCTTAAACAGATGATTTTTTTTCATTGCCCTTGTGGCGCTGAAATTTATAATCCTCCTTTAGTTATTTTCTTTCTTTGAGACCTCGTTTTTAGACATTATTAGCGATTTGACCGTCAATATGCTCATAGAATTAAGAAGCCAGCTGCATATTTGAAACATGCTGCTACGGAACCCTACAATGCGCGAGTCCGACTCGCACTTGGCCGGTTTTATTTGTGTATCTAAATTATCGGGCAAAAAATTCAAATATTCAGCCTTCTTGTTTTTCTCGTCAAATATAATATTAAAATATTTCAAATTAAATATACGCAAAATAACATTTTAATCCAGTAAACTATTTGCTTATTTTTATTTATTTGATTATTGTATTACACATGAAGTCGACATGATTTTATTCTCAGTATGCAAACCTCATCGCTGGTAAACTTTTTAATTTGACTAGTGAAAATTAAGAAAAAACTACAAAGTAAAAGCACTAGTGCTACAATGATCTTTTTTCTGTTTAAGTTTATAGCTTTTTGTAGCTTTTCCAACCATATGCCATGCATTTATCGTGATGTCATAGAAGTCGATTTTTTTCGCTTGTTTGTGAAATCGGTTCCTGAAAAAGTTATTTAGTTTCATGGGTAAAGTTGCCCCCAAAAGTTCACTGACAAATATGAAGTCATCCCAATGCATCCCACATTGTTTAAATAAATACTGAGGAGGCGGGAAAAATCCATTTAATAAAACCAGAATAAAACTAAAGTAATTTTTCATTCTTTAATTCAGTTACCGATCGCGATCTAGAAATACATTTTGTACACAGGTAATTTGATTTTTTTGTGGCGAAATTGTTGCCCTAACACTCAGTTATACAATACAATGTCTGAATTTATTTAATCTAGGTACTTACATAAAAAACACAACGGGCATATATTAATAATATTATTTCGCATGACATAGAAAAGAGCAAGAAAAAATACGAGATACAATCTTGTCTGTAGGTACTTTATCTAAAAGGTTTTAGGTACGTTTTAAAAGAGTGGCATATTTCGTCAACACTTTCAATACTATTCTTTATAGTTAAATTGTATTATTTTAGAGGATATGAAAGAATACGTTTAAAACAATACTCTGTATTCTGAGAATACTACCTACATTTTTAATTTTAAAATAGGATCCCGAATATTCATGGCAGATTTGTTAAAACGTTTTGTCCAATAGTTACCTACTGATTTTTATTAATATAAAAGTACAACCTAGGTAACGTTCTAAATACGATAACATTTTATATAAAGCATCACCCCTCTAACAATAGTTGTTTGTGATACAAAGGTGGAAAGAAAGTTATTGCAAACGAGTTTTATTAAAATACGATACATAAAGATTAAAATGCAATAAATAAATATTTAGATTAAATGTAATTATTTTGTAAATTCCACGATAAAATTTGTTTATTTTAATCGATAAAACTTATTCAAACGTTAATAAATCATCACGTATTGATTTTTTTCTGGTAACCTTTGCGACTCTATAAAGACATTAAAAACAATTAAATAATCCAAACGCAAAGTACAGAGAAGATAAGGAACGACTTCAATTTAACATATTTTCTCACTTTTCTTTTTTTTAATTATTGTAGTTTGATACCACTGTAGGTTTATATTGTTTTCTTCACTGTTTATACTTAAGTATATATCACTACATAAAACTGACAATTATAGAAACACTTTCTCTACATGGGAAAGTAGATTTGTATTTTGATTAGACTAGAGTGAGTCTAAGTCTAGGCTATTATTATTTTTAAAAGACTAGACTTTTTGAAAGTTACCATTTTTAATGGATACTGCCCATTTACTACATTTTGTCGTAGCAACGTTTTACATTACTAGAGCTTCTCAATTAATCATTTTATAATTACATCGAATGTTATTCATATAGTAATTTAAGGGTTAAAGTTAGGTATATAATCAATAAAATTCCAAAATATAAACCTGAACTATAGGTAAGTATATTCATAGATAGAACATGAACTATTTTAAGAGACAAAATTTCTTATGTAACTAACATACGTAAACATCTACTCACAACATCCTCCTTGTTCGTAACATTAGGTAGTTCCTAATGTGAACTAGAATTTTATTCTGAACTTAGTTAACTCAATCGACTTGCGATCTAGATGAAAGGTCCTGGCGCAGGATCATACTTCGGTCCTCGTATGTACGTGACTAAAACCGTTTTAAATAATAAATAAGACGACAGACAATGTATTATGTAATTTTATTCACAAATGAATTAATTTCTTACATTTAATGCTGCCAGTTTCATCGTTTTATTCTTTCCAAAAACACAAGTAGATTAGTAAATAAAGCTTTCAATTTCCTCAATAAGAGCGATCCTTTTGTTGAATCCCACAGACCTACTATATCGAGATATAGGTCTGTGTTGAATCCGCTAATGTTTCTGAAGATACAAATCGTACGATGCATAAATAAATAAAAAACAACGGGTTGCACTCCAGGAGTGCCGGCAGAAGTGAAAATTGAACAATAACTGTGTGCATTAATATTTAATTTATTTTTCCTATGCTGACACCGGATGACATCTTGACTTTTGCGGTTTTAATTTTCTTAAACACCCCTCCGTGACATCTTGACTTTTGCATTTTTAATTTCCTACATTTATTACAGCCCTCCGTGACATCTTGACTTTTGCAGTTTTAATTTCCTACATTTATTATACACCCCTCCGTCTTTGATCTCTGTCGATGCTTTTTGTCGATAAAACTCTTTTAAAACCGTGATCTGCCATAGTCTGATATGATTTAAATAAAAATGCATATTATTCGAATTAAACAGAAACAGTTTATATTTATTCAAAGGAGAACATCCCAAGGTCTTCCTCACTACCATCAGTTGAGTCGGAGTCGCTGGAGCAGTCTTACAGGTTAATTATAAAGTCTTCATCACAGATCGTGTCGCATTTGCAATCACGCTCCCAATACTCTTAAATCGTTTTTCTTGTTTTCATGATAACATTTTTCCAGCCATCCGGTGTCACATGATCACAGGCATTATTTAATAATGTGAGCATCTTATTTGCTATGAAAAGCGGCGTTGTAGATGCAATATCCAGTATCATATATTTTTGTTTGAAATATTTTAATAAAACTTGTTATCGATTTACTTTTATCGATTGTCAATCACTATCATTTTTTTCGCCCGGTATGACCTTGTACGTGCGTGGTCGTTATATTTTCATAAAATTATATATAATGTATTTTAGAACTTACAAGGTACTTATGTTTTAGGTGTGAATATCTATTTTATTATATCAATAATTGCATTGCAATTGCGATAAAACTGGCAGGTAAATAATAAAAATTAAGGTGATAATAAATAAAATTGTACTTAAAACTAACGCTCGTTCAAAGTTACTTCGTTGGTTTCGTTGACATCTGTCACAGAGATCAAGCTATATTTTACCATAGCGCCAACCGTTCGGGTTTCCACCCATACTTACTTTAGTACTATTATTTATTATTCTGTGCCCGTACTTAAAAGTGCACAACCAACGCCGCTAAAGAAGTTTTCACTTCAATTAATGTAAATAAAAGAGACGTCCGATAGGTAAGGGAATCATATGTGTAAAGTACCTACCTATACTTAGAAGTACATATTCTTCCTGTTGCATCTCACCGAGACACATTATAAGAGCAGAAGTGGATTTAGAGCAACACTCATTGCATTTTTTAATTTATTTTTTAAATCATTTATATACTTACTTTATACCAAAAACATACATCTAACATTCAATTGCACGGACGCAAGATTGAGGGTACATAATTTGGACTGGTTATTAGATGAATATATTTGGCGACTTAAACTAGTTACGAAAATGAAGGATTTGAATCAGCCTAGATTGGGAGTTCCATAAGGGTTCCTTGAGAAACCCTAGTTTCGCTAACTAATTTAAAATACTTTTCCCATGTGACGTAATTTTTCTAGTGGTTGGTTTGAAAGAAAGCAACGAAAAACCGAAATATGAAACTTGAGTTTTGTGGTTCTCACAAATGACATCATATCATTAATCTGCATAACATCTTATCGCATAACGAACTAGATATATAAGTGTTGAACAAACATTACTATCAAGTTATTTGTTCAATCATACTTTTGGGTGTCGTTAAAAAACTCTTAAAACACAAACAATAATTTTATACGTTTTGGTATCTTTTTTAATGTGACTTTCAACGTTAGAAATATGCAAATTTATTTCCAGGTAACTTGTTGTTATACCACAATACTAAAAATGCACTCGTTTACATTTTGATACCTTTATGGCAATCAAATGAATAACAATCTTAGAGTAATTGCACGGATTAATGTAATAGGTGCAATAATGGTAATGCCGCAAGTGTAATGGGCACCTTTGCACCAGGGATGACAAGGGGCGGTTTATTTGACTGATTTTTATCATTTAAGTTGGTGCAATATTGGTATTGTACCTTTAGTGAATTTTAGTTTAGGACGACGTATGCCACCTTACATAAACCTTATGTTAGACAGAGAGAAACTGAGAGTTGTCTTTTTATCAAAATCACCGAATTAAAACAAGAAATACAACTTAACAATAATAACAAGTCTGCCAAGCAGCAAAAAATTATCACAATATTCATAATAGATATAACATGAAATAAAACTATTTTAAACAAATGTTGATACATTATACAACTTAAACAGAATATAAAAACTTCATAAAAACAAGTATCACTTACAAGTCTTCTATACATATTATATGTGGTACATACTTGTAACTGTTGCTTGTTTTGAAATTAAATAAACCAATAATGTATTCATGTAAAACTTAAGTTTGGGTACTTAGTTACGCATAAATAACAAGTAAGAAGGTATCACATTGTAATACTATGAAGTAAAAAGTATGTTATGAAAAAAAAATTACTCCTAAATTCCAAAAAGGATACAAAGTCAATATTCTGAGCTTTACTCACCAAAATAAAAAATACAGCTCCCTATAGCTAATAAAATACACGTATGTAATACGTCTACTCATAACTTCGTTATTATATTACATCTAATGTTGCGGTTTACCTCAGTACTAAATAAATTTAGTATTTTCGATGCTCTTGAAATAAGTGTGACTTCGTAAAATGTTAAAGTTATGAAAACTAAGAACAAAACGTAGAACATTTACTACTCTCCAACCAAAAATTTGACTATTTCAAACGGATCAACAAGTACAAAGAAGTATCACTTTTCCATGTTTAATTAATAACTTTAGAACCCGATCCATAACATTCTTATACGTGTATTAATTAATAACCTATATAAATTTTATAGACACGCAATACTTATTATGTAAGTATAAACTTTACTGATAAAAATCTACATTCCTTAACATCTTTTTACAATAAATATTACCATTCCTTAACTTGCAATTATATTCCCAGTTAATATTTAAAATGAGTTCCTCTTGGGCAAAATTGTTAAAATAATTCAGCTGAGAATAGAATTGCAGAATTTAATAATTTTTCCTATTACTTTTGGCTCAGTAGGATAAAATTTAGCCTCGCTCTTATGTGCGCCTACATAATATGACCAATTGTAAATATATTATCTAAAATACTAGATGGTCCTATTTATGATTACGGAGGCATAAACTAAGATGCTAGCGACCACTACAGTGTACTCACTAATATATTATTCAGTAAATATTAACGAATTACTACAGTCGTGGTTAAATATAAATTTTCTTTGGATCGAGGTCATTATTTGGTCTCCCATTTGTACGGATTAATTTTGTTTCAACATCGAGGCACTCGATTTATATAAAGTACTTATGCACATTTTTTATAAAAAATTTTTGAATGATTGCATTCTTCTTCCTTTAAAGATCTTTCCTACATACTGTACGAAAACTACCGATAATAAGCATTTAAGCAAAATGTTCTTATTTAGAAATAACTTAACGTTATCGTCCACAATAATGGTAAAATATTTAATGTTTCGAGTAAAAATATCTATAAGTTACTTAGATACTTGTGAAAATCGAGGTGGATCACCGCCAGCTGAAAACATCATATTTTCAGTATAAATAAGTTGATCAAAGATATTATACTAATAACTAATCCACATCGACAGTTATAGGCCGATATATACAGTACTCACAATTAGGTAAGTATTAGTGAAAATATGCAAATCAGTCGGACTACTTCCGAGTATGTTACTAGAGATACACTTACAAAAATAATGTTTAATACTGACAGTTACATTGAAATACTGGAGCTTTGGCACTGTTATTTTGATAGAAGTATTTACCATATCATAACACTTTTTTTTATTAAAGAAAAAGCCTCATTTCGTTTGGATTCGAAAATGTGGTTTGTAATGGTCATTTAATAACAAAAATACAAAAAAAAAGTTTCTGTATTTTTAAGAGTACCTCGTACGACTCTATAAAAGCTCCATAAAAGCAAGATAGGTCATTCCTAACGTTTGTTACTCATGTTACTATGCAACTGAATTTCATACTTACTGAAATTTTCGAATCCAAACACATTTTTTTACCTAACACTCCTATACTTTAAACCTTTAAACCAATAGGCTGTGACTCAGTTACAATGATTTCTAAGTTATAAGGTATCTAAGACAATCTTGTACCTATATACTAAATTACTGTCTAAGTTATGGTGTTTTACAAGTAAACGTATTGATTGCTTTACCAAAACACTCATACAAATTAAGAAGTAACATTAACAGGATCGACTCAAATTTTTTTCATACAAAATACAATGAATAAGTGTAAGTTACACATTGCATAGGTAATAAAAGCTTAAAACGACCAAAAACTGTGTATGTGTATTTTATACGCAATGATGTATAATTTATTATCAGTAAAGCCGTACCTAATGTTTTGGGGAACCTGATTAATTAATTTCAAATAACTTTAAAAACAAAAAAGTGTCAAAATATTTAAAACAGTAAATAAATTCGACTCCTCACATGTTATCGACATAAACGTCACCTAAAATTGTTTCAATCAAATGGAGATTGTTGTTGTATAGTTTGAATTTGGGCTAAGTGAAACATTGTCATGGGAGTCGGGGGTACTAAACTACGAAAAAAAAAACCACCCACTTAGTCTCAAAGAAGTATTTAACTTATTTTTTGTATGTATGTGTCAAATAATCATCTTGTAACTTCCATATAATGATAGTAGAATCGCCAAAAGCTAGGACGTTTAAATTTTTTGATGTTTTTAGTACACAAAAAGATACTTCTTTGAAACTAAAAGTCAGCGTTTATCTCCAAAATAGTTCCCAGCTTTTAAGAAATAACTAACGAAAAACTCAGGATAATTTTGGAAAAAAAACAAAAAGTACGGACTCCGTTGATAAGCTAACAAATTGATTGAGACCAAAAACGTAAGTTTTTAGTAGGTAAGTTTTAGGGACGTTTTAAGTTTAGGAAACACAAAATTTTGGAAAAATAACCCGGCATTTCGGCGGAAAACTGCAATAACTCTCTCTTCCGCACAGGATTTCTTGCTGTCTCGGTCGTGTAGCGAGACAGCAAGAAATCCTCAAAAACCCAAACTTTGTGCGCTCCAAACTGGGGCGCTAGTTGTACTACTTGACGATTTTGGTAGGGGCATTCTCACGGAATTCTTATATGTTATCTTAAGGAACAGTTAGAACTCGAAAATTTCTCTTCAAAGAATAAAATGAAGTAGGTACGTGACTCAACCTCTCTATAAATTTTGTACACTTTTTTGTATTGGTAGTTAAAAATTGAGATTGTAAGTGGGAATAGTAAGCTTGTATGTGTGTGACTGCATTTTGATTTGGTGGAGGTATTTTGAAGCATTGTCTCCCACGTTGTGAGGATGTGTGTGACGGTGGGGTATCAGTACGTATGAATGCTATATAAGGCGACTATAAATTAGGTCGCGAACTAATGTGAATCAGCCCACAAAATTTCCCCCTAGGAACATACCGAAATATGTAAAAAAATTCGCTTCTCCATACAACTTAAATATTCAGCTGATTGCTTTTGTAATAGGTCAAATTTTTTTGAGTTTTTAATATGGGTTCCTCGCAAAATGTTGTTCAGTTTCATGGGGAAAATTACCCCAGAAAGTTTCGTCACCTAAGAAAGATTTAGAAACTTCTACTTCTCAAGTCATACATAACCATGATATGAAACCTTGGTCATTCATTAGGGAATCGTCTTAGAAAATGGCGCGAATGGCGTTAAGGAACGTCTAGTAAAGAGGCGAAATCATGAGAATGTTCTATTGACTGGCATAAGAAGCAAAGGTATTCAACTTTGCAGTTCCAAGAACCCAGTTAATAGTTATCAATAAGTGACAGAATATTTTTGGAACTCATTATTTCAACTGAGACAATCATGATAATATACTTACTTCTACAGGCAGTAAATTTTGGTGATTTTCTTTGTTTAGTTCATTCAGCCAGACAAACATCCTGCTTTCATGCGAGCACTAATCTAACTTCTAAAAATTGTATAAAATAAATATTTGGCATACACAAAGAAAAAAGTATGTTTCCCTTATTTCTATGGGTATACCATATTCTTTAACTTTCTTTGGTGATTTTACCTAAGTCTTTCTTTGTTCGTAAGGCATCTTCTAAATGAATTCTAAGAAGAAAACTTCTATAAAAAAAATATTTCTCTACTTACTAATATTATAAATGTGAAAGTAGGGATGTTTGTTACGCTTTCACGCAAAAACTCTCAACCGATCATCATGAGAGTACACATATTCTCAGAGGTACTAGAAGTAACATAGTATGCTTTTTATAATTTTTTTAAATGTGAAAGTCCACGCAGGCGGAGCCGCGGGCGGAAAGCTAGTATATAATAGTATAAACGCGAAAGTTGGTACGTATGGATGTTTGTTACTCTTTCACGCTCAAACGGCTGGACCAATTTGATAAAATTTGGTATGGAGGTAGCTGACACACTGAATTAACACATAGGCTACATAATTTTCCCTAATTTCCACGGAGACGAAGTCCCGGGCGGAAAGCAAGTATTTGATAAAACTAAAAGTCATTATAAAGGTCAGGAAGATTACACTTTATGGGCAATTTAGTAATGTACATACTTATTTAGTAATATTATCGAAGACTGTGCAGTGATCTTGTTGAACATCCCTGGGTTCTCTGATCTCGTTTTTTATCTTAATTAATCCACCTTCAATTCCAAACATCTCAATTCAGGCCATTTCAAAAGCAAAGTAAGAACATTACTTGGTACTTATATGCTTTAATATCGATCGCGACAAGTGGGAGGATCTCGCTTCAGACCGCAATAAATGGAGAAAAAAGACATGACACTGCCTGGTTCCTCAATTTAGCCGAAAAACGAGCTAAAAGGCATAACACTGAAGGATTCCGTTCTGCAACGGACCCTCAGTACGCGTGCCACAAGTGCGGACGGATGTGTCGTTCCAGAATCGCGAGCGGCGTTGCCGATCTCACACAGTCGCTGCTTAAATCATCTGTCAAGATGCAGAGGCCTATGATGATATGCTAAACCTACAAATCTGTCACAAGTACAATTTTCTTTTCGATTTTCACTGTCAACCTAATCATCATTTGAATACATAATATGACAAATAAGGGGCAATAAGTAACTTTGCTGCAGGACAGAAAATTATCATTATGGTTATAAACTGGGTTCGAAAATTGTTTCTGTGACGGACTAAGCCTTTCATATACCGTAAAGCCGTCAGGTACAAGATTTTACAATACTTATCAGTTAGTAACCAACCAATTTTGTAGATTAAGAAAACGAACACATAGAACCATTGGGAATTGAATGAATGGAAGCAACCGCTGGAGCTCATTTGGACTTCTTTTCGAGGTCGGTAGAGTCCGCTGGCGGCTGTACACTAATACGGACCTCACCTGTCGGGCCCACCACGATTTTCACCTGAAATGGTAATTGAAAATACACTAAATTTCCACTCAATCAAACGCTTTTTTAAAAGCATTTTACCTAAATTTCAAGCAAAAGATTCGCTTGAAAGACAGCAGCAGTATGCAGGATGCAATTGACATATCATTAGAGCGATTTTAGAACCCTCAAAACCAATAAATATACAAACTACCAGTACCTACCGGTAATCAGGTCAGACAAACTATGCATAGATTTATATTAACAAACCATATCAGTAACCTAAAGGATATCAAGTTCTGACACTATCTTGGATAGTTATAACCACAAAAAACATGACAAGAAAATTTTAGCGGCTTGAAATCGATAACCAAGTCTAAAAGCGAAAAGGGTTTTAAGGGAACAAGTAATTTGGGTTTGTGAGTTTAATTTTATCAAGTAAATTTATTGTTCCTACATAAATTAAATAAAAAAAAAACATTACGTTTTTAAGTTTGACTTACCTAGTCCCCCCGTCAGACATTCATGGCATAGTAGACTGGGTTGGATGGTGGTGCCATTGGAGAAGTGGCAGTAGGCGCGGTTGTAGAAGCCGGAGCGCCTTCAGGGTTCCCTCGGCACCGGGCCGGTGAGCCAGGCGTCATTGCTGGTTGATATATAGGAGGAGCCACCTTTAAAAAATATAACATCAACTGTTATCCCTTCAATTAGATCACTGAAGTCAGATAAATAGTTAATATGCTCAATTTCCTATACTTCAGCTTCATTAATTCGTAATAGAGGAACTCGAACGTCAGTTGGGCTAACTATTGGGAATCATCTTATTTCGCTCAAGAGAATGAATTAAGTATACATATATATATATTTTTTTTAAAGTTTCTAAGTTTTATTCGTACTTTTTCTGAATAGACGATCATGGATTGACCTCCACCCGATTGAGGGACCGGCACTGGTCTGTATCGGGCCGGAACTGCACTTAGACTCTGAAAAAAAAAGTGATTAAGTGGTAATAACAAAGTGGTAATTTACATAAATTAATTTATTGCGGCTTACATAAATATTTTTTTTAATCGGTGTTTAATATTGGATGACTTCAAATAAGTTAGTGAAAATGAAGGATGTACATCAGCCCGCGAAACTAAATAACTTTCCTTAAGGAACATAGATCGAAATATTAAAAAAAAAGATTGTTGCCTCTCCATACAACTTGTGCGATCAGTTGATTTGCCTTGGTATGGGAAATCTTGATGTGAGTATTTTTTTGGGAATTGTATATAGTTTCCCTGATAAAAGTTGTACAGTTTCATGAGGACAATCACCCCCTAAAGTTTCGCTAGCTAATTAAAAGTCCCCCAAACAGATGACGCAGAGTTATGATTCTCTGGTAACAAACACAATAAAACCGGCCAAGTGCAAGTCGAACTCGCGCACGAAGGGATCCGTACTATTACCTATAAAACCGGCCAAGTGCGAGTCGGACTCTATAAAAACCATTACCTCTATAAAAGCGGCAAAAAAATCACGTTTGTTGTATGGGAGTCCCCTTGAATATTTAATTTATTCTACTTTTTAGTATTTGTTGCTATAGCAGCAACTGAAATACATTATCTGTGAAATTTTCAACTGTCTAACTATCACGGTTCATGAGATACAGCCTCGGACAGACTTATCTATAAAAACGTGCAAAAAAAATCACGTGTCTTGTATGGGAGCCTCCTTAAATATTTATTTTATTCTGGTTTTTAGTATTTGTTGTTATAGGGCCAATAGAAATACATCACCTGCGAAAATTTCAACTGCCTAACTATCACGGTTCATAGCCTGGTGACAGACGGACGGACGGACAGCGGAGCCTCAGTAATGGGTCCCGTTTTCTCCCTTTGGGTACGGAACCCAAAAAAGCAAATTGATATCATCCTTTTTTAAAGTTGGGCAATGATACTAACCGTAAAGTGCATAGAGTGGGTGTACCGCACAGGTGCGCGTGGCTCGGCCTGCGCTTGCGACGGTTGCGGGGTACTCGCGCCGCTAGCGCCGCTTCGCCCCTGTGGCTGGGCAGATGTGGCTGGCTGTGCTTGGTGATGGTAGTACGACGCATGCGGTGTCTGTACGCGACTCACTGAAATACAATATATGCTTTTCAACACATTTGCTCATAAAGTGGGTATTGTCATTGTTTTAAGGTTCATATCATAATGATATGTTTTACCCAGCCCGTGCGTAATAAAAATAAAACACTAGTTATGTTTTTTTTTTCCAAATTACATCCTTCGGCTCGGGCTCTAAACTCGCCTCTAATGTAATATCCAACTTAGCACACTTGTATCATAATTATACAAGTACATACTATTATTGAACACATTTATAAATTAAAAGGCACGTAATGTGATACACAAATTTATTGACAATACGGCGGCCTTATCAATAACCGTAAACTGGACGTCAGCTATCAGCAAAGCGATGACGGCAGTGGTTTTACAATTTCCATCATGTACCGCAAAAAAATGCGAAAAAAAAGCTTGCGAAAAAGAACTAAGACGACGTCGCGTCGCATCGCTTGCCCGCTGTATTAGAGAAGGCGGCCAAAGGGTCGTCCATGTATTTACAATACAATACAATACAATATACTTTATTTGCACACAAAGACATACAATACAATTAACAGAACATAAAACATAGTGTACAACAAGGCGGCCTTATTGCTAGGTAGCAATTTCTTCCAGGCAACCTTAGGGTAGGACAGCAGTAAGGTAAGAAGTAGTTGGTGGTGCATAATATTTATTATGGTAACTACCTATTTTACTACTAAAACGATTCGCAAACTTACAATTTTCGTAACGCGGCCCGCATGGCACGCAAATGAAACCGTTAACAATTTTAGTATTATATTTATGTAATAATCAAGACCCATATTTTTGCTGTGCGGACTTAAGTTTGAATAAAAGAGAACTTACAGTCATTGGAAGACCAATGAGTGCCGTAATCCTGTTGGTAGTGATAATGGGAGGAGTACGGAACGTAGAGGAGTTGGTGGTGACTCCTGATGGGCGGCGGGGATTCTGGCCGTCGGCAGCGCGCCGTACGCACCGGAGATGTCTGTTCTGAAGATGTCTGTGAACTGTACAGCTCTTGACTGCTGTCTGAGCACCTGATAGAGAGATAATTAGGTTAATATTATGACTCGTGTTTTATAATTTACTAGCTCTTCGCCCGGGACTTCGTTCCCGTGGGAATTTTTTCGTAAATTTTCCAATGTTTTAAATAGTTATTCTGCTATTTGGGACGGAGACAAATACAACCAATAAAAACCATGAAAATCGGTCCAGCCATTCTCGAGTTATAAATATAAGTGTTCGAACAAACCCGACTTTGTTTTATATATTAAGATTACTTAATATGTATAACTTTCGTTAAGACTATAAATGATAATAAAGATAAATCATAGCAGCATGCTAGGGGTTAACACATTACTTATAGTTCCTGGCGGTACTTATAACATAATGTACGGTCAGTTCACTCAACAAGTTTCTTGTCCGCCAATTTGTGGTAAAAAGTCGACATTTTTGACTTTGCGTACGAAATCAAAATGCTTTTGGAGTCGAAATTTTTCGTCTATAGAAAAGGTATGAAAGGTTACAATTTTTTCGACCTGTCAGAGTTTTTACTGATTTCTAAAGTCGCTTCTGAAGTAAAACAAACCAATTCCCTCAAGTTTTTCTTTCATGTCCGAAATAGACTCACACTTCTTCTTCTTCTTTTCGTATCGATGGAGTACTTAATTAAATCAGACCTACCCAGTAATTGGCCAGTTCCACGGCCCTTTGATTGGCCTCGATTAGGTCGTCTATTGTGCAGGAGACCGGGCACAGGGAGCACGATAGTAGGTGGTCCATTGACTCACTCATAGAGATAATAGAGATTCTAGGACCTCACCCAATATTGGCGTATAGTGAGCAATTCCTCGCAGTGTAGCCGCTATCTTGCTGCCGCTGCTGGTATTGTTTGTACAGCATACTCTGAGCGTGCGCGTAACAAGCGTCACTGTGCTGCTGATGATGAGGCATTGGCAAACTCCCGCATTGCCGACCTGACACGTAGTCTGATGACTTTGACCTGTAAGAAGGGAAATAAAATCTTAAGCATTTTTTTATCACCTCATACTATACGTCTCTGATATCCCAGTTGGTAATGAGCCAGACTTGTAATCGGAAAGTTGCGGGTTCAAATCCTGGTGCGGGCCTGTACCACTAAATTCTTCTTTTCGGATTTATATACGGATTTCTAATTATCACTTGCTCAACGGTGAAGGAAAACATCGTGATGCAACCCGCCCGTACAAGTAAATTCATTTTCGAAAGACGAGAGCGGTCCACCAACCTGCATTGTGCCAGCGCGGCGGATTATGGTCTAAATCCCCTTCGTGTTTCGAAGGAAAGCCCGTGCCCCTCGATGGGGACGTATATGGGATGGTAAAAAAAATACGTCCCTACCGAGGGTAATCTTAAGCATAAGAATGAAAAATACCTTATATTTTATGCCTACTCCTTTGGGATCCTTGCGTATAGAATACCATAAATTTTCAAAAAAAAAAGTATCTAATGAACAACAGAGTTCAAAAAGATCTTATGTTGACGTGTTACCATGGGTATAATATTATTATTCTAGCGTTTTATTCATTGTGTCCGTTTTGAAGTTAAAATTTTCACTGATTTCAAATATCAAATGAATTTCCCACGATATGGGTATCAAATGAAGAGGTTCGCAGAGAAGAATACGAAAAACAAACCATTTAAATAAAAGCTTGTTTTCAAAATGAGTTTTAATACTTAACTTATTTAAATTAGAGTTATTTATGTATAAGGACACGGACTTGACCTCTGTGTCCTTGTCTGATTACATTCATGTTGTTATTTTTTTTAAATTATCATTTATTATGCTTTCTAACAAACATTGGAATGTTTTTTATTATTGTTGTATTAAGAGAGCTTACCAGTTCACAGAATTGGTGCTAGCTCGACTTTGGGGCCTGGAATTCAGGTTGGCTTCGGAATAGTATGGCCAGGAGTAATTGGAGTTGGTTCTTTGACAGGAATGCGCTGGCGCCGACGTCGGCGGGGCTCCTGGTGAAGGCTGTAACTCATTCTGCATCTGCTGCAAGATCTCGTCTGACGCCCCTAGCTGCTGCTTCACTGCGATCCCACGCACAGCTGGCCGACGGTGGAAACCTAAAATTGCGTTTTAGCGACTGTTTAATACACTTTTTCTATTAATATTAAAGTCAAGTATTTATTTAGAAAAGCTTTAAATGTTTTGGATTAACCCAATTTCTCTTTAATCCCAGCACAAAACGTTTTACCCTTTACTCAACTCTTTATTGAAAATTCGGGCACTTTTCGTCATGGTTAATGAGACGCAGAGCACTGTCGTCACCCTTACAGAATAAATCACCTTTTAATATCAGGATAAGACGCAATAATCTTTAAACTGCACGTTTCAAAAGATTATGGCATACAATCCTCTTTTTTATAATTTTCTCAATAGACTGACCGTAGTCATCGTGTTCGTCGTCACTACTCGGCGGCGAGTCTTGGCCGTAGCGCTGCCGAACTCTTTCAGTTCTTGCCGCCGTGGCTCGAGCAAAAGCAACCAGACCATCGTCACCTTCTCCGGCCCCTGGAATCACCAGGATTTATACAGTCAGTCATTTGCGAGTTTTTGACACACTCATACCTGGTACCTAAACTAAAATGTTTAAATCTGATTTCTGTCACTCTCCAAATCTCTCCTTTCGAAAAGCAACTTACCACCATACTGTGAAGTAAATAGTAAAATTTCATTGACAGTCTACTTACTTAACTATTTATTAGTATAATAGTTTACTTACCTATTTATTAGTAAATATAAATAGGTAAGTAGGGTGAACTGTTTAGGTCGTCGTTTGACTCGACCGACGAGTCGGAAGGTGTCGCGTTGCGTCTGTGGAACTCGACGACACGAACGGTCAACTGATCGACTAGACTCGAGCATGTTGAATAGTTCAATTATTAAAAGTGCAGCCACTTTCGATTTATCTTGGTGTTTGGATTAGTTGTATAAAATCGAAGGTCCTGATCATCAAATCCCAGTTCAACCCCTTAGGCCTTGAAAGCTGGGTTTCTTTCATAACGTAAGCACGGTAATGTTATGTAAGTAAGGAATAAGAATTTCACGAAATACCCACGGGAATGAAGTCCCGATCATCCTCTAGTGTAATAATATTCGAATTACACTTAATACCTGGTGTGCCTGCCACAACATCTGGAGCAGGAGAATCGTTGTGTTCCTGCAGGTCAAGGTTGGTGGTTGCTGTTGAAGGATTTCTGTCTACTTGGGGCCCGTAGTAGAAGCCTTCGCGATGAGCCGTGCTTCCGACACAAGCCGTCAGAGGCGCCAGAGTTGACAAGAACTGTCTTCGCGGTTCTGGTCTCGGCTAAAACAATAAAATTAGCATCTCTTAAATTAGATAGCGAGGCCGCGCCAATATTGTTTTCTAGTGAAGGAGATCTTTTTAAGCATTGGTTATCTACCCGCACGAAAATTATAGTTTTAAATTCTACTTAAGTTAATGTTTATAACCGAATTAATTTCTAAACATAATTTAAAATTCAATTATTAGTCATATCCAACGAAATGAATTATGTATTTCTGACCAACCGACAGGGATTTAGAGTCTATTATAAGAACCATAATATTGTTATTTAATGTGAGAAACATAAAATGTTCGAAATGTCTGATTTTAATGTGATGCCTGTGATGAGATGAGGGTGACTGAAGAGATTCATCGCGTTATTACAATTAAATGCAAAATTGGAGCCGTAGATAGACCTCTACATAATTTATGACCGGAAAAAGAGCCCAGATAAACTCCAAAAGCTCCAATGAAACCACTGAACTCAACGAGCAACCAAATTAGAACCAAATGCCTATTCTTATGGTCATTGAACATTTCGAACTCAGAAACGTTACAAAGACCTCAAGGAGAAAACATATTAACACATATACAAATACCGGGACACTAACCCGGTTCACACGGCTAGGTTTTTGCCATTCTTAACTGAGCGGAAAGTATATAATATAGGCTTAATAACATACATTTTGACAAAGGTAATTATAATACATAGTAATAAGCTCATGATATTTTTACCATCTGGAGTGTTTAGCGAAGTTCCTTTTAGAAATTACAATCACTCGTTTTATAGTCTGAGTTTGTTCTGTCTTTTACTAAAAAATCATTACCTAAGAACAAAGAACTACAACAATAATAAAATTTAACACAGAAATAAGTTATCTAAATGTGAAATTATTTAACGTTTAAACGAAAATAGTATTTTAGTTACATTTAGATATAAAAAGTAAGCTTACTGTAGTACGATGAATTTATTTATTTATTTACATTTCTTTGCACACGTGACAAATATTCATAAAATTACAAACAGAAATACGACACAAAAGGTTAGCTTATCTCTAAAAAGAAATTTCTTCCAGCAAACCCCAGCCACGGAAAGTTGATCTGAAAGGCGTGCGACATACGTAATATACCTACATAAACTATACTATAATTAAACGTGTAGTACAAAAATAATAAATACTTATATAAATATAACAAACATACATAAATATTACCATATAAATAAATAGCTTATTGCAGGGAAAGGTACTGCTCTTTAACTCTACGCTTATATACAGCCAGTGAAGGGTTGTCTCGGACAGTATGTGGCAGAGAATTCCACAGTCTTGCAGCATGTACACAAAAGGAATAAGACAAAAAATCAGTGTGATGTGAGGGTACAGAGAAAAGGGATTTAATGTGGGAGCGACAGGGGTAAGTCCTGAGGACGAGAAAAGTTGAAACGTTCCGAAGATAGCTAGGGACACGGGGGTTAAAAAGAACGTTAAAAAGGGAAGAGAATATATGATCTCCCATACAAAATGCGCTATATGCTGATGAATTTTGTATGGGAAACCAAATTTTTTTTTTCGTATTTTGACCCATGGACTGATTAACCACCCGAGAGGTTGAAAGAGAGATACTCGTACCTAAAGCCCTGTATATACAGTGTAACTTTTTTATCACCAGCCAAATTTTTCTTACGGTGTTAGTAACGTTGACAGAACGGAAATAAGAATGAAAAAAATATTTTGTTCCAAAATTTTCAGATTTTGATTCCCCTTTTCAACGTCTAGACTCTAGACTCTAGAGGATGAATTTTGTAAAACGCAGAAACACGGGTGTCACAAATTGTGTTGAAGAGTACTATTACCAAGTTTCAAGTCAATTGGACGATGTTATTTTTTTTTCATACAAAAATGTTGATTTATTTTCATGCTTCAGACTATCTAGCTTGAAGTTTTTATATGAAACGATATATAAAAAAAACAACGGGTTGCACTCCGGGAGTGCCGGCAGAAAAAAAAAACATGAACATTAACGTTGTGCATTAATATTTAATTTATTTTTTTCTATGCTGACACCGGATGACATCTTGACTTTTGCAGTTTTAATTTCCTATTAGTTTTTGCGTGGTGCGCGACCTGCTAAAGCACTTATTTAAAAAAAGAGTTTTTAGTTTTTTGTCATTTTCTTGAAAACGCATGACGGCCATCTTGGATTTCAAAACAGATGCCATTTTCGAAATCAGCAACCCCGGAAACCAATTAAACGACACCCATGTCGGCTTGCCCGAAAATTTCATATTCACCATCTTGGATTTTAGTTGGGCGAATCGTGACGCGAAGGGCAACGCCCGGAGCGGTTGGCGATCTCGCCTCATCTTTAGAATTTAAACTTGTATGGCGGGGAAGGGACGCTATGGGCTCCGTGTAGGGCGAAGCCCATAGCATCCCTTCCCCAATCCAAGATGGATTGAGGAAGGGATGCTATGGGCCTTCGGCCTCGCCCTATACGCAGCTCGCCTGGGCCTGCGGCCTCGCCTCACCACTCCTTGTATGACGGCCATCTTGGAAAATACCGGAATCGAAAAACTTGCCAGATATTCAGATTCAGCGTCCTCAAAAACCCCCGGTTACCGGATTGGGTCCGAATCGGAGGAGATACTGAAATCTCGTTTTTTATAGCGGCCATCTTGTTTTTTTGAAAACCTTTGACCTTTTTTCGACCTTTGT
This sequence comes from Aproaerema taeniolella, assembly GCA_949987775.1. Classification (NCBI taxonomy): domain Eukaryota; kingdom Metazoa; phylum Arthropoda; class Insecta; order Lepidoptera; family Gelechiidae; genus Aproaerema; species Aproaerema taeniolella. Next base: position 21,382,613 of record OX465242.1, on the reverse strand, counting down.
TCGAGCACCACGGTTCTAGGTAAGTCCAACGGTTCGCGCGGGAAGGCTATCATTTTTTTCGACCGGTATGACCTTGCGTAATCGTTAATTTTCATAAAATTATATCCATGTATTTTAGAACTTATGAGATATGTTTTAGGTGTGAATATCTATTTTATTATATCAATAACGTATTGCATTTCAATTGCGATAAAACTGGTAGGTAAATAATAAAAATTAAGGTGATAATAAATAAAATTGTAAAACTAACGCTCGTTCAAAGTTCCTTCGTTGGTTTCATTGACATCTGTCACAGAGATCAAGCTTTATTTAACCATAGGGCTGATATCCGTCCGGGTTTCCACCTATACTTCAAAGTGCCCAACGCCGCTAAAGAAGTTTTCACTTCAAATATACGGGTCTGTTAAATTTTCATAAAATTTACGTACAAAAAATTGGGTGGTGATAGAAAAATCTTCCTGCTTATGTCACCGGAAAATAAACTTTCGAAGTAAGTAGTTTATCAACTATCTGAAAATCTTCAATGACAATTGAAATGTATTATATAACGTTTTAATTTCCGGTATTTGATCAATTTACGGCGACTCGCGATAAAATGATCCGACGAACCGCATCGACTCTTACTGTCGTACTCAGAGACGTCAATTAAAGTTAAGAAGTAATTAAATGTCATGCTATCCTTGTTTATATCAACAAGAATGAAAGAGACAACATCAGAGTTTAACAGTACTTAACTTTAATTGACGTTTCTGAGTACGGCAGTTAGTCATATTTCTACAAACTATCGTCAAATGAGTATTCTATAAATGATTATAAAAGAAATGATTTCTTAAAACCGCGTTTAAGATTTGTACCAATAGGCGTAATACAATTATGTATGACACTGAAACACTTACTTTCTGTGACTCTTGATGTACTACGTCAAGATCAGGAGGCTGTTGCCGCGCCGGCACCGGAGCAGACAGAGTTGACGAAGACGAAGAAGAGGACGCACTTCCAAAAGCCTTCTCGTTATTCTTGTCAACGCAGTTGAAAGGCTTGTCAATAGACTTGTCAATCGTTTTGTCAATGCTGACCGAGTACTTGTCCATGACGGCGCCAGCTGGGGTTGGTCTCTGGTGCGATTCAGCCTCATCGTCTACGTCACAAGTCAGCAGTCGAATCCGCTCCGCGAGAGAAGTTGTTTCCTGCTAAGAGAATCATAATGTTGGTTATAACTCAAAGGCCCACGATAAGTTTTCTCTTAAATCGTGAGTTGGTACATATATAAAAACAACAGATGGGTAGACCGACCGGGAACCGGACTGTTGATTCAGAGAATGGTAGCGTACAACAGAGGGGCCAAGAGAACAGAGAGGCTGATTTGAATTTGTAGAAAGCTCAAGGAAGTGCAGTGCGCACGTGAAAGAGCCCCAAGCAAGTATAAAGCGCGCATCTCCCAAGATCCGATCCTGTCCCTATGACCGAAAGGTCGGTAGTCCCATGGGCGGTGGAGGGAAAGAGTGTCGATTCGGTTGTCTATAATCTATTAAAAACTGTAACGCGCGCACATATAGTGCATTATCATTGTGCCGCCTTGGGACAAACTATAAACAATTACCTAGACGGTGGAACTTCGCTCAGCATTGGGATCTTAAGGGTTTGCAAAAAATCGGGTAGTCATATTTACAAAAATAATTTGTATACTTTAGCGTTCATTCAGGTTAGTCTTTGAATCCTTGGAGATGTCTATATATCGACAAGTTTTGAGCATTTAGAAGCAACTTTACCCTTTTTTACCCTAAGCTAGAAAGAGGTGAACTATAATTAAAAGTTCGAAGATGGCTTGTTTGCTTTTAAAAGGTAAAATTCCTCCATATTACCGATTTATTGTCAGGTTGCAAGGCTTGTTTGTCCATAATTTATTTGGTTGAACGGCTGTTACAAAAAATGCTTTTTATTAAATAAATCTCCATATAACGGAGATTTTGCATTAAAGTAATAGGTAAATTTTGACTTTGGATTTTTTTTAACTGAAATTGAAGCTCAAACATAGTTCGTTAATCTGTTGCTCGTTTCGTTGCTTTCCACAACAATTTTTACTATTTAAATTTCGGATACTTGGGAAAAATCCGAAAAAAAACGTTATTATGAAAAAAACAGTTTTCCAAAAATATTGTATGGAAAACAGCCATTTCAATTTCATTATTCATTTCATATGACTATTTCAGTAGGTATACTAGAGTCAAATAAATCTGTGGCTATTGTTGGCGCCACCCGGTACAACTATGACAGCTCATATATCGAAAACATGACACTTTAGAGATTGGTTTCAACTACAATTGATGCAAGTTTTGTAGGCGACCGCAATTTTGAAAAACAGTAGGTGTATGATGCCAGCCTTCATACAAAAATATTTTAAGCCTTTTAACATAGTTGTGATTACAGTACTGTCCCCTTGAGGTGCAAATCTTGACAGGTTTGGTCCAGTGGCTAGCAATGCTGCCTCTGCATCGGCGTTTCCTGGGTTTAACTCCCAGTCAGTACATTTGTTGGCAAAATTCAGGAGCTACGATACAGAGAAATCCCAAGTGTGATTCTTCGACTGGGAGTTATTTATTAATTTTTAATTTGTCTACAACAGAGAGGTATTATAAAAGACAACCGTTAGGTTCCTATATTTATAGCCCTGTTAACTACAATACGTGATCATTATCACTTACTAACACGTGGTCCTAAAGTCTGAGTTTATATCTCATCCCATAACATGGGTCAGGATGGTTTTGAGTGGTTTTCAAAAAAACCGGCCAAGAGCGTGTCGAGCCACGCGCATTGTAGGGTTCCGTAGCAGCATGGTTCAAATACATTCTTATTAATCCCAACAGTGTTTGGCACTTGGTCGACTATTACTCGCAAACTTGAAGGACCAACTTATGTGTGATAGTTTTCCTTTAAATTTCGTTGTATATTCTACCAACGTGAATTTTTTCACATTTTTAGAAACAACCGTTTGACAAAAAAAAATTGACAAAAATTTTCACTTTAAAAATTTATATTTCGCAAACGGAGTGCTGAATCGAAAAACGTTCTTAGTAAACCCCTTCTATCTTTTAAAATGCTATCCTATGACACCCCACTCAATGATATTGGCGAGAAAAAAAAATTCATCGCCCTTTCACGTCTATGGGAGACACCCGAAAAAAAATTTTTTTTTTACAAGATTTTACTCTACAGTTCTGTCGGCGTAATTCATATGTATAATCATGCTTAGTTTCAGCTCTGTAGTACCAAGGGTTTCTTAGGAAACCTGCGGACAGACGGACCGACGGACATGGCGAAACTATAAGGGTTCGTAGATTACTACGGAACCCTAAAAACAGAACGTTGTATTTTATTTTCCGGAATCTCCGGAAAGTAATTGAGGAGTAAGTATACGTACCTAACTAAAAAGACAAAGTAAACGAATACAACAAAATTTTCACCAATTGCACGAGAAAATGTGAAGTAAAAGCTTGAGTCCCTCGCACTTATCTCTACATCTAACAGAGATAAGATATTTTATATCAAATCTCTCACATCAAGAAAAAATATTTCTCGTCGTGTCGTCGTCGTCGGCCTATTTTTCTACAAAATTATCCTCGATTACAACTGTAATTACGAGGTATAAGTATTAAAGGCGAAGGCTATGTCTTATACTGGAGAAGGAAAGTAGAAATCTAGGTAATGCCGTAAAAAGGCAAAATCAATCTGTTTTTCTCAGAGTTTTTTATTCAAGCGATACTCTATAAACTGGTAATGGCTTACATTAACAGCGCTTGCCAGTTTGATGAACGGGCCGCGAGTAATTAACTGAAAAAATGAAATTAAAATTGGACTTTAAATTTTAATTAACCTGTAGCACCGGTTCGCTACCCACATTTATTGAAATAGCCTAAATGTTTACCTAACAGATGAAATGGATGTAAACGGTTTTTTCATACACAGTAATGTGGTTTCTACTGGGGTGGCCTGCTGCACCTCCCAGTCTGAGCCACACAGATGGTAATCGTTCTGAAGGACTAACTCTGGTGCCGTAGGAGAAGGGGCGATGTCTCATTTGGGACACAACCTTTGCCACCTACCACGCACTAAACAAGACTCGGGCAAAGGCTGCAGAGTGGGCTGCGTCTCAAAAGCGTATAAAATACGAGAATCTCTAATACTAGTTACCTCTATCGCAAATGGCATTTTTGTGCCATTTGCGATAGAGGTAACTAGGGTCTGGAGTGTAAAAGTCCAGACTTTCGTCAAAGGGCAGCGACATCGTCTCAAAAAGAATGAAGCGGGCTCACGCGCCGGATCGTACCTGACACAACAATTTTTATTTTTTAGTAGGAAAGTTGGTCCCATAGAAAAAGTTGTTTGTAATCATGGGTAGATTTATCCCTCAAAATTTGTCGAACGTTTTCAATTTTACCCTGTTATTAAAGTGATCTAGGCATTCAGTTGTATGAGAATCCGCTAAATACCATGCAGGTTTTAGTGATATGAAAAATTCAAAAGTTCTTATTTCGAAATTCAAATAAATTACATTGGCCTTTGATTTTGCTGCATAGGTAGCTTTTTCTTTTAAAAAAAACTAAAAACTAAGTGGGATGCGAAGGTTTTACTGTATCGTGGGCGAAAGGCTGACAGCCTGTACTCATATTCCATCTAAGCCGAATTTCCTCGTAAGTGTAGAGTACTATGTATCACTCAGGAGAAAGTGCGATTGCTGACAACTACATGGACGACGCATATACTAGATATACAATTTACCTTTGGTTGTTGTTTTTTCCGAGCTTCACTTCTGAGCAGCGAACACCGAAGCGCGTTCCTCTCAGCTACTCGTCGTACGGCAGCCTCTTCTGTCTTTGGCCTCACTCCGGCATCCCATGCTCTGCACAAATTATAAAATTACTCTTTACTAATTATATCGGTGAAAAAAATGCTTTAAAAAAAGGTTTGATTCATAAAAGAACTTTATTGGTAAAAAGTTACTCAGTGTAGTCAAGTTTTTTTGTTACAACATAAATATTCAATGTAAACAAATAAGGCCCGTGTTCACCAAAAATATAACCAACGGTTAAACCGCGGTTAGAAAGCTAACCAGATAAAATGTCAAAAAAAAATGTATGAAAATGACATCGTCAAATCTCTGGTTAGCTGTTAATCGTTGGTTAAATTTTTGGTGAACACTGGCCTAAGTAATCAAACAAATAAGGTCTTCTATTTTCTTATTGTGGCTCGACAAACTTTGTGGTTTGGCTGTCGTCGGGTTTCTATCGTCACAAAGTACTAAGTCCATGATCGTCACCCTTTGCCTTTGATAGGTAGGGACAGGACGCGCTCAATTCACTTGAAAGTATACAGGGCTTTAGGTATCACTTTATCATGATAAATCTAAAAATAAAATATTTGTGTGCATTCGGAAAACCGGTGACTGCCGAAACACAACAAGAAAAAAAAACAACGGGTTGCACTCCGGGAGTGCCGGCAGAAGTGAAAACTTGAACATTAACGTTGTACATTAATATGGAAATAACACAAAATACACAAAAATAGTCCATTATTCTCTCAGGATTCGAACTCTCAACCTGTTGCTTACAATCCGGCAACTTTTCCACTCGACCAAACTATCTACTTTCAATTCAGTAAAATAATCTATCGGTATTTGCCGAAATAGAGTAACCGTTGACATCTGTCACAGAGATAATTTTACCATAGGGCTGCCATCCGTCCGGGTTTCCACCAATACTTCAAAGTACACAACGCTGCTAAAGAAGTTTTCACTTCAAAAAAAGTGGCAACCCTATCCTACGCATTTTCGATGACACGTGACATCTGACATCTGACGATCTGACGCGAGTAAATAGATACTTCAAAGTACACAACGCTGCTAAAGAAGTTTTCACTTCAAAGTACACAACGCCGCTAAAGAAGTTTTCACTTCAAAATAGAAGACTTGTAATTTATCTCTCAGTTAAATTCCATGATTCACCAAGCACCAATACCAGAGGACATTCTTCAATAATTTCATTGCATAGATGATATTGCAATATAGAGATAGCTATTAAGCGACAATATTCTTAACAGTCGTTACAAACGCTACAAAATTCCATTGTCAGATAACTCTCGCCTCGCTCAGTGGCAGTGAATAGACAGCCAATTGTTTGCAAACAGAAGTTCGTTCCAAGCTCAGATTCCAACAACCTTGAATATTTCTGTATGAGGGAAACCCGTCCATACGTTTACAGTAGTAGCTTCCCACCACATAAAAATAATTCACTTTACTACCTAGCAAAGTTACGACAAACACGTATTAAATACGGATTGATTTCGCCAAAAACATTATTTTGAAATAAAAATTCGGCATTTACTAACATCCCTATTTCATTGAAGTTTTTAAGGATGTTGGTTTTTTAGGGTTCCGTACTCAAAGTGTGAAACCTATTACTAAGACTCCACTGTCCGTCCAACCGTCCGTCTGTCTGTTTGTCTGTCCGTCTGTCACGAGGCTGTATCTCATGAATCGTGATAGACAGTTGAAATTTTCATAGATGATGTATTTCTGTACTGCTATAACAACAAATACTAAATAACAAAAACCGGCCAAGTGCGAGTCGGACTCGCGCATGAAGGGTTCCTACAGCCTCGGATAGACTTAACTATAAAAACGGCAAAAAAAACACGTTTGTAGTATGGGAGCCCCATCAAGTATTTATCTATCTAATATATAAAATTCTCGTGTCACAGTTTTTGTTGCCATACTCCTCCGAAACGGCTTGACCGATTTTGATGAAATTTTTTGTGCATATTCAGTAGGTCTGAGAATCGGCTACTATCTATTTTTCATATTAAAAAAAATAAATCCACCGGGAACGAAGTCGCGGGCGGACAGCTAGTTTTATTATATTTTTTAGTATTTATTGTTATAGCGGCAGTAGAAATACATCATCTGTGAAAATTTCAACTGTCTAACTATCACGGTTCATGAGGTACAGCCTTGGACAGACCTACCTCAACAGAGTTAATTACCTCAACAGGCATCCTCAACTGAGTTAAGCGCTACTTTACGCCCGATCAACTCCTTTCCCTTTATAAGGCACAGGTCCGATCGTGCATGGAGTATTGCAGCCACCTCTGGGATGGTTCGGCCAAGTACCAACTAGCCACACTGGACTCGGTGGACCGCAGAGCCAGGAGACTCATTGGTGGCAGGAAGCTAGTAAAAGATAAGCTCCAAACCCTAGCTCATAGATGCAAAGTAGCTCGCCTATGTATTTTTTATAAGATGTACTTCGGGGAGTGTGCTCAGGAGCTGCATGAGCTCATTCCGCCTGCCCCATTCTTCTATCGGACGTCCAGACGCACCGCGGGGTACCATCCTTATCTTGTTGATATCCCACGGATTCGCACTGAGCGCTTTTCATCATCTTTCGTATTGCGCACTGCTAGGGAATGGAATTCCCTGCCTGCGTCTGTATTTCCGAGTTCATATAACCCGAATCTCTTTAAAGTTCGAGTGAATAGGCTCCTTCTGGGTGAGCTTGCTACATCCTCGACCGCATCTTTGCCCTTGGGCTAGATTGTGGTCAAAAGCGAACACTTCATTAATAAAAAAAATACCTATAAAACGGCAAAAAAAAATACGTTTGTTGTATGAGAGCCTCCTTAAATATTTATTTAATTCAATTTTTAATGTTTGTTGTTATAGCTGCAATAAAAATACATCATCTGTGAAAATGCCAACTGTCTAACTATCAAGATTCATGAGATACAGCCTGGTGTCGGGCGGACGGATGGACAGAGCGGAGCCTTAGTAATAGGGTCCCGTTTTTACCCTTTGTCTAAAATCAGAATAAAATATATATTTAAGGGGACTTACATACAACAAACGTGATTTTTTGTCGTTTTTATAGTTAAATCTATCCGAGGCTGTATCTCATGAACCGCGATAGTTAGACAGTTGAAATTTTCACAGATGATGTATTTCTGTTGCTGTTGTAACAATGAATACTAAAAAACAGAACAAAATAAATATTAAGGTACGGAACACTACGTGCGCGAGTCTGACTCGCACTTGGCCGGTTTTTTTTCACTTTATAAAGTGACTTGACTGTTTAGTAGTCAATGTCAAGTAAAGTTCATGAATGGGGAAATCTCCAGATGACTTCTTGGTGGATTAGCGCATAATCCTGTTTTCTGTAGATTTGAATCCATTTGCATACATAGAGAGAATAATTTGATGAGGTGAATATATTATACAGGGTGTTTTAGGTATTTCGAATACTTTGTGCATTTTGGAAGGTTCGGCTAACAAAATAGGTCGAGGAATCTCTCTAATATCTATGAATCAATGAGAAAAGGGAGGATTATTGATTAGGGTATTGGTTAGGGGATTTTTGGAAAATTGTGACACATTTTTGAATCATTCGAAATAAATAATGCATTCATGTGCGAAAGGAATTCGTCATCGAAATAAAATCTACTCCCCTTGTTCTTCTGTTCATCAAAATATATTCTTAGAGCCTTACGACAACTTAGAATATAATTTCCAAATAAAACGGGCAAGTGAAAGTCGGACAAGCGCACGAAGGGTTCCGTACCATTACCTATAAAACCGGCCAAGGGCGAGTCGGACTCTATAAAAACCATTATCTCTGTAAAAACAGCAAACAAATCACGTTTGTTGTATGGGAGCCCCTTAAAATTTAATTTATTCTACTTTTTAGTATGTTGTTATAGCAGCAACTGAAATACATAATCTGTGAAAATTTCAACTGTCTAACTATCACGGTTCATGAGATACAGCCTGGTGACAGACGGATGGACAGCGGAGCCTTAGTAATAGGGTCCCGTTTTTTCCCTTTGGGTACGAAACCCTAAAAATCGATTATAACCTCTTAAATTCTTCTTATTTTTAACTATAAATGTCACTTAGCGCGCTTTCTACCTACATTTACATGGCTACATGTGATGATTTGTCATTAGAATTTTAGTAATTCATAATTTTGAATTTTATGCGTCCGCATAAATTTGAACATCTGCATCCACAATAATAAATGCGGATCTTCATGCGGATGCGGATGTAATACAAGTTGCGACAAGAAAGAAATAGGGCGAATGGCGCGTGTCCTTCGCAAGTGACAATGACCAAAGGGAGCGAAAAAAATGGTGACAAAATCCTTTTATCCTTTAAAATCCTCTTGTTCATCGAAAAGAATTTGAGATATTATCACCTTTATTAAATCTCTATTTGGTGAACGTCTTTAATTTGGGGCACACTTCTGGCTTCGCCCTACGTAGAGCTCGGCCTGCGGCCTCGCATTACTAATCTTTGTTTGGTTGACATGTTAGAACATTTTTATTAATGAAAATTAGTATTTAGTATAATGCTCCTATTTTTAACTTCACTTACTAATAAGAAAATTAGTAAGTGAAGTTTAAAAAAATGGCAGCATTAAGTACTTATACTTAATACTAATTTTCATCAATAAAAATGTTAATAATTACTTTATCATTGTTTAAAATCTTCATTAATATACTATATTTATATAAGATCTCAAACATCCGCATCTGCTTCCGCATCCGCGGATGTGAAAAAATCGGCATCCGCAACATCCCTGATTCATAATCATAACCTATCGTTTAAAATTAGTCTGTAAATCATCCTGAAAATGTAAAATAAAAATATGTAAAATACAAAAATAAATATCTCGCGACTATAATCCTTATTGGAGTAGGCGGAGCATTAGTGTCATAGATTAGTATTGTATGGGAGTTAGTGGTTCTAGAGGCACTTGGTGCCAAATTTGACTTAAATCATTATGTTTTCTACCTACTAGAAAAAACACAAACGAGTGGGTCGCATCACTCGTAATAGCGAACCACACCGTGTGTGTTCAAGTGATGAAGTAGGAAAATCTCAATCTACGAAAACCTACGTAGAAATGTCTACAATCTAACTTACAAACATGATCTTTTTGCTACGAGCGTGTTGTAGCACAAGTACTGCCACTTGCTACGAGCCAAGATTTTTGTTCTTTTTAAGTTATTGCCATCAATTTTCGAATCCATCTCTGTGTAACGTTCATTTAATCCATGTACCATTCAGAGGTCATGACCAATCACATGCCTTTATATTGACAAACATTTTATTTTTTTCGGTTCTTTGAACTAATCTGAAGTTTTCTTGTGGTAAGTCCTACCTGACTAATGATTACGATTTAGACTTACCTGAGGGTTTCTGAGGTGACCAGCTGAGGCTCTATAGCTGGAGGGGGAGGCCTGCCGCTGTTGAATAACTGCTGTACTGCTGAGTTCGTCTTTGGGGGGTTGTTGGACGACAGAATCAAGGGTGGATCCAGTCTTAACAAAAAAATAAAATTAAGAATTTTAGGCAAGATTGAAATCACTAAATGAAACTGCCCAGTTTGCAGTGCCTAAGCTTGCAGTTTTCTGTTGGCATTGCCCTAGAAATTTTTCTATTACTCCCTTCTCTCCAATTTCTAAAGATTTTATAAATGCTTTTGAAGGTTAGATGAATAATAGCACAGGTAAAGTAAGACTAAAAATGACTGAAACTTTGTTTATAACTTTATCTTGGCACTAGAAATGAAGATCTGCCTACCAAAATTTAAGGAGTCCTTCCCCCTGCCAGGGGGTAAGTATGGACAGGGGAAAATTTTTAAAAGTGCACATTTTACAAACTAGGCGATTAAAATAAAAACTAATGCAGCTATAAGTTTGAAATTTTGCAAAGATGATCTTCAATTATTGTGGAAGCTTACCTAAAAGAGATTATATGGAGTTCCCATGGGAACGAATTTTAGGACGGACGCTGGTTGATATTTAGTTTGGTGTTTTTTTTTATAACACTTAATTTTGCACCCACAGACTTGATGTCCGTGCCCTTGTCTTATTACAATTTATATTTTTAATACTTATTTTACATTTTCAACAGAAATACAATAAATAAAATTATAAACCTAAACCACAGTGGGGTCCCCATACGTCAAACGTCCAAAATATCGCATTTTTGTAACAACTTTTGTTACTGCTCTATTTCAAAAACTATATAATGCATACATTTCAAACTTAGTACACATTTAAAACATACTTTACATTAATTTAAAACAAAGATAAAAAACAGTCAAGAGTGAGTCGGACTCAAGCTAAAGATATTTAAACAGAAACTCGCACTCGATTTTTTTTTTGTCACATTTATCTGGTTATTTGTCATAGAATTACTGTGATATTATAATAAAACGAAGACATACATCTAACGCACGTATTTTAAAATGTCTGAGTAATAGTGTAAATAATAACAGTAATTCTCACTCTTAACTATAAGTATTTCATTTTTTTTTATAATGTAAAGTGTGTATTGAATGTGTACTAAGTTTGGAATATAGTTATATCACTCCATAGCTAAAGAATTAAAGAATTTGTTACGTCTGGACTGTGCTCACGACACTGCCATACTCGATTTTTTATTTCCTACTTGGAAATATGTTCACTCGGGAAATGTTTAGTTTAGTGGGCTGATTCATAGCCTTAATTTTCGTTCAGTAAAAGTCACCCAATATTTAACTGAATTAAGAAGAGTTCATAATTATCGTGAACGTGTTTAATTAATGTAGGCCGTTCAAATAGTGTTATTTACCGGAAATTTCAGTACAAACTGATACAACGTGTTTCAAAAAACCCAAAAAAAAAGATAATTCAAAATTAATTAAAATTTAGCTTATTGCGCAGCTCTATTACAAATATGACAAGTATGTCATATTAATTGTATGAAACTTTCATTTTGAAAGATGTCAAACCGTGCAATTAGGTAAGTATTACTAGAGTTGCGACTATTTCACTTTTAAAATAAAATTTTGGATTTTTTTTTTTTTTGTTTTTTTTGAAACACCTTGTATATCTACGCAGTTTTAAATTTTATTTTACTGGCCGTTATACATTACAGATCGACTATATTACAAGGGTTTGTTACTTATTTACCACATTTGTAATTTAATAACAATTTAATTCTTGACTGTTGGAAACACATTATTTCGATATCCCGACACTTTTCGCACCATAAAAAAAGTTTTGCCGAAAATTGATAAAATCGGACGTTACTTATAAAATTCATACTGAATGACTGAGCAAAGGTTCACTAGTGGTTTCCTTATATTGCCTAGTTAGTAGATAGGAGTACTTACTTGTGGGCAGTTGCGGAGGATATTTCTCTTTGTGTGGAAGCTTCTGAGTCAGGGGCCGTCTTGGGTTCTGCAGTATGCTTTGAGGCGTTTAAATTTAGCTCACTAGGGTCCCGTGGGCGCTCCACAAAACGTACTGATCGGGGGGTCAAAGAGGCGTCTTCGTCGCTTGCAGTCGTTGTAGATCTTTGATCATCATTCTGAGTACAATTCAAAAGACAATTAAATTACAATTGACGTTCTGAGTACGACAGAAAGATAATTATTATAATTCCCACTGTGCGTGGTGGATTTTATGTTTCAAGTTATCTTAAAAAAGGTGTCCCTAATTTAGCTTAGTAAATTACACTTTTAAATAAAATTTTATGAAACAACCACCAAAACACCGCTGATTTAAAGTAATAGAACAATATTTTGGGAAATCCAAATACACAAATGATATTTTAATTAATGCTATGAAAAAAATATATTGTAAATATATATAAGGGCAGCAGTGATGGTCCTTTGTTATAGCTGGGTTTCAAATTTTTAACTCAAAATGTGTCTAAAAAAAACTACAGAATTAGTAACGACCTTTTTCTGAGTATTTTCTTTGAACGCTTTTATTTTTTTATTTATTAAGTACTTATTATTTATTAAGTTAACTTTTGACAAGATTGAGCTTGACCATAATGGTCAAAGATGAGGTCGAAGATGGAGCGAGGAAACCCATAAAATGCCTATAAAGGCACTGGTACTCCCACGCACCGACGGAACACAGCAAGCCGTTTGGCGTTGGACTTCGGTAGGAGGGTGGTCGCGAACCAGACGGCTCTTTACAGAGACTACCACACCGCATAAGACCATAGGACGACACCTCAGATTCAGAAAAAAATGAAGTGTCGTTGCCTGGGATGGATTACTAGGAGGCAGGTCTCATTTGTGTTTCCTTAGTGCTTAGACAATCTTTTTTAACTAGCCGATCAAACAATAGCTAGTTTTAAGTCACGAATTCGGTTAAATTTTCATTATTATTTTATGGACGTCATTAATTAGATGTTATTATGATGCATAGTAAATTTCAGTTTAAATTGGAAGTCAAATTTTGTTAGTCATGAATGTTTCATAGTTTAATTCAGAATAAATGGCGCAGTGGACATAATATACGGAATTTGTGTTTTGATTCTATGCCAAAATATCGGGAGCGCGCATTATCTTGATTGTGATAAATTGTTGAAGCTAAAACCGAGTGGACAAGAGAACGGGATGAAAACAATCCAATAAAATCGTTCCAATTAAGTAAGTAATAGTGGCAAGTCAACCAATATAACTTTGCGTAATAAACCAAGAACATAAAGACCTTAAAATTCGAAGTTAATAGAAATAAGAACAGAGACATAAATTGAAAAATTTTGTACAGTCACGACTGATGTAGAAAGTAATATACGAGAAAGGGCTTACGGTAACGAGCTAGGGCTTAATAGCAAACGAGTTTTTAAGTATTATATCAGTTTAGTATCTAACAGCCATAGTAAAATCCTTGCTCAGTTTTGGGTTAGACGGGGCTGTGTGATTTGTCCTAGAATATTAATTTATGTCACATCTAGGTTCAGATATACTTTTAACATAAAGTCGATACAAGATTTTTTATAGAGCATCCTTTTTAACCCCCGACGCAAAAAGAGAGGGGTGTTATAAGTTTAACGTGTCTGTCTGTGTCTCTATGTAACTGTGCATCTGTCTAACTGTATATCTACCTGTGGTATCTTAGCTCCCAAACGGATGAACCGATTTTTGTTTAGTATTTTTTGTGTCATAGATAATGTTATCCCGAGTGTTTTTAGCCATGTTTCATGAAAATCTGTTCTGCCGTTTAAAATTTATAAGCAATAGAATGTCGGGGATCATTAAAAATTTGTAATTTTAGTGTTATACTGATTTGCATAGTAGCCCACAAAAACATTTTAACAGTACCTACATGACAGAGCTGAAAGTTTGAATCCAGATTATCAGCCAAAAGCATATTAGTATCATGAAAAGCAAATATTGTAATTTATACAAAGAAGGGCAGAGTCGTAGCGAATATAATATCATAAACCTTTCCACACACGTTAGCAATTTGGAGCGATTCTAAAATGGAAACAGACTGGATTCAGCAATCTAAACACGTTCGTACAATGTTCCAAGGACACATATAACAAGCGATTCATAAATGAAATGAACACCAAGCCCAGCCAATTTATTACATTTTTTTTTTTTATTAAAATAAGTTATTACAAGTACAAATTACATTGTTTTAAATACAGTATAACATAAACCAAATAGGTTTTTCCGTATACTGCTTTTAAGTAACAATATGCGTCTAAAAAAGCTATAAATAATACAAAAAGAAAGATACACGAAACAGTGAATCAATCATAAACGTAGATAGATACCTATAACAGTTCAGTTGAGCGCGTCTCAGTGAGTGCGCTAACACGGGTGGCACTGTCGTAGTTGAGGCAAAAAACATAGCAAAAAATACATCAATATACAGCGGGATGTCAGGAATATAAGTTTTAACTTTGACTGAGGATTATAATAATTAGTGATTAGTTTTATTGGTAAGTGGATTAGAATAGCTTTATATAATTATAATAAATTTTTATTTAGTGTGAGTTTATGTATAAAAAGTGTAGGCGGTTATAGTTAATGTATTAGTGTTTATGTCTAAGTTCAATATTTGTGTTAGACAAAAAAAAAAAAAATGTTATTATTTCAGTTTAGATATAAAGTAGTTAGTTAATTTAGATTTTATGTTTTTTATTGTAATAGTGTTCCTAATATCCGGGGGTAGTGTGTTAAGGATCGTGGGCACAACGCACTTTAACTGGTTTTTTCCATACAGATTGTTGTAAAGTGGAACAGTCAGTATATTTTTTCGGGCTAACCGAGTTTTATCGTTGCCTTTATACGGAATTTGGATGTTTTTATCAAAGAAATTTTCTGTTAACAGAGTATATTTAATTTTGTCATGAATAGGAAGTACTTTGCAGTAAAGAAAAATTGCATTGTGATCACCATCCGCCGCTTTTTTTATTTTAGTAGGAGTTATTGTTTTTAATATTCTAATCTGCAGTTCGTATATCCGTTGTAGGTGAGTTTTACACGTTCGGCCGTAGCTGCTTAATCCATATGAGATTATAGATTCACACAGGGATCTATATAGCATGAGTAATATCGGAAAGGGAATTTTGTATTTAATCAATGAAAATTTGAAAAGAATCTCTCTGAGCTTATTACAGACAGTGTCAATGTGTTCATTCCATTTCATCCGACTGTCCATCACAAGACCCAAGTAGGTTTGTTTATCTACCTGTTCTGTCAATGGACAGCCACATGAATGGTTCCGAGCGTTAGTGTTGAGGGAGTGTAGGCATGTGTAACATGACATGAGTAAACTAGTATCTGTCGCATTACCAAATACAAAAAAAACTGCTACTAAAACAACAGAAAAAGTGCTACGAGCTACGAGCTACGAACTCGTAGCGTGAAACATGAAAATATCAGAATTTCTCGATGAAAGTTTTTTTTTTGATAGATTGCAACCAAAGTATCTAAAGCATAGTTGAATTTTTTATAATCGGTCTTTCATGCTTCGGACTAAAATGAACTTTCTAGAGAGAATAAAAGAGCCATGGGCGTAGTTCCTCCCCTCCTCCCACTTTTGAGGTCACAAACTTAGATTTACCGCAATTAATGTTAGCTGATTCACTATTTGAATCCTCTATATGATGGCCTAGTGTCACAAACAGTTGAGCAGTCTGAGTTCGTGCTATGCACAGAAGGGCCAGGGACCGCTGCGAAGGGCGCAAACTTCAAAGAGGTCATTATGGATCCTTGCTGCTTGACTCGTCTTAATATACTCGTACCTATTTTTCATCATTATAGCAACCAGCGAAATTATACGAAACGCCACTCCCAAGTTATTTAGTATTTAATGCGATAATCGCTTCGTTTGATAGGCGCGAGTTAGCATTACTCCAAAAAACTTTGCTGCATATCCGTTTGTGTTTAACATCATAGTTAATTTTAACGACACCATGTTAACAAGCATCTACCCGGAACTTTGACCGGCGACGAAACATTTTGTCGCCGATTAAAGCAGTTTTACTCATAGATGAGCTGATTGAGTATAGTTCCTCAACATTTTAAACTTGGTATTATTATTAACTATTTTGACATTTGATAGTTTCATTTTGTTACATTTTATTTCTTTAATATTTTTGACATTATTAAATTAAACTTTGTCATATTATTGATTTAAAAAATCTACATAATGTAGATTGAAATTTATTATTATTATACATATTGAAATTTTGATTTTCACACTATACTATGACCACAGATTAAAAAATAGTTACTACGTTATGATGTGACATTACTTTACACATAATATTTTAATTGGAATTGATAGAAATAAATGAATCTAATCTAATACGCTAAGAAGTGAGATATAATTAGTGACTGATACCACAATGCGATATACAAGAAGTTTTTTTTTATCACCATCCAAATTTTTTGTACGTAAACTTTATGAAAATTTAACAGACCCGAATTTTTTTGTTTCTACGTTTCATATAAATATTTCAAGCTAGATCGTCTTAAGCATCAAAATAAATCAAAATTTTTGTATGGAAAAAAAAATAACATCGTCCAATTAACATGAAACTTTGTGATAGTACTCTTCAACACATTTTTTGACACCCGTGTTTCTGCGTTTTACAAAATTCATCCTCTAAAACGTTAAAAAGGGGTATCAAAATCTTAAAATTTTGGAAAAAAAAAACATTGTGGGGGCGCAAAAAATCTTGTTATGGGCGCTTAAGATCTTAACTAAGACTCTGTTGCTACATCAAAGAAATTGTACTAACCTGTTCATTGCCGTCTTTATCTTGGTCGAGGGATTTCCACAGCCGTCCCCCTTTCAGGATACCCCCCCGCCGCTGTCGCAGTGGGGAGTTTTCAGCTGACAGTCTCTCCTCTAAGTCTGCTGTGTCGCTCTCTTCACCTAGCCAGACATACATTAAGCACTCAATACACTTCGTCATGTTAGCGCGTCAAAATGATGGATTTCATTTATTGGGGACAGCTTAGCAAATACTTAAATGGTGGAATCTACCCATAACTATTATCAGCTATAAGTTATTATTTTTTCCCGGAAACGTCATGTTAAGGCGACTACAGCACCCGATAAAGGCAGCACACATAGGAATAGTGCCATCTCCGTCTCTCAACAGGCCTGGGCCGGCAATGCGAACAGTGTCGATACGCGAAGTTTACGGACTATGAAAGCGTGCGTGCGTATAAACATGTTCGAAAGTTACAAAAATGAGATTTATGGAAAGGTAACAGCTTAAATTGCAAAATGCGTTAACTACTTATCGAGAGTGTTCAATCACGAACATTTTGATAGCAAATTCAAGTTCCTGTGTGCATTTTACTATCGTTTTTACAGCTTAAAAGATACACAATATTGGGTATTTAGAGGTGACTTTGTGAGCTTTTTCTATCGAAACAAAAGTGCTGAATCATGTTTTCAGCAAACTACTTATCTAGTTTATGTCCTGAATATTACCGTAGTATTCTTTTTCTTCGATTTAATGCAGTGCGTCATGCTTATCTACGCATCATAAAATCGTAATTTAGGTGCTGTAGTCGCCTTAAGGAGTTTTCATTATTTACCTACTCTGGCGCTACGCAACATATCGTGAAAACGCGCCGCGCGCGCGATCCCCCCCGCGCCGCGCTGCTATCACAGTGCGATGTACATTGCTGGTTTTCGTGTTTTACGTTGTTATTATTGTTTTTTTATTGCAAAATGGAGTGTATTCGATAAAATAATAAAAAATGTAAGCAGAAAATATGAAATACATTTTTTAAAAATGAACATTTTCCGGAGAAAAAATCCACTATAAAATCATTCAGAATGATTGTCTGAGTCCAGGGTTTCAGTTTTTGCTAAGCTGTCTTTTACATCCTGTATAGATAGCTACAGTAACACAGAAACATTTAAACTTCATAAGCGATAAAGCGTACTGCCTACTAATTATACGTAAATGGTTTGTTCATATTCTAACGTTTACCTACTTAATTTCAAGATATCCTATTAATTTAGTATGAATTTGGACTATGACCACAACCACCTCAAATGCTTCGAAGAGAGGCCTTAGGTGGCTGATTACAAAACTGTCTGAAAAGAAAACCTTTTAAACTTAGCACAACATTTTTTCTATAAAATAACGAAAGATATAAAAACATTTAACGTCAGAACCAATACGGGGGCATTAGCGAGAATTGAACCTTTGATTAAGTTAATCTGTCTGGCTGTCGCCGTCGTGCCATCCCGACCAATTTAAAAAGTACTCTGTGCTCGCAACTAACCAAATAAAACCGGCCAAGTGCGAGTCGAACTCGCGCACGAAGGGTTCCGTACCATCTATAAAACCGCAAAAAAATCACGTTTGTTGTATTGAAGCCCCCTTAAATTTTTATTTTATTCCGTTTTTGAGTATTTGTTGTTATAGCGGCAACCGAAATACATCATCTGGGAAAGTGACACTTATCTATAAAAACGGCAAAAAAATCAAGTTTGTTATATGAGAGCTCCCTTAATTTTATTCTACTTTTTAGTATTTGTTGTTATAGCGGCAACTAAAATACATCATCTGTGAAAATTTCAACTGTCTAACTATCACGGTGCATGAGATACAGACTCGGACAGACTTATCTATAAAAACGAGCAAAAAACCACGTTTGTTGTATGTAAGCCTCCTTAAATATTTATTTTATTCTGGTTTTCAGTATTTGTTGCTATAGGGCAGTGGCGTGCATTCCATACAAGCAGAAAAGCAGTGCCTACCCTAGGGTATTCAACGAAAATAAAACAAAAATTAAATATATAATGTACACTAACGATCACAAAATCAAAATTTGTGAAACGATTTACCGAATTTAAACTTTTTCAAAGCAGCGCCATCTAAACTAGTTCAACATTAGAACTAGTAAGAAGAGAGAGCCGTGCTGCTCGCCGCCGCCGCTAGATGGCGAAGCTTATAAGCACTCGTTTGAAATGCCTTTTTTGTTGAAAAATGCTGGCTTCTGATTGGCTGTTTCGCCTCCCCCGCGAAAAATTAACGAACTGATTGTATGGCGAAAAAAGCTCTGCCTATAAAGCGATGCTACCAAATTGAGAAGTGTCGATATTTGGTAAGTTTGGAAGGGCTGTTATAGATTTTTAATTTTGCGGCATTTTTTCTTATTGGATTGTTTTTCTTTTGCAACTACGAACGAAAACTTTTGCAAATTATTGTTTTATTAGTTTATAGTGATTATTCGACATTTGTTTAGAACAAAGTGAGTACAATAAATTGTGAAAAGTGTGGTGATGATGTTTGTTTGCAGAAACTGCGTAATTTTTCAAGTTTAATACTTACCTTTTCAAGAAAAAGTAAACATTATCGCAAAAGGCCGATGCGTGCCCAGATTGACGCAAAAAAAGGTACCGCAGTAAGACATTTTAATACTAAAATATACGACATTCATAATTGGCTCACGGGCTGTGTGCTACTAACCGCTTATTTTGTGTTCCGTGCATTTTGTTTTCAAACTGTTTTATAAAAGTTTGGAACAGCACAGGTTATTTTGGTTTGAATAACCTTAAGTTGTTTTAACTAACATTCTAAAATCTTAATAATTTTCATTTCTAAAAGTTCACTGCCTACGCTGCCTAAAATGTCTATGCACGCCACTGCTATAGGGCCAATAGAAATACATCGTCTGCAAAAATTTCAATTGTGATACAGCCTGGTGACAGACGGATGGACGGACTGACGGACGAACGGACGGACAGACAGCGGAGCCTTAGTAATAGGGTCCCATTTTTACCCCTATTACTAATCGTCATTAAACCGAGACTTCTCCAACACTCCATCAACACACAACTAAATTGGGGCTCAGGCTAGCACTTGTTTAAATAAACTAAAAAGAAGTCGACTCAAATCCTCAATAATTTGGTACCTCGTAGAATGGAAAGATAATCTTGTTTTCACCTCTCCAGCTCGAAAAGAGACCTTTTGCTTGTCAAAATCAGGCAGCAACATTTTTTGAGGAAGAGAAAAAGTGATTTGAAATTGGAACAATAACTTTTAAATGACTTGTGGCGCAGTGATTTGTTCTAAAACTGATTTAGGATAATCAAATCACGAAATTTTATATTATTTGTTGAAATCAAAATCACAAAAATGTGTTAAATATTAATCGTTTAAGGTAATAAAAGGTTATTTAACATAAAATCTAATAATCAATATTGTTTTTGACGGCCGGTTTGGTCGAGTGGTAGTGACGCTGCCTCTCGATCGGCGGGTCCTGGGTTCGATTCCCAGTCGGGGCAAATATTTGTGTAAAAAGCAGATGTTTGTTCTCGGGTCATGGGTGTTTGTGTCCGTCTTTGTGTGTTCCAAGGGACCCACGACACAAGGGAAAACCTTAATGTGGGCCTTTGAGTGTGAAGCGTTTTTTTTTTTTTTCTAAAATAATATTTTTAATTTTGTAAAAATGTTACGAAGTGCAATTTCTGAACGCAAACTATAATCCTGGCCACTTTTAAAATAATTTACCGCTATTTGTCAATTAATTTTCATGAAGTATGTAATCACTGTTAATCTTTTCTCGCTGTAGAGGTGAAAAGTTGTATGTTTGACACGAGAGCAGGATTTTTTTAATCTAGTGCCTTTAAATCACTCACTAGGCTCAGTAGTCAACTGTAGACTACTTCGCTAGCTCGTGATTTAAAGATTGCACTCGGATAGCAAAAAACAACTTTGCTCTCTTGTTGAACAAATAACTATTTTTCATTTTTTTTTGTGCAATAAAAGCCCTTTGTCGTTAGTACCGTTTTCCCAAAGAATAAGGCCGTAACGGAGAATCGATGCAACTGATGCATGATACACTGACAAAACAGTATTTCTATTTGTTATATTTCTCAACATTTTTAGTACATAAACGTATCTGTTTAACCTTTTTTTTTATTTGACATTCCCAGTTTAAGCATTTCTCTAGTTTACACCAAAAAACTTAGCTCCATTTAATTCATTTATATCTGTATCTTTGTATTTTATATCTAACTTTCTAACATTATTATTAAAGTTGATGTAACTGGTCTTTGAAAGATTAATTTTTAGGTTATTTTTATATAGCTATTTAGTTAATACAGAGCTAACGATGCGATCGGACGTGTTGACGTTTTAAGTGATTCAATAAATATTACTTGCAAAACAGTGCCCTAACATAACGCGGAAACAACTATTAATCTGTGTTACTCGTATTAAGTAGTTTAAATTGTTTATATGTCATGTGCCGTGTTTTGAACTAATTGATAAAAAAAATAAAAAAATGGATGGAAGTTCGTTTAACCGTAGTGTCCTGACGCGCCACTCCCCTCCGCAGCCCTCTAGGTATCACTACGGTCCCTTATACCTAAATTTCTACTTTGATAGGTATTTTTAGAGTTCACGCTACTTACTGGTCGCTGGGGCTGTTGAAATCTCGTGTCTTGTGTCTTCTCTGGATAAGTCTGGGCCACATTCTAAAACGAAATAGCATCGATTAAATCGGTACACTCGGAAAGCACATTTAACATATATGTAATTTGAGTAGATAGAACCACAGACCAAATTTTTTTTTGGTTGATGAAACAAGGACGTAGTGGTGAGAGGATGTCATGATACAAGATCAGGGCTGTAGCTAGAGTCGGATTTGCAATGGTTACAGGGATCAAGGTTGTAAAAAAATAATCTGCTCTCGAAACACGGGCTCCTTAATCAATCACGATGTATATCAGTGATGTACATTCAATAGCTATCTGTGGACAAATAATTTCTGTGAGAGAGCATGAGCATGGATCTAATAACTATTAAATCGTCAATGATGAAGAACAAGCGAGCAAGATGGTTGAACTTCCCGATTTAATAATTGAGGTAATAATTAATCGTTGGGTGGGATGATAATAGATACGACCAAAAACACCATTTAGATTATTTTGTTTCTGCAAACTTATTATAATAATTAAATTCTACGATTCGTCATGTTATCGCTACAATTTTTTTATCTCTAACTATGGACAAACAATTAAATTATAACTATCTTAGTTTTTATACTGCCAAAAAAGCTTGTGCGAATACTTATTTCGTTAAACTAGGTCCTGTTCAAACCGGCGCCGACGTCAAAAAAAAAAATCCTCTCTATTTACCATATTCCGCTATGAATTCACCTATTTACTGTTTTACCCGTAACCACTACTAACTCGTGAACATAGCTTTAAAAAAATATTTCACCCTTTTTAAAGGCGGGTCAATTTTTTGTTAAAAATATTTTATTTTATTTTTTTAAAGGTTATCATTTATCATTCATATAACTCCCGCGTAGATTTATTATAAAGCACTAAATCACTCAAGAATAAAGAGCGATCAAAGAGAGATCAAGAAATTTGGTGACGTCAAGAAATTTTTTTTAGATCCTTCACCCCTGGGTGAATCCGAAAATACCCCATCTATGTTCCGCGATTTTTATAGTTTAGAAGTTATGTTTTTTTTGAAAGCGTCTTTCGATTTTTCTGCCAGCGCTATTTCAAAAAAAATTGTTTAAAAAAATTCAAAATTTTGTGATTCAAGAGTGATTCAGGTGATAATGCAGAATAATCACCTCTAATCACTCTTTCATGTGATAAATCAACTATGCCACAATATTCATTTTATTTTTCTATGAAATCGGCGTTTAAACTTAGTAAAAAAAATGTTTTAGCTTGTTTTTTAATGAGGCATATTCAAAAATATTAAAATAATATTATATTGAACGATCAGTGAAACATTTTGGCAAACTGATCGTTGAATTTGACCGATTTGATTATAAATTGGTCTAATTCAAGTTCAAACCCTAGGCCGAATGGCTTTGAAGTGCACTTCAAGGTCATTTAGAAATTGCATAAAAGAGCAGTAACAAAAGGATTGTTTGTCCATCCCTTCGTCTCGCTCCCAGTTCCTTTCAGCCTTTTGTCTTCATAGGCGTATAAAGAGGAGGGGCCGGGTGGGCCGTGCCCACCCCAGTATGGTCTAGGGCCCACCCCAGAATGTTGGGCTACCAATTCGAAATTCTATGATTGACGCCAAAATACTGATAACTTCACACAAAAATATTTAGTTACCCACAACCGAGAAATCTACATACTTATTTATCATTACATACTAAAATAATAATACAGTTGCTGATGCTAGAGTACATTTAATTTTCGCCAGGCCCCCCCTACAAAATAACCCTAGATACGCCAACTCTTATCCAATCTATGACTTCCTCAGTCATTTACTGCGGACGCGTGTGTTACTACTTACTGCGTTATTTCTGATTCCTTATTTCAAACTTACGTCTTCATTCTCACTGGACTCCTAATCTTACTGGAGTCCAGTGACACAAGCAAAAGTCAGTCGTTACGCCAATCGAAGTCCTGTGAGGAAGTAAGTTTGAAATAAGGAATCAGAAATAACGCAGTAAGTAGTAACATATGCGTCCGCAGTAAATGACATCCACATATATGACCGTAAATTTTAGTTTTCTTTATTTTTAAACTAAACTGCTTAACCGATTTCGATAAAATGTTTATAGGATCAATCTGAAAGTATATGCTTCTGAACTAAAAAAAAAACTTTTTGAAATCGGTCTACAAATGACCGAGTTTTGAGGTAACAAACATAAAAAATAAAAAACAATAAAAAAATCACAGAATTGAATTATTAAAAAATAATACAAAAATCACCTCCTCCTTTTTTTTTGAAGTCGGTTAAAAATACAGCTAAACCCTCACGTTCCACTTACTGGCTTCTACAGTATACCTAGGAAGAGTAAGCAGCTAACACGTTGTAAGTTTTTCTTTCAATTCAGTTCAGCGTGAAAGTAGTAAAGTGAGTAAATAGTAAGAAAGTGGAAAAGTAATTGTTCATAAAAATAATAATGATTATACCTGCACGTAAGGAGAAGGATGGTTTTTCGGTAAAAAAAAAAGATAAGCTGTTAAATAGCGGAGTGTTTCCGGTTGCTATCTCAAGAAACAAAGCACGCCATTATACTCGCGATTTAAGATTTTCACTCTCAAAGGACGTACACGATGTGACAGAGGTACTAAACTTTGGAACGTTCATATGCGCGATCCACTTTTGCAGTCAACTTAAAATAATTCTAAAATAAAAATAAAAACTTTTTTTTAAAACAAGCTTTTCTGCCACATTTAGGAGCAAAGTACTCGTCAATACGAATCGAACGAGCCCAAACTCGATGGAGTTGTGTCGTTTTATTGCTGAGTTCCTATTGCCACCTTCCAGTTCCAGTATCAGATCAGCTCCCTGTCGTCTTAATATTGCATTGTCTCGCGTCATACATATGCATGCAACATTTCAGCTCAATCGGAAATCGGGAAGTGGATCAAATTCAACTTGCAAGATTTGTCCCACACATACTAACTAACAGGGGAAGTCAAATAAAAGCTTGTAAATAAAAAACAAGGCATGTTATAAAATTTCTACTCTTATATCTATACTAATATAAGTAAAGAAGAAAGATTTGATTGTTTGTTTGTTTGCATTGAATAGGCTCCGAAACTACTGGACCGATTTGAAAAAAAATTTCACCTTTAGAATCCTACATTATCCATGATGAACATTAGGCACATGATTTTCTCAAATTCCCACGGGAACGAAGACCCGGGCGGAAAGCTAGTACTATATCTTTTTAATAACATTGACAGTATGTGTGTATATTTAAAAACTCTTTAAAATATACACACAGTATTTTATTTAAAAAAATTAACATTTAAAAAAACATTTTGCTTTTAAATGAGGTAGTAAATGTCGTCGGATATTTAATCTAATTTTTCCCTTAGGAGAGCTGTCTAGCTGGAGAAGCTACACTCCACGACACGACACTAGTAAATATGCGAGAGATATCATGTAATAAATTTAATGTTTTAGCTAAAAATCCGAGAATATATTAAATTGTCAATTTTAAGAAAATGGAATTCCGTTTTGAACACCCTACTAATATTATAAATGCGAAAGTTAGTGAGGATGTAAGGATGCTTGTTACTCTTTCACGCTCAGACCGCTGGACCAATTTTGATAAAATTTGGTATGGAGGTAGCTGACATCTTATATTAACACATAGGCTACTACATTTTCAAAAATTCAAATATGAACGATGTCCCGGGCGGAAAGCTAGTAGTTAATAAAGTTTATAATCGATTAATGGTCATACTAAACATTTAAATAGATATTAGCTCTGTCGGCAGCGTGTTTCTTTCAAATCTTTCATCTAAAGGTTTGATACTTCTGACGTGCACAAGTGGTATGATGGAGCTCGACACAACACGTTACATTGTCTACACAAAGTGTAGAGGAAAATGATTTCAAAAGGGGAAACGACCCATCATATTCTTTTCAAAAGCTGAACAGGTAGCTAGCGTGTGTCATTAAAACTAAAGTTATATGTGGGTTATCTATCGATCATGACCCAGAAAAAAAATGTTTTTTCTACGGTCATGAATATAATAAGCTTTTTTTCGAAAGACCTAGCAAGTAAATAAAGCTTTAAGTGTCGACTCGAATTGAAATAGTTCTGGTAAATGACTTTGATTCGGATCAATCAAAAAGTTTTTGAACATATTTCTCAAATAATAATAATGTTCTCCACGCCGTGTCCGGCTGCCATAGCCTCCAGCATGTTTAATTCGGATTGATGTTGTCGCGATGGTACGCTCTACTGTGACTTGCAAATCCAAATTTAGTCTTAAAAGTCCTACTACATGCAGAAGAGCTGGTCAAAATAACACTGCTCCATCTGGACTTTACTTGCTATGAATCAGTCCATCTGCCATATTAACCGCAAGAAATTGATCGGTCCCGTCCTACCAGCGTCCTTCCTCTTTTGCTACCTTTGTGACATCGTCAGTCCTCCAAGGAGACATATCTAAGTAGGTTTTTAATTCCTATTTGGCGATAATATGAGTACGACAAAATGTATTCTCTATGCTAATATTATAAAGTGGTTACGTTTTTAAGTTTGTGAGTTTTTAGGAAGTAATCTCTGGATTATTATTTTTTGGATTTTCTACTCATGAAACTGAAAAACTTTCCCCAAAGATCCTAAATGGAATTCCCAAAAAAAATATGTTGACTGAGAATCCGAGTATTAAGGCAATCAGTTGATCGCTAAGGATGTACGGAGAGACGAAAAGTTTTTTTTAAATATTTAGACCTTTGTTTCTTGGGGAAAGTTGTTCAGTTTGGTGGGTTAATTCACATACTTACACCTTCGCTAACTTGTGCAACGTTATTGGTCAAATTCGTTTTTTGTCAAACCCTTGTTTCGTCAAAAACTACGTTCGTCAAGCCTTAGTACAGCCATGAATACAAATTTATTGCGATGGGAAAAATACTTCAAAAGCAACGCTTACCAACAATTAGTTCATTATTCTATTTCATTGGTAATAAGGAGTCCTCTTACACCTCTTTACTGTAATAATATGCAGAGGAAATGTAAAAATGAAAAAGCTAAGGCAAAAGTAGTATGAGACACCTTAAACTTGGCTCTTTTGCCCAATCAGTACATACCCGAGGCATGGTTAACAATTTCCAAGAAAGCTTCAGGGAGCTAGGAGTTCCAACAGTTCCAAAGTTACTTTATTAACCAACGGATAATAAAAATATGCTGTCATGTGGTGCTGTTTTCAAGAGAGGCACAGAACTTTAATGCTTTAGAAAGATAGCACCGAAAATTAAAAACTAAATTAATAGGCCACAGGAACAATTTATATAACTTCTGAAAGCTTTAAAAAGTGAAGAAATTTATTTAAAAACAAAATTCGAAAGGAAACCGTTGGAACGACCTTCAAAAAGAACTTGTAATAGACGCAAAAATTTATAAAATAAAGGGGAAAATAACTACTAAAAATGCTTAGAGCAATTAGAGAGAGCTTAATATAGCAATTAAATAAAAGATCAA
This sequence comes from Aproaerema taeniolella, assembly GCA_949987775.1. NCBI lineage: Eukaryota > Metazoa > Arthropoda > Insecta > Lepidoptera > Gelechiidae > Aproaerema > Aproaerema taeniolella. The sequence continues at coordinate 21,355,347 of OX465242.1, read as the reverse complement.
TGTTAATTTAAAGATTTAGTTAAACATAATATTTTAAGAGGATATTTGAATTTTTTTGGCTAGAAAAATTAAAACGTTATTTTTGTATGATGTGTAGGTATTTTGTTAATCGATTTTGGTAGTTGGGTGTACAAAAGTGTTCTTGACGAACGAAGTTTTTGACGAAACAAGGGTTTGACTAAAAACGAATTTGACAGTTATACTGCGTTCAAACAGAATCATACAAAGTCAGGCGCAATCAAGTAAAAAGGAAAAATATGCACGTTCACTATTGAAAATTGCGCCATATGAACGTGGAAATAAAATGAGGAAATGAAAATCGAAGGCGCCTGAGTTCGTTTCAATCGTGAGGGTTGACTATTTCTTTTCTACTTTTTTCTATCTAAGTCACTTTCCGCCTACTGATTTAGTGAACAGCGAAATATAGCAAACATAATTTATTAGTGCGGATTAGCGAATCATTGTTACACTTCAACCTTATATCACAATCACTATACTTACAGGGATATTTCTAAAACACCAATAACTGCGCAGGACTACAATGCTTAAATCATAAACAACAACTTTTGTTCTGCGGCTTGTAACAAAACCCAGTACATTTACCGAAAATGAACTTTCAGCTTTTTGTTGCAGTGACACTTTTAACATCTGTGTTTTATATATAGCGGTGCCACCTGGGAGCTATCCATAGAGTTATTATATTACATTTTAAAGTGGCACATTAAAATATTTTTTTGTCATGGGAAATCCAAAATGTACGGCAATTTTAAAAGTAAAGATCTATATAAGGGCTCTGAACACGATCGATGAGCCGGCCCATTTTGGTCGAGTGGTAGTGCTCTTGATCGACGGGTTCGATTCCAGGTTGGGAGAAATATTTGTGTAAAAAGCAGATGTTTGTTCTGTTTGTGTCTGTCTTTGTGTATATTCCAATGGACCCATGACACCAGGGAGAACCTTAGTGTAGGCCTTTGAGTGTGTTTCGTTCGTTCTACATTTATGTTTATAGGACTCTACTTCGCTATATTCAGTCTTTTATAAGCCGTGATAAAGCGGCAACTGAATTGAATATTCAGAAATGCTTCCCATTCGGTTTTCAGTGAGGGGTTGATTCTATAATCTATTCTGTGGTGCGGGAACACAATGATATAAGCAAATTGTAAAGTAAATCCGTGAAAGAATATCCGCTCAATGTGGGTGCCAGCTAAGGGTGCGTTTTCACTTTTCACAGAAAGCGGAGAGGATTAATTAATGTGCTTGAAATTGACATATCTAGAAATTCAATTATAATTGCAATTTTGATTAAATGTAGACACGAGATGTTAATTCGATGAGTTCCACATCAATTACATTTTCAATTCTTTATCTATGTAACCGATCATTCTGAGTGCTAACTGAATCGAAATCTATATCTACTAAGAATTGCTATCGAAATGAAATTTGGTAAATACTTTTATGTAGTATGCATTTTTGGTTCAGAAATTGTGTCATCATTTGCGAAAGTACTTGATTTAGTTTGTGGGACAGATTTCTCCACGTACTCTTCAGATAAATTTAAATTGGCGCAAATATTTCGTCCTGGGTTGGATATAGCAGGAGCAGGGAGTTGCGAGGAGCTTTGTAGTGCCCATAAGCCTGTGTGTGGATCCGATGCCCACACATACTTCAACATCTGCCTCCTTGGAGTAGCCATTACAGAAAACCGGCGCTTAACCCTCCTACATCATGGAAACTGTCATCAGTCTGAAATAATGCTATTCAGCATTCTCAAAGTCATTGATAGTGAGAAAAAACGGCAAACTGCAAAAGCAAAACGAGAAACGACAAAAGAATATCTAAAAGATTTGCCTATGAAATTATTTACACAAGATCTAGAAAAAATTGAAAGACCAAAACTATTTGATGTAAGCAATGAAGACGACGTAAAGTTACATTATAATCTTGTCAAACCTAGTAAACCAAAGTTAATTGATGGAAGCAATACAGACGATGGAAAGGTATTCTATAAACTTGAAATTGAAAAGCCAAAGTTATCTGGTAAGAGCATCGAAAATGAGGTAAAGCTGCAAAACATTGCTACACAAATTAAGTCTAAATTGTTTGATGAAATCAATGTAGACGATGAAAATCTTCTTTATAAAGTTGCTAAAGTTGATAGACCTAAGTTATTTGGTGTAAGCTGGGAAGACGATATAAAACAGCACAACTATCCTAATATTAAAAAACCAAAGCTATTTGATGAAATCAAAGTAGACAATGAAAATCTAATGTTTAAACTTGCTGAAATTAATAACCCAAAGCTAAGTATAAACACTAAAGACAATGTGAAGGTGTCAAACTTTGCTAAGATTGATGAACCTAAGTTATTTGGTGAAAGCAACGAAGATGATATAAAAATGAAATATAAACCTGATCGTACTTTAATTACAATTATATCAGAACCAAATGATAATTATAAAGAACCAAGTAACGACCCAGCCGAGGAATCTCTCTTATTACCAACACCAATCGTTTCAGATGATGAAAATCTACAGGTTGTTAAGTTCGGCATGAACTTATCTTAATTTTTTTTTGTGGAATCATAAGTATTTTAACTATTTCTTCATTTTATCTTCAAATATATTGGCAACGTCAAAGATTTTTTAAATGTTTATTTAAATAATTATAAGACCAATTTTAACAAATATAAAACTTGAATACTAAGAGTATTACCACAAAAAATAATACTAACACTTAGGTTATGTTTAAAACCGGCTTACGAATTTTTTGTATATGACTGTTAGTTTATTTATTTTTGCTGGTTCGATTCCCAGTTAGGGAAAGCGTATTTTCAAAAATTTTGGATATATTTTTTATATTTATTTTTTAATAAAGGAATGGTTATATTGAGTAAAAAATACTGAATTTTAAAAACTTGGTAGAACTAAACATTTTGATTACTTATTAGGCCATTTAGTGGTATGGTTTCAAGTTAATTAAAATCTTGATATCTCATTATGTTGACGCCATCTTATAATGCGAATTTGTGAAAACAGCGGAGGCAGGGGCGGGAATGCCACTTAGCTAAACTGAGGTGGTACTGGCAAGCCGCCAACTTGTTCCCTGGAATTATCCCTTCGTAACTTCTCAGAATAAAATGTGAAAAATATAAGCTTGTATTTTTCGGCAGTTGTTCTACTATCCTATCCTGTCATCCTATAAATATTTTAAAAATGAAAGTTTATTAGAATAGATGGATGAATGGAGGATGAATGTTTGTTGTTTCTTTGCGCAATAACCACTGAACAGATTTTGATGAAACTTTGTGGTAATATAGCTTAAGCATCAGAATAAGTAATTAAATTTTCCCAAATTCCCATGAACAAAGTCCCGGGTGGAAAGGTAGTATATTATTTCAGCAATTTATTATTTAACTATCATTCCGCCCGGAACTTTGTTCCCGTGGGAATTTGGGAAAATTATGTAGCCTATGTCCATTGGGGATAATTTAGCTTCCTAATGGTGAAAGAATTTTTCAAATCGGTCCTTTAGTTTCGGAGCCTATTCAATGCAAACAAACAAACATAAAAAAAACAAACAATCAAATCTTTCCTCTTTATAATATTAGTATAGATATAGATTAAGTTACTTTGAAAGTCACCAATTTAAAGTTTGGTATGAAACTCAGAGGATCGTAAGAAAAGAGGCTGTTGATGAAAAGTGAAAAGAAAACAATCTGAGCGAACCGCGAAGTGCCGTGACGGGTCATCATTAAGAATTCTGGAGCCGCACCCGTAAGAAAAACTGCTAGATCTTTAACACTGGGAAACAGTTTCTCTTTTCAACCGACTTCAAAAACGGAGGCGGTTTTCAATTCGACTGTATGTTTTTTTTGTATGTTCGTTACGCGATAACTCCGCCAACTGTTGGCCGATTTACAACATTCTTTTTTTGTTCGAAAAAATATAAATTTAATCTAAAATGATAGCGCTTGTAAAAACAATCAACAAAAGCAAAAAAATAAACCGAATATCATCTAAATAAATGAATGACAATTTCGTTTGTGGTTATCTGCTAATAGGCATTGTAGTCCGCAATAAAAAGGATAACTGAGGAAGTAAATCATGTAGTTTCAAAAGTTGCAGGATTATGTAGTCCTCTCGAATATAGGTGCGGGGGAGGTATTTTTTTTTTAACTCATAGCTTGAATTTAGTAGCCAGATAAATTGAATTTAGGAGACTTCTTCAGAGGACTTACCCCTACACAATCCTGAAACTATTGGAACTTTATAAATTAATTAATTTTGACATTAGTTGTCTACTTTGTGCGAGTTATTGTTGGGATTGAAGTCTATGACTCTTACGTTTTTAACAAGGAAAATTATATGTGATCCCAATATACAATAGCATTTATGTATTACGGATCATCAAAGATATTGAGATAATGTTTTAGATGTCAGAATACTTTTACTAAGAAACTACGAAGCAAAGACAGTCACCTACACACTGTCTTTTAAGAGAGAAATGACTAGGCGCGGTAGGAAATAAGGCCTATCAGGTTTATAGGCAAGCTTAACACTTCAACAGCATACTTCAGAAAAAATATTAAACATCCTTTGAGAAACTTCTGCTGTGTTGTACCGAAATAAACTATTTTCTATTCTATTCAAAGATAATTTGTTATTATATGTAGAGATTATTACTTTACTTTTGATTCTAATTATATTTTTAGGGTTCCTACCTCAAATGAAAAACGATCCCATAAATAATCACGCGGGTGATTATTACGTGTTCGTTTTTTCATTTCGGTCCGTCCATCTGTCACAGTAAATTTGCTTCGAAACTGCTGGACCGACTGAGTTTTTTGGTACAATTAATGAAAGTCGGTGACCCAAAGACGGATGAATAAAGTAAATGATAATAGGGAACTAAAATAGAAAATTAAAAAAATGTCATGCGGCATATCAAAATTAAATGAAAGGCTTTGTTGTGAGAATTTCAAAACTATATTTTTATACAATTGTAAAATAAATTGTTTAAAAGTCATTTAAGAGAATAGGCGAAAACTAACCATTCCCCCTTACTTTCAAACTAGATCTAAACCTTTAGCTTAGTGAGCTTAAATCTCACTTGTCCGGTTTTTTAACCTTAAGATTCAAGATTCAAGATATTTATTTGACACAAAAAAAAGAAAATAAAATAACAACAAAACACAGGACAAGAACACATACAGGAGACGACAAAACAATGTATAATTGTGCTGTATTGCGATGTCAAATAGGACACAGCTCAGCATGTGTTGAAGCCGAGGCCTCAACGCTGGTTTTCAGCAGTGCCCTTGGTGCGCCTTACTCTTGCAGTTGCGAAGACAAGAAACTTAATATAGTTAAACACATTTCGTCATGTAGCATCTAAACCAGCTCGTTACAAGCCATGAAACGAGAGGTGATTTACTGTCAACAGCATTTCCAAAATATATGTACGGTACCTATTTTACGGTAATATTCGAGTTCCAGGTACTTTAGTACAAAATCCAGAATTCGTCCAAAATCAGTTTTTTTGCTACTTAACAAGGGTGTGAGCTGCGTTTTATAATTTGGAGTGGCTCCTCAATCCATACACAAATTTTTACTTTCTACTTTAGTGCAGAGCTAGGGATGTTCCTAGAGAGCCAGAGGGGTAAATAACTTTTCTACCACAAATTATATAAGTATTTAACTGAAAAGACGTTTGTAGGTATTATTGAAGCTAAAAAAATTATATGAAAGTACAATTCAAAGTGGTTCTCACAGAATAATTTAATTTTATCTATAAAATACTTTCCTTACTTTATGTTCACTGAAAACCCAATGTAAAAAAAAAATATTGACTTAATTTTTTTTAACCCCCATCAAATAGAAAGGTGTTATAAGTTTGACGTGTGTTTCTGCATTTCTGTATATCTGTGTGTGTCTGTATGTGGCATCGTAGCTCCTAAACGAATGGACCGATTTTGATGTAACTTTTTCGTTTAAAATCTGACGTAATCAAGATGGTTCATTTTGATCCAAATTGATTCAGCCGTTTAGGAGCTACGATGCCACAGACAGACGATCAAACATACAGATACATACATCAAACTAACAACACCCCTTTTTATAGTCGGGGGTTACAAACCAAGCATGTAAAACTATTTTTCAAAATTTTAAATTCTAATTGTAAGTCCTGGCTTTCTACTTCTATTGCAGCGTAGTAAATGTATTGGTAATTGGTTTTTTCTGGATTTTTAATATATCTTTCTATTACGTTACCTATACAATATATTTGTACCTACATAGTTGGAAAGCAAAGTGAGTTCGAATTCAATAGCCTCGTAGCTCAGTGCATATTTAGAAAATTCCTTTGATATCACGTTTTTCTCCTTCTATTGGGATTTATTTACAAAAACCTGAACACTGGATGAAAGAAGGGTGGAAAAAAACCCGACTGCGTAATAAAAACTTAAAAGAAAAAAACCAGTAAGTCCAGTAGTCGAGACTTGTTTTTTTTTCAGTTTTTATTACGCAGTTGGTTTATTTTTTATTTTTTATATAAATTTAATTTATTTTACACTTTTTAGTTAGGGTCAAATATTTATGGTTGTTTATCGATTTTCTCATTAGCTGTAATATTGTTGCATATAAATTGAACAATTTTCGAATTAAGAGTCTTTATTTAAATGAGAATCGTTACTAACTTTAAATCGTTATAAATGCTAAACGGTAATTCTGATTGAAAAACGTTACTATCATCGTTTTTAGGGTTCCGTAGTAATCTACGAACCCTTATAGTTTCGCCATGTCCATCTGTCCGTCTATCCGCGGGTTTTCTAAGATACCCTTGGTACTACAGAGCTGAAATTTGGTATGGTTATACATATAAATCACGCCGACAGAACTGTAGAGTAAAACTTTAGAAATAATTTTTTTTTTCGGGTGTCTCCCATAGACGTGAAAGGGCGATGATTTTTTTTCTCGCCAATACCATCGAATGGGGTATCATAGAATAGCTTTTTAAAAGATAGAAGGGGTTTACTATGAACGTTCTTCGATTTAGCACTCCGTTTGTTTTTAAAGTGAAAATTTTTGTCAATCACAAGTGTCTTCCCCTCTACCAGCTAAACGGTTGTTTCTAAAAATGTGGAAAAATTCACAGCGGTAGAATACACAGCAAAATTAAAAGAAAAACTATTGAACATAAGTTGGCCCTTTAAGTTTGCGAGTAATGGTCGACCAAGTGCCAAACATTGTTGGGATTAATAAGAATATATTTACTAATATTAGATCCTTAGTACTACAGAGCTGAAATTTGGCATGGTCATACGTATTGATTGCGCCGACAGACCGAAAAAATAAAATTTTGTAAAAAAAAAATTCTTCGAGTTTTTCCTATACACGTAGAAGGGCGATTCATTTTTTTTCCTCGCCGATATCGTCGAATGATATGTCATATGATAGTTTTTTTAAAAGATAGAAGGGGTTTAATGCGAACATTTTTCGATTCAGCAGTCCGTTTGCGAAAAAATAATTATTATAATGAAAAAAAAGTGAAATAATTCACGAGCATTTAGCATTTACAACGAAGTTTACCCTAATCCAAAATGGCTGCCATACAAGGTTCCATGCAAAAAGTTAGGCGAGGTCGAAAGCCAAGCTGTAACATATTGACATTTCATGTGTCGTTTAATAGTTAAAATGACGACAAAATTATACACGATCGCCACGCGATCTGCTCGTTAGCAGCAGCTCGATATTATTCCTAACAATAATTTTGTCGCTAAAAAAAAACAATTAAAAAAAAACTTCGCGCTCGCTTCACTCGCGCATTAAATACTTCCATTCTATTGTATTTAGCCCAAAACTAAAGTTATTTCTGAAACTACAAACTCTTTAATACAGTTGTTTTTGATAATAGTATTTGCCTATTTGGAGATTTTAACATCGCCGTTTGGTGATCGGTTGAAAATAACACCACCCTATTTCTTTCCATGGGTGTCGTAAAAGGCGACTAAGGAAACACAAATGAGACCTGCCTCCCATTAATCCTCCCTAGGCAACGACACCTCCATTTGTTCTGAATCTGAGGTATCGTCCTATGCTCTCATGCGATGTGGTAGGCTCTGTGAAGGGCCGTCTGGTTCGCGCCCACCCTCCTAACGAAATCCGACGCCAAACAGCTTGCTTGTGTTCCGTCGGCGCATAAGAGTACCAGTGCCTTATAGGTATTTTTTGGGTTAACTCGCTCTATCGTCGACCTCATCTATGACCTTGGTCAAGATTGAGGTCAAGAGTAAACCCAACTTATAATATAAAAAAAACATCGACTATGACCGTAACGATAGTACACCAGTTTTAAATTAATAGGTAATGTTAACGATTTTTATACAACCGTTTGTGTCCACGCGAGTTGGTTCTTAAACAGATGAAACCAGCTGCATATTTGAAACCAGCTGCATATTTGAACCATGCTGCTACGGAACCCTACAATGCGCGTGGCCCGACACGCTCTTGGCCGGTTTTTTATGTTTTTCTGCAACTGATCATTTATTTAAGTTACTAAAATTAAATAGAGTTAATTGAAATTGAAATAAATACAACTTTAATTAAAACATAAAGTAAAGAAACTCGGTTCTAGTTAAACTGCAGTCAAAGTTATGAAGTTAAGAAGATTATTAAAATTGGAGAAAAAGACAGAGGCGAACAGTAATTTTGTTTTGTACTGTGCATTCATGTAAAACGCCACTCAACTTCCGTTTGTAGCCCGGCTACAATAAATTTAATCGCTGTACTGTACTACTGTCCGTGTCTATTAATTGCTTAATACACTTTTACGTCAGATGCACAAGAAACACAAATGCAAAGCACAGTGGCAATCGCCTTATGGCCTAAGCTGCCCAAACATTGTTGAATTAGTATTTAGCTTTCGATCCGTGACTGCATTCACGTGGATTAATCCGCACTGTAAAAATATTTGTTTTACCAAAAAAGGGTTACATTACAATATCTAAATAAAATGGAGTGGAAAGAAAATCGAATCTAAACAAAAAACTAAACAAGCATTTTTTGTAGCTGGGTTCTCGAAAAATAGATGTATTAGTTGTGAAACAAAATTAAGCTGTAAACAAAGACTTTAACTATCTTACTTTAAAGGTTTTTCATTAAGATTTTTCATTTTAATGATGTGGTTATTTGAAAAGCAAACCGAAAAATACTTTCTTAAGCGAAGGAAACACGCGACAAAAGTTGTTGTACATAAATAAATTAACTAATCGTCTCTCAATAAGTAATAATAATGACACCATCTAACCTACTTAAATCACATTGTATAATTAAAAAAGAAAACAACGCGTACTCGTCACTGGTTCTAATGAAGAAAACAGCACCCTGAATAAACCAATAGTTGACCAAATAAGTGTGGTCCCTAGCTTTGTAACATAGTCCTTCTCATTGGTATTTATACAACACGACGACTAGAAAAGGCGCGTGTCTCTGTTGACTGGTGACTACGAATTCGAGATAAAAGTGTTGGCTCTGTGCCAGGTTCCTCACCACCTCTGTGTTTGCGTAGGAGTTCTCTTTATGTAGCTGTAATTAAAAAACATGAGTACTGTAAGAGTAGTTTAAAGGGAGCTACCGGGAAGTTAAAGGCATGGCAGCTATATAGGAAAAGGCTATAGAATCAAATCAGATTTTTTAATTTATCAGATAATCCTAGCTCACGTGGCTGAAACCACAAGTGGAGAGTGCCAAAAAATAACAAAAAGATTACTCTAAAATTTAAAATGTTTTATCACCCCCGAATTCGATTGCTTGTAACTTTTTAACGACTAAATCGATTTTGATCAAATATAGCTAAAACCATCTCGATTACGTTAGCTTTGAAACAAAAAAAACTACATCATAATCGGTACATCCGTTTAAAAGAGCTACGATGCCACAGACAGACACACAGATACATACGTCAAACTTATAACACCCTTCTTTTTTTTTCAGGGGTTAAAAAGGGCGGTAAAATCAACATATCAGTTTTGTAACAGGAGGAAGCGCAAAAGGCATTTCTCGTCAAATTCTGCTCAGCGAGTAACTTCTAATAAATTTTTATTTTCATTTCAGAATCTAAATTACTCTTGTGTAAACGACTTTGTAATGAAATTATTCTTTTTGAAAGAAGAACTAAGTAGGAAAATTGTTTATTATAAATGCTGATTTTAGTAACTGCAGCTCGAGCACGAAGTGCTCGCGCGCGGAATGCGCCTCGGTCCTATCTCAAAATGTCAACATTGACAACGCCAGAGGGCGAGCAAGCCTCTGAGTCAATACAAATTGACTCAGAAATATTAAAGTTAATTTCTAAACGTTTTTATGTTCATAACATGTTAAGCGAAAGAATACCGACTTTAGGGAAATTTAAACCGCACATAAATGGTTTAATAGGCTCTAATGTGAGCACAAATCAGGTCATGAGGAAATATCCATTAGATTAATAAGTATAATTTTCTGGCCCTAACCGTAGGTAGTTTACTAAACTCATGGATAATGTTTATTTTTTATCTTCAGCACACAGAAATGTGTATCTTCAGCTCATTTATTTCGTATCGCCACTATCGGATATAGTAGAGTTGGGTGTTGTAAATGTACCATTATACCAGAGCGACAAAATGGGACCTATTTGTGACAATACTCGACATTAAGATCAAAGTATAGGTATGTAGTTGGGCACCTACACAAGAATGTAAACAAAACCGCAAAATCTATTTTTACTTATAATTTATTAGCTGCATCTCATCTCAGCGGGCTTGTTGTGAGAAACCGTACCAACTCATACTACTTAGTTGTGTTTTGAACTAAAACCACATAATTTAATACTACTAATACATGTTTATTATAACTATTCAGAACGTAAAAGTTGAAGGTGATATACCTTTATATTTTTTTCTTAATTTTCTAAACGATCGTGTGAGTTCGATCAGCTACCGCTCTAACTCTGGCTGGGTATTGGGTGATATGCGTTGTATGTCCACCTAATAAGAATATTAGCAAGAACACATGAGAATACCTAGATATTTTCTTGTACGCTTTTGCGCGCTACAATGTTATTTTTCTTTTACTTCGGCTAGCTGGAATAGAAGTCGTTCTGGGTTGTACAACCTGTTCTGTGTAAAATTTATATTTCTGTAAAATTTTTGAATAAAGAATAAAGAAAGATAAATATCCCCGCGAGTTCTATGTGCAATATTTCGTTAACTTTATAGGTCGAGGGGCCTGCGACGGACGTTGATGAATTTGTGAGGCAGAATTTTTCTTTATCTTTATTTTAAGATTAGTATGTTTCCATTATAATTATAACTTCATATTTTTCCTCGCTTATAGCTGTAACAGCTTGTATAAACCTACGTTTTGCTTAGAAGTGGGAACAATCTATCAAGACGATGAGACAGGACATCGCGTGTAGGTAATGTTAAAGAAATACAATGTAATATTAGGTGTCTACTAAGATTACTTAAGGTTCAATTGTTTTTTGTTGACAGTGATAAGTAAACGTTAATACAAATAAACCATATTAAGTACAATGAACTTTTTATTAAAGCAATTTTATAAGCACTTACATTCAAACTGTCAATTTGAGTTAAACATTTAAAACTTTTTTACTTCGATATCGCTCTTTCTGATTGCACTGTTATGAAATAATAGACACTTTTCTGTCCATTACGTCACGATTTAGTTTAAGAATTATATAACTTTTGAAGACATGAATATTGACCTACATCTTGGCCAAAGGAACGGTCCTTTTAGAAGACGAGTTACTTGTATCTAAGCCAATATAACAAGGCTATTTTGAGGACACGAAACAAGTTCTGCATACATTTTTACATTAATTTGCATTGAACGACCCGCAACAAAAAGTTGGTTTTGCAAACTTATTACTGCAGTTAATGCATGGTTTTCTATAGGTAGAAAGAAGATCTTAAGCAAGTTTTTCCAACAGGATTGTTGATTCGTAATCATAGAACAATTGGCTGGGAATGGATTATACTACCACAACATATTTGCTGAACCCTTTGCTTTGGGTGCGAAGAAGATATACAGGGTGGTAAAGGACAGGTTAGCAAAAACTGAAACCCTGAACTCAGACCATCATTCTGAATGATTTTCCAGTGGAATTTTCCTCAGGAAATATTTTCAATTTTTTTTCATGTTTTTTCATATTTTCTGCTTTAAAATTTATTAAGTTATTCTAGTTCACTTTATTTTTAATTAAAAAACATTAATAACATCGTAAAACACGTAAACCAGCAATGTACATCGCATTCTGGTAGAGGCGCGGGACTGCGCGCGGGGCGCGGTTTTGCGCTACACTGCGTAGCGCAAAAGTAGGTTGTCATCAGCCCATATACGTCCCCACTGAGGGGCACGGGCCTCCCTTCCAAACACGAAGGGGATTTAGGCCATAGTCCACCACGCTATAGCCATAGACCATAGACCGCTCGTCTTTCGAAAATGAATTTTCTTGGACAGGCGGGTTTCATCACGATGTTGTCCTTCACCGTTAAGCAAGTAATAATTAGAAATCCGTACATACATCCGAAAAGACGAATTTAGTGGTACAGGCCCGCACCAGGATTTGAACCCGCGACCTTCCGATCACAAGTCTGGCTCATTACCAACTGGGCTATCACTGCATGATAGCAAAAGTAGGTAAATAACAAAAACTCCTTAACTTGAAGTTTCCGGGAAAAATAATAACTTATAGCTGATCATAGTTATGGGTAGATTCCACCGTTTAAGTATAATGCTAAGCTGTCCTTTACACCCAGTATGTACTTATCTTAACATTAGTCTTCAAAACTACCATACAAGTGTCTTGGTTGTACTGTAAGCTTGTAATTGTAAACTACAAAAAAATAAATCAAAGAAGTAATATGAAAGCAAAGACGTAAAAAAGCCATAACAATTATTTTCATAACTTTAAAATTAAAATATGAAGAAATTGGGTGAAACACTCGTTAATGCTCCCCGCAAAGCATTCCAAATTAATCAATTTAATTTATCAAAATGCTCAAAATGATCCAGCTTATTATTTTTCTGAACATAATTTTACATTAAATGTTGATTCATGGTCTTCCTTTTATTTTTAGAAAAAAATAATCCTTATGATGAAGCCTTCCGATCGGTACACAGGCGATTTTTTTTCTCGTGTCCCTAGTTCGATTCCCTGTTCAACCAGGCAATTATTTAAAAATTTATGAATGCAGTTTAATTTGATTTTAAAATTAAAATAAAGTCTTCTGTCAGTAAAATGTCCCATCTACAATAATTAAGATACTTTCCCTCCATGTGGCATGGCCGTGGGACGCCCTGTATAGTACAGACAATAGTTACTCGGCGTCTTAATCGACGTTTTCATTTGATTCCAGGAAATGTATTTTTGTTGGGTTTTTGGGTGATTCGACAGATCCAAGATACAGGGGAACCTTAGTATGCCCCTCTCTTACCAGCCCATATACGTCCCCACCGAGGGGCACGCCCCTGTAGGCCCCTGTATGGCTTTATTTTTTAACAACAAAAATATCTTCATAAATTCAAAATCAAGACATTATTATTTCAAAAAGGCGATCTCTTATTAAAGACCAGTAGAGATTGTAACAAAATTATGAAAAGGCAAATGTAATCCTGAACATCTTATGTTTCGTAAACACAAAGATGCTAAGTAGTATAATACCTTGTTAGATCATGATAGGATCTCCGCCTGATTAATTAGTCTCGCACGTAGGATGCCGCACGTTAACGAGCGATATCGAATACTTACCACCCTGTGAATAGCGAAACTATCCTTATTAATGTCCTTACTTTATGATGTTTGTTCTCGGGTCATGGGTGTTTGTGTCTGTCTTTGTGTGTTCCAAGGGACCCACGACACAAGAGAAAACCTTAATGTGGGCCTTTGAGTGTGAAGCGTTTTTTTTTTTTTAATTACTGCCGCTAATCTATCAGCACAATTTTTATCAACAGCATTTTAAGGTTCGCAGACTTATTGTTGACATTTAAAGTACTTTCTAACCCGGAATAATTTGATTAAGAATATTTTTTTTTAGCAAAACTGATTCATACGTTCTCCAAAGAACCATGTGGCCTATTTATGATAGTTGCGTTCACATCTTAATTTAAAAAAATTAATGACCAAGTTAGTTTAACAGATTAATTATAATTAACGTCCTTTCTGTTGACTAACTAAAAATCACTCAACAATAAGTAAAAGTACATTTTCTTTAAAGTAGTAATCCGATAAAAGGTTGCTCGTGTACGTTATTTTTAATATCGGAAACAGATCTTTTAATCTTCTTTACCGTCTATTTTTACCCAACTATCAGAAGGTTCTATAGGGTGATTTTAAATTAGTTTGCGAAATTCTAGATGGTAATTCTACCCATGAAACTGAACAAGATTCTCCAAGGAACCTATATGAAATTCTTGAAAAAATATCTCGAGTTCCCATACAAAGGTAGATCAGCTGAACGGACAATTTCGATGGAGACGCGAATTTTATTATTTTCATATTCCGACCTATGTTCTTCGGGAAATGAAGTGACTTAATGAAGTGACGTCACCGACAAAATAACATAGTATTCGGCACATACCATGACATAGAAAAAATATATATATACCCATTTGATCAATGTTGAGACCAAAAAAATTTTGGCAACCCCACAATATGGGTGTCAGGAGTTTGATTTTTAAACGAGTTGTAAAAATACAAAGTAGAGGGAGGAATTTGGCCTTGCAAAATAAAATAAAAAGAAAAGATAAGAGTTGTACACAACTAAAAAGGTAAAAAAAAAAATCAACGACGCGACTAGGTATTTACTTGTTTTTTTCCGCTTTAGAATAGTAATTCTGACTATTATTATTATTATTTTTAATCTTTTTAATTGCATCGTAACCCGCGTCACCTGTGTCTCCTCTCAACTACTCTAAGGTAGACTGGAAGAGATCCCTCCAGGGATAAGTCCGCCTTTGCTATTAAATTACCTGTAAAATGTTTTGTATAACACTGTTTTTGAGCAATAAAGAATTTACATACTTACATACACACATATTATGCACTGAAAAGATGTAATTTATATATTTTTTTTTATTATAAGATGGGTTAACTCTTGACCTCAATCTTGACCATAAGGTCAAAGATGAGGTCGACGATGGAGCGAGTTAACCCAGAAAATGCCTATAAAGGCACTGGTACTCCCACGCACCGACGGAACACAGCAAGCTGTTTGGCGTCGGACTTCGGTAGAGGGGTGGTCGCGAACAAGACGGCCCTTTACAGAGCCTACCACACCGCATGAGACCATAGGACGACACCTCAGATTCAGAAAAAAATGAAGTGTCGTTGCCTGGGATGGATTACTAGGAGGCAGGTCTCATTTGTGTTTCCTTAGTCGCCTCTTACGACACCCACGGAAAGAGGTGGGGTGGTGTTATGCTCAACCGATCACCACACGGTTAAAAACACACGGTTACTAGCATTCCGCTCGGGACTTCGTTCCCGTGGGAATTCGGGAAAATTATGTAGCCTATGTCCATCGGGGATAATGTAGCTTTCTAATGGTGAAATAATTTTTCTAATCGGTCCATTAGTTTCGGAGCCTATCCAATGCAAACAAACAAACAATCAAATCTTTCCTCTTTATATATTAGTATAGAGTATAGATATAGATAACTCTCCGAAGGATGACACTGCTACTACATATGATATGAATTTGACCGAGAACACTTCTTATTTTCATCTTTTCAATGAAAAACATGCAGTTTGGTCGATGATTTGTTGATTATAATTTTATTTTTAACTTATAATTTACAGCTCTTTTCTCGATTTTTCTTAAATAGAAGAGTAACCGATTAAATAGCAAACCAAAAACAGCGACGCACGAATTGTATTCGCGTAGTCAACACGTACATAAAATCTCACAAAATATGCTGCAGAGTTTTAGCAATAAGAAATGTATAGGTAATAATAACTAGGAAATGTTAGTATCGCTATTAGTATAGTCCGGAATTCAGAACATAAAAAACCTCGACTCATAATAAGCAAAAGCAACAAATTTTGCAAAAATGTAACCGAAACCGAAGACATAGAACTCAAACTCAATTAAAACATCAAATAGGAACTTCTCGCTTGATCACAAATCAAAGATATCGAACAACAAGATTACAGCAATTTGAAATTTGACGGACAAGATCCTGATAAGATCAAAGAGACTTGTTTTGAGCATTTCTTATCAAAGGCCGTTTTTACATGAAAATAAATAGAGGGCTGATCGTTCTGTCTTGTGCGAATCGGCCTGAATTCCCGGGTCAAGGACATCTACCCGCTTGTACCCCTCCCTGCCCCCCTCCCGCCACAGACGTGAGGCCTCTTTGCCTCGGTGTCGGGCGCCAAACTAAGGGTTTTATAGCCACCAGTATGAGCCACTCCGAAGCTCTAAAAATGACGAGGTAGAACTCTCCACAGCTTTTTTCACTTACATATTATATTTATATTTAGAATATGAACTAAAAACAAATCATAGTTTTTACATTGAGTTTTGAAATTAAAATCCACACAAAAAATTCAGTGTTGTCATAGTTGATCGAAGGCGTTGTCAGACTTTTAAAATTATGGGTGGATTTTACCTAATAATAACGCTTTAAGGAGTAAAAAATTACGATTTTTCAAGTACATAAAATCAGAGATGCAAATGATCCTTGTTTATGAAAAGCTGGCAAAGTGCGAGTCGACCGTATATATATATATATATTTTTTTTTTATGTATGTCCGCGGATAACTTCGTCGTTTATGAACCGATTTTGATTATTCTTTTTTTGTTGGAAAGGGAGTATCCCAAGGGTGGTCCCATGGTAAGGAAACCAGGATCTGATGGTGGAATCCTGAAGAAATTGAGGGAAACTCTCGAAAAAATTGTCTTTTTGGGATTGAAGTCGGTGACTCTTACGTTTTTGACGTGGAATTATTCTTTTTATACTTTAAATTAGTCAGCGAAACTTTAAGCGGTGATTCTGTGAACGAAACCGAACACCTTTCTCCGAGGAACTCATAAGAAATTCTCAAAATATTTTTTTCGTCTTCATACACAGGGCAATGAGTTGATCACTCAAGTAGAAGTTATTTTTTATATAATGTTTCGACTTATTTTCATTAGGTAAAGCAGGTAAGTTTGTGAGCTTATCTTTAATTTTTGCTAATCAATTTAAAGTCATCCACCGTATTACGAATACATTAAAACTTAAAAAAAAAATAGAACCAACTTCAAAAAAGCGAAAAATAAATACAATATCATTTGATGTGCTATGTAGTACCTACCTACTGAGCTGTTTGAAGTCGGTGCGAAGGTGGCCTATCGTAAATCGTTACTGATCAACTTTAAATCGTTATAGGTCCTAAACGGTAATTCTGATTAAAAACGATATTAGAAACCTAATCATAATTTTTAAATACCTATTCAACGACACCCCATTTGACATAGTTCGTAAATTTTCATTTTTTTTCGTTTTCAAGTTATGGCGTCCAAAATCGGCCATTTTGATTTTTTCAAATTTTCATACTTTTTATGAGCTTTGCGCCGTCACCACAAATCCAACGACTATCATTTATCAAAATCGGCCCACGCGTAATAATGCCACAAAAGTACAAACATACATACATACATAGGCTGATAAACACATTACCCTCCTTTGCGTGGCGCAGTCGGGTAAAAAAGGGGCCACGCCGCCGGCCGTGCTGTGCCACGCCGCGTGGACTGGTAGCGTTGTACCACTTGTTCATTAAAATGAACTTTAAATTCTTCTTTAAAGTTTCCTGTTAACTTTAAGTCCGACAGGTAATAAGGTGATAGTTTTTAATAATCTAGTACAACATTTTAAATGATGAACTCAAAAAAGTTGGGGTTTTATTTAAAAAAGTAAATATGAGCGATTAAGTTCAATTTGAAAAATACAAAACTGAATGATATTAGGGAAAAAAATAAAACAATTATGTGTATTTTTGTAGAAATACTCTTAATGGCGTTATTATGATCAAATACGAAAATAGCACCTATATTATTGAAAATAGCCGGTCCCTCTGAATTAATGTTATCAATATTATCATTCATTTCGCCTCGAGGTGTTTACTTATTCGCCCTCCATCAAACAAATAAGATAGAGAAAACAGGCAAAATCACAGCACTTTCGTCCCCTTGTTTGGATCCATTTAGAGCAATATCCCGTTTTATTTATTATTTAAGGACACATTTAGCCCTTGTCCGTCACCATCGGGATAAGGGGTCTGAATCCATCTATGGCCGTTGAACCATATTTGATATTTTTAGATGCGTGTTTGAAAGCTGACATAATCGAGATGGTTCTTAGCTAATATATTTGATCAACATTGGTTTAGCTGGTTAAAAGTTATAAGCGATTAATGTCAAGGGTGATATACAGGGTGTAACAGAAGGTGTAGTCATATTTCAGGATAGTGACCAGCCAATAAAACTGAACAACTTTCCCGAAAGAACCTAATCGAAATTTAAAAAAAAAATTGGCCTTTCATACTAAACCTATCAGCTGATCGCACAAGTTGTATCGAGAGGCGAAATTTTTTTTTTGAGATTTAAAATAGGTTCCTTGGGGAAAGTTGTTTAGTTTTATTGGCTGGTCATCATCCTAAAATATGACTACACCTTTCTGTTACACCCTGTATATTTTTTTTTTAATTTAAGAGTGAAATAGTTTAATAGATAGGCCAAGGCTTGTGCTAAAATTAAGGCAAAATTGATTAATCGGTTATATGCAGTAATTCAGTGATAGTTTATTCGTCCTTTATTTTAGGTAACATATCATCTATATATATATAAATGGAACCCGATTTTCGTTGTCACGGCATCACGCGTGAACGGCTGGACCGATTTGGATGATTCTTTTTTTGTTGTGTTCCTTATTGTCAGGAGAAGGTTCTTATGAAAGAAAAAACTAAAAAAGTGCCACGGGAACGAAGTCCCGGGCGGAAAGCTAGTAAAATATAAAGTTTAGTATTTTGAAAATGTTAAGACAATCACTATTGCAGAAAATTTTCTTGACTTTTTTCTACAAAATTATCAAATTGAAAAATAAAAATCAAACTGCCCGAGTTTTGCCTCGTTTTCTTATATCCATGTCCCGGACTTGGTTGTATATGAGATTCCCCTAGTTTTTATGAATAAATCTTCTCAATCGAGGCTTGGACCCTTTTGGCAGGATATTTCTGTTAAGATACTTTTTTCACGTATAATATGATAAAACTTTATAAATTACAGCCACCTCAGGCGCTGTTTATACACAAGCAACGTGGCACGGCGACGCGGCAATCAAAGCAACCTAATATGCATTTTTTTTATTTATTATATGATGGGTTAACTCTTGACCTCACTCTTGACCATAGATGAGGTCGACGATGGAGCGAGTTAATCTAGAAATGCCTATAAGGCACTGGTACTCCTACGCACCGACGGAACAGAGCAAGCTGTTTGGTGTCGGACTTCGATAGGAGGGTGGTCGCGAACCAGACGGCCCTTCACAGAGCCTACCACACCGCATGAGACCATAGGACGACACCTCAGATTCAGAACAAATTGAGGTGTCGTTGCCTGGGGTAGATTAATAGGAGGCAGGTCTCATCTGTATTTCCTTAATTGCCTCTTACACCACCCACGGAAAGAAATGGGGTGGTATTATTCTGAACCGATCACCACAATCTTAATAGCAACTGAGCAAAGGTTGCTATTAAGATTCATTTTACGTTGCTTCACTCGCGCGCGTAAGACAAGTATACCTTGTTTTGCTGCTAGCTGCATGTTACCATAATGTTCCCAGACCTCATAATTGGGGTTGCCTTAATTAAAACTGAACTAAAAGTCTATTGGTTCGTTTTTATTTTATATAAAATATTATTTAACTAGCTGACCCGACAGACGTTATCCTGTCTTATATTTTCTTATGTTCCGTTCAACATTCTTATTTTCTTCTTTCATAAGAACCTTCTCCTGACAATAATAAGCACAACAAAAAAATAATTAGTGATATTGTTCCATCCGTTCACGCGCGATGCGATCACCAAGGTAAATAGAGATTCATTTCTAACGTCCAAGTATGAAATACAAGTCGCAACAATACGAAAAAAAACATTAAAAAATCCTTCTGAATTATAGCTTAATTTGCGTTTATTTCATTACTACCACTCTTGCTCAATTTAAAAAAGTCATATCGTATAACATTTTATAACAGTGCAATACAATATTCAAGGTTGTAGGTACGTGACATAACATCTCTTTCTAACTGACAGCAGCTGCTATGTTGTAAAGAATCTATAGCTGGTAAATAGGTAAGTACACACACAGCCATATTATTTTGGGATCTCTTCAGGCGATAAAATATTGAAAATGTTCTGCCACGACCCACGTCAAGCTGGGGATTCCATCGGCGCGAAATTGAATGCTACTGTGATATTCATCCCAATAAACTTTGAGCAAATGTTAATGTTATCTCAGATCATTACGCCTACGAAGAAGACAAAAGTAACATATCTTAGCATTCATGATAAGCATTTAAGCTATGTCGACCAAGAACAATTTGTACCATGTATGGTTACTTTATGTTATGACAATCTAGATAAACATTCAGTTCACGTATCTCTCTGTCTTATATTTATTTGGATTAAATTAATAGATAGAGATTTAAAAATGTTAACTTTAACCTTTAATACGAATTTTCATTAAATGGGTGCTATAAACATTCCATAGGTTGAATATTTAAAAAAACATCTCTTAAACACAAGTTTTATCTCAAAAAGTGTACTTTAGAATTATTATAACAGAAATAGATGCTCAGTTTTACTCATCAAATAGAAATTAAAAAAAAAAACCAGATTTATTACAGGTAATCCGTGCAACAACTGTGCTCTATTATGCAGAGAACAATTTCAAAAAACACTAAACACTACAATTCAAAAGCTATCAATTGTAAAAGATTTCTGTATTTTCCAGAGAATATTAAAAACGAGCAGTGGGATGATTAAAGCACACAACACCATGCCTTCTAAAAGACGGAAAGAGATCTTTCTGAGAAAACATAATAAAAGTAAGAAGAGATATACAAACAATCTATCTTCTATTCATCTATCGATGGACAGGATGTCCAAAAAAATCGTGATAAGCGGGAAGGCTGAAGTTAGAGCACCCACCTCTAGGGGGAACAAACACCCTTATGTTGGTTCTACGATTTTTGGTAGTTTTTTTGGTAGTTTCTCATTTTTCAGGGAATCCGGACTCTCACTACATTTTTGGCTATTGCTACGTAAATAATTGCGGTTATGAAGGATTTTTTTCAATTATCTGAATAGTTTACCTACCTGATGCACAAACATTTCTTTTGTAGGACCTTTGTTAAATTCCGATAATTTGGAAAGTATTTAATGCCATTCTAAGGAAAAAAAAGGATTTATATTTGTGAAAAGATATTCTTGTAATGTGTTCGTCGATTTCGACCAACCAACGATCAACAAAGCTTGCCTAGTTTTTATTTATATATTTCTTTTTTAATTCTTTTTTTCTGTTACACATGAACAAAGTCGCAGGCGGAAAACTCAAAAACGCAAGGACCTTACTCACTGATTCATCATCGCCTAGCTCAAAACTTTAAAATTTATTTTGCATTTAGGTTCTGTATACAGTCTGCTCTGTAGACTATAAATAACGAAGGATGTTACAATATTCCTAGGGGAACTGAGTCCCGGGCATTCTCTAGAAATAAATAACAAAGGAATGGAAAACTTTATGATCCAAATTAATTCAAAGTCTTAGAAATTACTTGAAACGGAATTCGATCTCATAAATAAGCCTGGATCTATTTCAGATAAATTGTATTACTTGTTTACTTCATTAAACAGAAACAAATATACTAGTGTCAGTCTTCATTTATACTCTGCTTCAGTTTGGATATTCGATCAGCGAAGCTTTTGTCTGTTGGTTTCAGCTGTGATTGAATTCCCAAAAATTTAAACAAAGCTTATTAATAATAATAAGCTTTGACAAATCAACCGAACAGTACCCACGTCGGTAATCGGTCACTTTTCCTCTTGGTAATGGAACACATACACCTATAATAATCTGTGTTGAATCGTGTTCTGGATGACTATAGATCGTCCGGGCAACAAGAGCATCTGCTTTTGTATTTACGCGTACAGGTTAGGTTAGGCAAGCTGTACGTACCTACTTGGATAAAGAGAAGAAAGATCATCCAGCGCGAAATTAGTTCAACTTTTGTCTTTGCTTGTGCTTTCTTCTATTTACCTTCGCAGAAGCAGAAATGCAATGGATTGAATTTCGGTACCCGTTTCAAATTGATACTCGACGATGCATAGTCGCGAATGTTTATCTTCACCGCTCCAGTAGGGAATCGGTGCTTTCGCTACCTGACATTTATTCATCTGAGTTGAAGTATACTTTATTACGCCAGATAATTTAACGCAGGTAAATTAAGTAAAATGCGGAATGGTTTCAAAATATTTGAATATTAATTTTCGACAACTTTATTCAGCCAAAAGGGCAACCTGGGTACCTACCACGATCGTTTAAAAGCATTTCTGTTTAGGATCCAACTTTGAACTGCTTCGCAATTGGAATGTTTTTTTTAAATTGTACCATGATGGCGCTGCTTTTGAACGCTCGATTGTCTATGGTCCATTTTAAATGCCTACATAAATTGTCGCTGGTCTGCCTTTAATAAATAATAATAATAATAATAACCCCCCCAGGGGACCACCTTGTCGTGGTGGGGGGGCTTAGAGAAAGCAGGGCACACAAAAGTCTGAACATCTAGACAAAACACCCCTTTATGGGAGATCATAATGTAAAAAAATATATAAAAATGAAAAACCAACACAGCCTTGGTTATCCCTTTCTAACTAACGGTCCCAACCAACCCCTTCAAACAAACATGGAAAGTACGAATAATAAGAGATACAATTTGAGGCCGCTACCCGGGGGCTATCGCCGGGGCACACCTGGAGCCGGCGCTGGGTGTTTCAGCATGCGAACCGTCGGTGGCGAGGAGTTGAGCAGGCGGGCCCTCGTCGGGAATGTACCCGAAGGTACCACAGCCGAAAACAACAGGGGCTCACTACAGTCATCACCAACATCATCTTTACAAAGTTTGTTTGACTCACCTTGTTCATCCCCGAATCCGTTGTATAACAATAATTCCATATCAAGATCTTCGTCAGTTTCGTCAATGTCCGTAGATGTTGTGCAGGAGGCACGCGCCCTTAATTCTGCACCCACTACTGGCAATAAAAGTACGCGAAAAAGGTGGACCGATGAAATGAATAGGTTTATTTGGCGTACGTACCTAATCACAAGTCGAGAGGAATCACTTAAACGTGGTTATCTTGAACCGTTACATAAAGAGTTTATTGCTAAGTTTCCAGGCATGGATGTGTCAAGACAACGAGTTGGCGACCAAAAACGTGCTATAATAAATAATAAACTACTTTCTGAGCAGACCCTAAACAAAATTAAAGTTGAGGTTCATGCTTATTTCAAGGCAAAAACTTCTTCACCATCACAACCTCCAAACCTTTCACAAACAGCACAAACTTCACAAATAGGCGGGCGTTTATCATGGTCAGATCAGGTTAATGAATCTATTATAAAAATATACTTCGAAGTGACTGAGCTAGAAACAAACATGACAGCATACCGCAAAAAACTACACGAAAAATGTATCTCTCAGTTTCCTCATCTATCTAATCTATCAGAACAGCGTATAGCAGATCAGCGAAGAACAATAGTGTACAATAAGCTACTAAGTCATGAAAAAATTCAAGAAATTAAAGAACAGGTAAGAACAGAGTTGCAAATTTTTACAGAAAATGACACGTCACTACCACAGGTAGAGGCTGCACCTATGATCACTGAAGAAAATATAAATCTAACTACTCATAACTCATTTGATAACCTACAAGACGTACAAAATAATCTGGCTAATATTTCTCAACAAACCGATGACACACAAAGACACACAAACTGCAGGCAGCAAAACCAGCAACAACGTTTTATAATTAATGAAGACGAAATTCGAGTTAAATTCACTGCAACTCTTGAAAAATTCAGAAATACTAATCCTACTACACGGCCACACATACCAAAGTTAAAGACATCAAGTAAGCTTGCAGCAGTTGTGGACTTTTTAGATAAAAACTTATTACCAGAATACACATCAGCTGAACAGGATTACACTTCACTTCAAACTATAATCTATACTGCAGCATATACGGCAGCAATTAGCATAGGAATAAGAATATATGAAGACACAAATACATCAAACAGGCATGGTAAGGGAAAACCAGTGTGGCAAAGAAGACTGGAAAGCAAAATTTTAAAATACAGAGCAGACATAGGCCGCCTCACACAATACATAAGAGGAAACAGAAGTAGGAAAGTGCTAAAAGCAGTGGAGACAATAAAACTCAAGTATCAGACACACGCACGATTTGAAAACCCAAACATTACACCCGAACACTTTTTAGATACTCTTAAACAAAAATTAAATGCAGCTTCTAGTCGACTTAAAAGATATCTAACATGTACAGAGAGAAAAACACAGAACTCACAGTTCTGCAACAATGAGAGTGGATTTTACCGAAAACTAACAGCTAACAAAATACTTCCTACTGAAAACTCAGAAATGCCGAACCTAGATTCATTACGACAGTTTTGGGCCAATATTTGGGAGACACCTGCACAACACAATAGAAATGCACAGTGGATAAATGATACTACTAACATAAATGAAATTCCCCCTATGGAATATGAGCTGATACCAATAGAAACATTTATCCGAATCCTGAAACGCACACACAATTGGAAGGCTCCTGGAACTGACAACATTCATAATTACTGGTACAAGAAACTCACGACTATACATCCATACTTACACAGTCACATCAATAAGTTTATACAGTCACCTAGCACAATGCCAACATACATTACTCAAGGACAGACATATATGTTACCTAAAGATATTGACGACACCAGAAACCCAGCTAAATATAGGCCAATCACATGCTTACAAACTTTCTACAAACTACTAACAGCCTGCCTTAGCGACGTTATTTATGGACATCTCATTCAAAACAATATATTAAAAGAACAGCAAAAGGGATCTAGGAAGGATAGTCAGGGGTGCAAGGAGCAGTTAACGATAGACGCTGTTACAATGAAACAAGCATTTAGAAAAAAAAAGAAACATCCATACAATGTACATTGACTACCGAAAAGCTTTTGACTCCGTGCCACATAGTTGGCTTCTTTTTGTTTTAGAAAAATATAAAATCAATCAAACCATAGTTACATATCTGAAAACATCTATGCATAATTGGCAAACTGTACTAAAAATAAGGCAGAACGGAGTAACACTGACTACTGAACCAGTTAAAATCAAGCGTGGGATATTCCAGGGAGACGCGCTCAGTCCATTATGGTTTTGTTTAGCCTTGAATCCGCTATCAGAACTCTTGGATGACAGTAAAATTGGATTCACCTTAAAACACAACAATTCCTACTACACACTCTCACATCTTATGTATATCGACGATATAAAATTGTACGCGAATAGCAAACCTGAATTGTTCGAACTTGCAGATATAACACAAACATTCTCTACAGACATTTGTATGCAATTTGGAATAGATAAATGTAAAGTACATTCAATACATAGAGGGAAAACTCAGGAAAACAGTTACTTTTTAGAATCTGGTGAGCAAATAGAACCTATGACAGAACATGACACTTATAAATACCTAGGTTTTAATCAATCCAATCAAATAGAACAAAAGCAAACGAAACTAGATCTTATTAAAAAATTTAAACACAGAGTAAATTTGGTACTAAAATCACAATTAAATTCCCGCAACCTTACTAAGGCTCTTAATACTTTTGCTATACCCGTTTTAACCTATTCCTTTGGGATAATAAGCTGGTCTCAGTCAGATTTAAAAAAACTCCAACGTAATATCCACACACATTTAACGAAATACCGAAAACACCATCCCAAAACCTGTATCCAGCGCCTAACACTATCACGACAAGAGGGAGGTAGAGGACTTATAGATGTGCAGAATCTTCACAACAAACTGATATCCACTCTCAGAAATTACTTCCACAACAAAGCTGAATACACACCTCTTCACAAGTCCATAGCTGACATAGACGAGAAACTGACTCCATTAAACCTACACAACAGAGATACACAGCCTAACCAGAAAATCACAAGCCTGCAACAGAAACACAGTGAATGGGCACAAAAATCACTTCATGGGAGACACTATGCTGACCTTCACCAAGCCCATGTTGACAAATCTGCGTCAAACTTATGGCTGAAGCGAGGCGAACTATTCCCTGAAACTGAAGCCTTTATGTTGGCCATTCAAGACCAAGTCATAGCCACTAGAAATTACATGAAACATATAATCAAAGACCCCAATCAGAGAACGGATACATGTAGACATTGCAATAGTGCACCGGAAACAATCCAACATATCACAGGATCATGTAAGACAATAGTACAGACTGACTACAAACACCGTCATGACCAGGTAGCATCCATAATTCACCAATATTTAGCACACCAACACAAGTTTGTTGAAACTAGAGTCCCCTATTACAAATACAAACCTTTAACAGTTCATGAAAACAATGACTGCAAACTTTATTGGGATAGAACTATCATTACCGATAGAACCATTCATTTCAATAGACCGGACATAACCCTACATGATAAACACAACGAAACTGTATACCTCATTGATATAGCCATCCCCAACACTCACAACATTCAACCCACCATTGCTGAAAAACTGACTAAATACAGAGAATTGGCCGTCGAAATACAGAGACAGTGGCATTCGAAAACTGTTCATATTGTTCCAATAGTTCTGTCATCTACTGGTGTTGTCCCAAAAACTTTGGCCAATAGTCTAAATACCTTGCGTATGCCGAGGAACATTATTCACACCTTACAAAAAGCAACAATTCTCAATACATGTCGCCTTGCTCGAAAATTCTTGACATCAACATCCACTGTGACCCCTGAAATAATTTAATTCCCTGACATGCTTGGCTATGGCCCGCATGGCAGGTTAAACCCCTTCTTTTTAGAGGGAGCAAAACAGAGAAAATAAAAATAATAATAATAATAAAATTGTTTATTTAGTAAAAAGTTCATACATATAAAAATAATGCTGTTAACTTAAATTGCTATAGTGCTAACTATACTAATAGTATGCCCGAACTAGGTATAAAAAAACCTGTATCTCGGGCTTCTTATGCGCTAAATAAAACTTTGTGACTTATTTCATATTACAAAAGGGAAAAATTATAAAACAACAATAAAATAGTTCATTCTAGTAACTGAGGTCTATCTACAGATAAGTTAAAATTTACTTAAGATTAGTTAAGATTATCTTAAAATTAGCATTAAATTTTCTGATTCGTCGTAGGACAAGGTCCGAAGGTAATTATTAACAATTTTCTTACAATTAAAGGAATTATGGTGGTATATATTTAATGTCTTGTTTAACTTATTATATAGAAACGGGCCAAGAAAAGTGAAAAATTTATTAGTATAAATGAATTTTGAGGTTGAGTAGGATCGGCAAACGATATCCTTTCGTCTTTTGTTAGTGTTATCAGAGGTGTAGTTAATCATTTTGTGCTGTTTTAATATAGTGCTCGAAATAAAAAGCTGTCTAACAGTCAACACGTCACACGATTCGTACAGTTGCCGAGTGGGATACAGAAAAGGGCGGAAAGTGGACACTTTTAGCACAGCTCTCTGAGCTCTTTCAAGCATAATCATGTAAGTTTTTGGAGCCCCTCCCCAGGAACTTATACAGTATGTTATTATGGATTGACACAGAGAGAGATATACTTGTCTAGTTAATATGGGGTCAGCAATGTAGCGCAATGTTTTAAAAACAAATATTAATTTGCGGATTCTATTGGTCAATCGTTGTTGTGGTTGTTGTTGTTGTTGAATCGCAACAACGCCAAAATTGAATCGCTTATAAGCCATCATGGTACGAATAAGCGTTGCAGACTTGTTTAGGTCCTAAATTGGATCGCGCTAAGCGATCATGGTAAACCTCCTGTTTATTTATGATATTTTGATATCGAATATTTTAAATATAATCCAATCAAAATAATAACATATGCCTGTTTTTTTGGGCAGATATTGTAATATCCAAGGCCTTTCAATACTAGTAATTGTAGGGTAATGGAACCTCCTAACCGTATTTCTAACAACACCCTGCGATATTTTGAAAATGACAAAATGTTGTCCAGACAAAAATTTCATTTTTTATAAAATTTCATTACTCCGTGCGAAGCGGTTTTTCTAATAACAATTGGCTTTTTCCGCCTCCACACTCACGCCAACAACGTGCAAGCAGCTTTTGTACAAAGTGATTTATACTAAATCTACACCATTATTGCTCGATCGAGATCAGTATCATCTAAGTATTACTTTAGAATACCTCCCAGTCCTAGGTATGTAAGATACAGCTATTATCAAGTCTCGGTTAAACACTAGTGATTTTGAGACACAACTTTTGCTACTCTGGAGGACAGCTTATTCAAACTCGCAGACTGTATCCGAACCCAATAATAATAAATTTTGGAAGGTCATGAGCCGGTGCCCATATTCGTTGGCGAATTATATTACGTTGAAAACGATACGCCCGGGGCCTATGCCTGCTGAGCTCCAGTAGAACCACATCGTAAATTCTAAGTAATAGCTTCAGCAGCCTTTTGAAAGAAAATTTGACATAACAAAAATTTTATGCAATACTAGCTTACCGCCCGGAATTTTGTTCTCGCCTGTGTTATTCTGATTTCAAAGCTCTATTATAACAAAGCTCCATAAACTTCTTGTTTCAAATAAATGAAAACTTGTTATCTGTATTTTGGTACGACTTACAATATATGAAAACAATTTTGAATAACTACGTCCAGCTATCTAGAAAGCCTAAAGAAAAAAAAGGTATCAACTAAACGTTTATACAAGCAAGATTTTTTAACCTTTCTTCCACTTATTATAAGTATTTTTGATTATTACCTAATAGGCAGATAATTGGGGCTCATTTTCGTTAAGGAAAATGGGTATTGGCCAAATCATTGCCCATTGTGAGAATGTGGAGGAAGTTGTGTGAGCCAAAATATTTTTAGATATGTATTCCAAAATATTTAGCAATAGACATAATTTTTTAAGGTAGCAAACAGGGTTCAAATCAGGTATGAAACAGGTACAGAATATGTTTGAAATTTTGGGGAATTGTGAAAAATCAGTTTTCTTTTAATGGATACCATCCAAGTCATATTCAACTGGTTTAATTTAAAAATCATAAATTACGCACTAGGTACGAGGAAAAACAAACACGTAAATTTTCCAGTTACTTTTTAAAATATTTTTTACGAACAAAAATAAAAATACGATTTCATTCCAACAAATCTTAAAAGTTTAGTTTGTTATCACCAACAAACTGTTGCCATTTCATTGGTTTACGTCCAAGAAATAGACTTTTGACAGTTATGTCTCTCTGAACGTTCGGTATAGACATTTATTATCTTTCCGTCACCGACTTTAATCCCAACAATAGTTCGCACAAAGTAGTGACATAAATAACAACTAGTGACAAAAAACGTACTAAGTAATCTATGAAGTTCCAAAAACATTCAGGGGAGCTATCCCTACATAATCCTGCAACTTTTGAAACTAAATGGTTTTATTTCCTCAGTTTTCTTATTTTTTGCAGACTGCAATGCTTATTAGCAGATAACTACAAACGAAAACGTCATTCAGTTATTTAGATGACGTTATGGTTTGTAAGTATTTTTTGTATATTATTTTAAAAGCAGCTAATCATTTTCGATGCTATTTATATAAGACCACTTCAGGAGTTTACTATACTCTTTCTAACAAAATAAGAATTTTGAAAATCATATTTAAAAAAAACGGGTTGCACTCCGGGAGGACGGGATTAACGTTGTGCATTAATATTTAATTTATTTTTTTCTATGCTGACACCGGATGACATCGTGACTTTTGCAGTTTTAATTTCCTACTTGTTTTTGCGTGGTGCGTGACCTGCTAAAGCAGGCCGCGAGGCGGTTGTGCACTTATTAAAAAAAAAAATTTTTAAGTTATTTGTCATATTCTTGAAACTGCATTTCGAGATCAGCTATCCCGGAAACCAATTAAACGACACCCATGTCGTGTCGGCTTGCCCGAAAATTTCATATTCGCCATCTTGGATTTTGGTTGGGGGAATCGTGACGCGAAGGGCAAAGCTCGGAGCGGTCGGCGGGTAAGATGCTTGGTGACGCTTCGGGCTTCGCCCTACACGGAGCTCGGCCTTCGGCCTCGCCTCGCGCGTTCATCTCGGTCTGCGACCTCGCCTCATCTTTAGAATCTAAACTTGTATGGCGGCCATGTTGGATTGGGGGAGGGACGCTATGGGCTTCGCCCTACACGGAGCTTGGCCTTCGGCCTCGCCTCACATTTACAATCTAAACTTGTATGGCGGCCATCTTGCGGCCTCGCCTCACCGCTCCTTGAATGACGGCCATCTTGGAAAATAGCGGAATTCAGCGTCCTCAAAAACCCCCGGATACCGAATTTGGTCCGAATCGGAGTAGATACCGAAATCTCGTTTTTGTACGAATATATAGCGGCCATCTTGTTTTTTTGAAAATCGAAAGAATTTTGTCACCGGTAGACTTTGACCAGCAGCTCTAGCACGATAACGACAAACTTCACTTTGGTTGCGTGAGGGTCCAGCGCAAAGGCTTGCTCGCCCTATGGCGTTGTCAATGTTGACATTTTGACATAGGACCGCGGTGTTGTCGCGGCGCTGTCACTATCGTACTCGGCCTGCTGGACGTGGGTCGACCTTTATTCGAGCATCACGGATCCCAGTCCAAAGGTTCGGTATGACCTTGTACAGTCACGGTATGAAAACCTTCGTCAGTTTTCAAATTCACTCACGACTACCCATTCACTATTTACTATTTTGTTCAATGATTTATATTGCTTTTGCTAATGTAGGTATTTTTATGACGTTTTCAAGCAGAACTTTGTATGTTCTATGAAATAAAAAACTTCAACTTTTTTTTGACACAAATGAGACCTGCCTTCTAGTAATCCATCCCAGGCAACGACACATCATTTTTTTCTGAATCTGAGGTGTCGTCCTATGGTCTCCTGCGGTGTGGTAGGCTCTGTAAAGGTCCGTCTGGTTCGCGACCACTTACCGAAGTCCGACGCCAAACAGCTTGCTGTGTTCCGTCGGTGTGTGGGAGTACCAGTGTCTTAATAGGCATTTTCTGAGTTAACTCGCTCCATCGTCAACTTCATCTTTGACCTTTATGGTCAAGATTGAGGTCAAGAGTTAATCTATCTTATAATAAATAAATAAAGTATGCTTTGGGTGGGAATATCTATTTTATTATATCAATAACGTATTTCATTTAAATTGCGATAAAACTGGCGGGTAAATAATAAAAATTAAGGTGATAATAAATAAAATTGTAAAACTAACTCTCGTTCAAAGTTAGGGGGCGTCCATTAATTACGTGAGGTGTTTTTGGCCATTTTTCGACCCTCCCACCCCCTCTGGTGAGATATCGTGAGATTTGGCTCGACACCCCCCTCCCCCCTTATCTCACTTGAGTTTTATAAAAATGCATAGTTTTAGTGAAAATACGTTAATTTGTGATTTATTGAGAAAATATATATTATTTGCCTAATATTTTTAAACTTGTAATAATCATCAATAAAAATTGCTACAAATTACCTAGTTACATTTCAAAAATAGTTATTATTCTTATCTAGTCCACGGGAACTCATGTGTGGTCTTAAGGGTGATTCCCGGAGCACCTTGGTTTAGTTCGTTTAACTTAGCCTTCTCACACTGTTACACTATTTCTTTTGGGGGAAAATATTACGTGATATTAGTAGAGACCCCCCCCCCCCTCTCCCACGTGAGATTGAGTGAGATCCGGCCCGACCCCCGCCCCCCCTAAACGCCCCCTTACTTCGTTGGTTTTGTTGACATCTGTCACAGAGATCAAGCTATATTTTACCTTAGGGTTGCCACCGGCCGGGTTACCACCCACTACAAAGAATAGAATAGAATAGAAAATACTTTATTTCGGCGTACAACACAGACATCAGAATATAGAAACACAGAAGACACTTAACAGCCACAAAGACAAAAACAAATTAAAGACAAATTAAAGATATAACTAAAAAACACACTTACAAACATAAAACAAAGTGCTGCACTGTGCTACCTGTGTCGCACAGACGAAGTCGGCGCTGGCTCAGCATAATGCTACAGTTTTATCTGTAGCGCTGATATTCTGCCAGGACCTACGAGTGCAGCAACAGTCGCCGCCGCCGCGACACATACGCCGCTAAAGATGTTTTCACTTCAAAAAAGGTGGCAACCCTATCCTACGCATTTTCGAGTTTAACATTTTTTACCCATACTTTAAAGCGCCCAACGCCGCTTAAGAAACATACAGTCGAATTGAGAACTTCCTCCATTTTGAAAAATAAGGGTATAACCAACGTCTTGACAACAAACAGTTCATGAACTGAACACGATGCTCTAACGCTACGGTAAGGGAAAATTATGTAATTACGTACGAATATAGCAAATGTGTACTCGTTACAGCTAAAGCCTTGCGTTATCTTGCAAATAAATAACGTTTGTATTTCCATTAAAGCTAAGAACTGGCGTGGTGTAGAGTCGACACTTTTATTTGATTACAAGCGATGAACTAATGAATAATTGTTTGAAATGGACATACAGTTTGTTTACAATTTCCAACTTAAACTGGAACTTCGAACCCAAACTTTTAGCTCTAGCTAAACTACTGTTAAACTCTGATGTTGTCTCTTTCACTCTTGTTGATATATACAAGGATATCATGACATTTAATTACTTCTTAATTTTAATTGGCGTCTCTGAGTACGGCAGTTACACAAGGTACACGAATTTAATTGATTTCAAATACTTTGCGGCTTTATATTTTAGGCCAATTGTCGATCATTTCTTGAGCAGAATACATGCCACGAACGAGAAAAAACTACAAAAAAATAATGTTCCCTACCACAGTTTCAAGGGAACATAGGGACACCTCTGATTCAGAACAAATTGCGGTGTCGTTGCCTAGGATAGATTAATAGGAGGCAGGTCTCGATGTGTTTTTCGAGGATCATTCAATATATTTTTCCTTTTACAGTTATTTGTTGTGTTTCCAACGGCTATTTTGTCGATGGTAACCATTTCATTCGTACCTTGACTAATAGCACTGCCGCCAACTGAACGTTAAATTGCGAACTAACTAGCAATTTATCATTCAGTTGGCGATGGTGCGGTCAGTCAAGACAGCTGTCATTAAATGTAAAAAATTTCGTTAGTTCTCAATTTCGCCACCTGAACAGATTAAAAGTTCACCATAGTCATTCTATTGTCGTTGAAACGCCATTAGCGGAATAACTGCCCAATGGAGGAACAGAACATTTCTAGAAAGTCCTAGGTACCGAGAAAATTCCCTCAAGAACCAATGAAAGGATAAGCTACACATAAATAAAAGTTTGTGAAAAATCATTGACTATTTGAATTGACTATTTGAATTTTAATGAGTCTCGAGAAAGCGTTGAAAACCGTTACCTAGATGTTTTTGCTTAGTTTACCCGCTGTGGTTAGCAAGCACTAACCACAGGCACGTTTAAGAAATAATAAAATTAATTACAAAGGTCCTACCCGCTTTGCCCTTTGAACGCGTTAAGTACGGGTCGTTACGTTTATTACTCAAAAGGTTTTAAGTAACTTCTAACTTGCGAAAGAGGTGCTCTTTAGAAGGTCTAGAATAATTCAAGAATATGTAGGTACATAGAGTAAGGTTTTTTTTGGATACCTAATGCTTCTTTTAGTACTAATTTTTAAATCCGATCCAAACCAAAATATTTAGGCAAGAGACAAAAAACTGTATCTGTTGTAAAGGAATTCGGGTACATTAAAGTTAGGAACATGTTTTATTAATTACGAGTTTTGAACTCATAAGCGAAGTAGCGGGCAAAATGTGTTATAGAATATTTTTCAGTTGCAGTAAGTAGGTGTACGTAGGTAACTTATGTTCAACCAGAAAAACATTTTTATTTATTTAACAGTTTATTGTGCACAGGAAAGTGTTTAAAAGTATATAAAGAATACTTCGAAGAGGAAATTCTTTAAAGGTGAATTTTAAAATTTATTCAAACCTTTGTATCTTACACGTTATTCTGAAATTTTAAGCCGTTAAGTATCTCTTTCCATATTTTTTTCTGAATGCCTAAAGTTCATGTTTTATTTAGTGTTGGCCACGAATAACACCCTGATTTTTTTCGATCGAAGTAGGTACCCCGATGGCCGTAAGGATTTTTTAACGGATGAAGAGACGTTTTAAATAATACTTGAATCTCGCCCTCGGACCTATACAAATCCATGCCCTTGGCTCAATATAGTTACCAACTCTCAATTCATTCCTACTTAGTTGATCAATTACTACCAATTGGAAGGAAATGTTATTAATGCGATTCTACATTAGGCAGAGCTTCTAAAGCCGGTATATAACTCTTCTTACTAGCCCATATACGTCCCCAGCGAGGGGCACGGGCCTCGTTTCGAAATACGAAGGGGATTTAGGCCATAGTCCATCAGGCAAAATTAAAAATGTTGTATCACCCCTGACATTCGATTCTAACTTTTAAACAAAAAAACCAATTTTGATCAAACATAACTAAGAACCATCTCGGTTACGTCAGCTATCAAACCCGCATTGAAATCGGTCTATTCGTTTAGTAGCTACGATGCCACAGACAGACACACAGAAACACACGTCAAACTTATAACACCCGTTTTTTGGTCGGAGGTTAAAACCACTCTGTTGCCTGAGTCTCAAATCACATTAGCGGTGTTTATCGAGTTAGTTTCCCGAACGAGCACCGTATACTGTATATTACGTAAAGTCAGTACAGTTTTATAACTGAAAGAGGTCTTTGCCAAGCAGTGTGACACTGATAATTACAACTTTAAATCTGCCGTTTCACAGTTCAAAATAGTTGATGCAATATGTTTATTTTTTTTTGGTTTCATGATTTTTTTTACCAGCTCATTAACATCCCCGCCGAGGGGCACGGGCCTCCCTTCGAAACACGAAGGGGATTTAGGCCATATTCCACCACACTGGCCAAATGAGGTTTGGTGGACCGCTCGTCTTTCGAAAATGAATTTTTTTGGACGGGCGGGTGTTATCACGATGTTTTCCTTCACCGTTAAGCAAGTGATAATTAGAAATCCGTACATAAATCCGAAAAGACGAATTTAGTGGTACAGGCCCGCACCAGGATTTGAACCGGCGACCTTCCGAATACAAGTCTGGCTCTTTACCAACTGGGCTCATTACCAACTGCTATTCATGAATACGACTTTGAATTTGCTTTCATAGTGGGACTTCCATGATAACAAAATCGGGTGATTCAGTTAGCGGGACTGATCACGATGACGACCGTCTTATGTTTCAGCTACATATCACCTATCTACATTCTACTATTTAATGACTAGATACCATAATTTTTCGTTATGAGAGGACTAAAACATACCCAGATATTTCCAAGTTTGAAATAGGCATGCGAATGATGTTGAGTGCTCTTGCACAACGTTGTGATTGACGAGCTGTTAGAGCAGTGCAAACACACAATCAAGGTAATGCCATTAGGGCGCCAAGCTCAGACAGACCTCTCTATTATTGCTTCCCAACTGCACACACAGCTACTACTGATGCTGGATAAATTCTGGCAAATAAAACTCTTCTAATAGACCTCGGGCCAGTCATTTTTTTAGTCAGTCATTTCCTCTCGGGCGATAACTTGTAAAATGCTTCAGATAGATTTATCATGAAGCTCTATGAACGTCTGCCGCGGCTCGGTGGGTGGGTTAAGCAACAATAGCCTCCCAATCACGTTGAAAAAATACATTTTATTTGTTCAGGTTACCTTTATAAATAAAAATAAAACCTAGACAATTTTTTAAAATGGATGTATGGACATAGATTCCTTCGCCTTTCTTGAAAGGGATAAATTAAACCACAACAAAATAACATATGTCGGTTCAACAAGTTCAAAACGGATGCTTACGTCCATTTGCAGAAAAGTCCAATATAGATAATGTTACTTTAAATATCGTACTGTCCCTTTCTGTCTTATTGACGTAAACAAAGACGGCATTACTTTTAAAGAAGCTTTAACTTTACTGAACGTTTCATCAGCTTAGTGCTATTGTGTAGGAGCAGTCGCCGGTAGCTCGTTTGTAAGAAGATCGAGTTAAAATGAGGTAAAGCCAATATCCGAGCGTTTTTAATTTAATTTATTTCTGTGTCTGACTGCAATTGCTAATGAAGCTAGTAATTCATCTACATCTCAGAGGCTAAGGAGCTACGACAAATTGACTGCATTTGTATTTAAACAAGTACTTCTACGAGACACTAATCACTACAAAGTAAGTCTGAGTGAGACTGATATCTTGCAATTAATCCGCCCTTTTGTAAAAGTAATCTTTTACCTTTTGTAAAACCCATTTTTGTTTAACCGATTTTTGAGATAAACAGTGACTAAAATCTTTGATTTTACACGAGCAATTTTAGTTTGTAGCTACAACAACCGTAGCACTAAGCTACGATAAGCAAAGTGCTACGGTTCGTAGTAAAAAAAATAATCATTTCATGAGGAAAAATAATCGATTTTCTTATAGCAAAATGTCTGGCAAAGAAACATTTATGTAATTGATAGACATGTTGCTAAGTTTAACCGTGGTTGAGTGCTACGACCTCCAGTTATACATTTTAAACACATTTCGCAACTTTGAAATTAAATTGTCTGGCGGAATATGGAGAATGTACAGCTTGTAAAATACGTGACAGAACATCACTAAGACCACGGTTTATATAGATGGTTTCTGGATTCAATCCCTATAATGAGAAAGTTTAGATGTTTGGATACTTCTTGCTCATTAACTCAAAAATAACTAAACGGATTTTATGTAACTTTGTTGTAATAAGCTAAGATATTAAAATAACTCATAAATTAAATAATTTTCTCAGATTCCAATGCTTTGTTTTGTTTGAGAGCTGATGTCAAATAAATTAGTGTGATTTAGGTTACAATAAATTTTTAGAAAGCTATGCGTTTGCTGTAAATAAACACAACATAGCATTGGTCTTAAATGCAATAAAAATGTGTTCTAGATCAGTCGCCCTGACCTCAGAAGTCTATATTCAGAGCTGAAAGACTTGAATGACGGAGTTGAACAACCGGCTCAAAGCAGATCCGTAGTCGCACTGAGTATCCTTTACTCTTGTTGATAAATCATTTTTTTTTTATTGGAAATCTAAACTAAATAACTTCAGTATTTCTCTGCTTATAAACCAAATGTTTATTTGTTGTAATTACAACTATAGGATCCTAAATAGACATCCCCGAATTCGTGTTTTTTACTAAAGAATCTGACTTTACCTGCAATCAGTTTAGGCAATTTAAAAAAATGATTTTTTTATCAGTAGCTAAATGATCGTTTGAAGCATGAAAATAAATCAAGAAAATTGTACGAAAACAAAAGTAACATCGTCCAATTGACTTCAAAATTAGTAATAGTACTCTTCAACATAATTTGTGCGACCCGTATTTCTGCGTTTTAAAAAATCATTCTCTAAGACGTTAAAGGGGGTATCAAAATCTTAAAATTTTCGAAAAAAAATATTTTTCATGTTTTTTTCTTTTTTTTTACTTTTTTTTAAATTCCTATCAAAAAATTTGGCAGTGATTCAAAAGTTACCCTGTTCAATAGGAGTGATTGTAAAGTATGATGATGTACTTGTAGCCCAGCTGCTCACTCATAATACGAGTACGT
Organism: Aproaerema taeniolella; assembly: GCA_949987775.1. Taxonomy (NCBI): domain Eukaryota; kingdom Metazoa; phylum Arthropoda; class Insecta; order Lepidoptera; family Gelechiidae; genus Aproaerema; species Aproaerema taeniolella. The sequence continues at coordinate 21,317,277 of OX465242.1, read as the reverse complement.
GAGTGCGCTCTTTTGAAACTTACGCCCCTAACACGAACAGCAGCTCGAGTACCATGGTGATAGCGCGTGTAATGCGCCGCGGTCCTACGTCAAAATGTCAACATTGACAACACCAGAGGTCGAGCAAGGCTTTGTGCGGGGTCCTCGCGCAATCAAAGTGAAGTTTCAGCGTCAGCCGCGCGAGTTTGTCGACATCGTACTCGAGCTGCAGGGTCTAGATACCACCCTGGCTTGCAGTGATACTCTAAGAGCCACACAATAGGAAGCTAGGTAGTGTTTGCTGCACAACTGTATGTATAAGTGTTTTGTTTACGTGCTCTGTGTGGTCTCTGACGTCAGCTCGGCTATATGAACTTTACTCCTGTGACGTTATAACGTGTTTCGAATGAGTTTATTGCTCGTATACTGCATTTGCGCGTAGGCGGACTATTCAAGTATCCATGGTTATTTCAGTCATTTATTACCTTGTGTTACTATTTACACCAAAGACGATAATAAAAGTTATTGCCTGAATATGACCGGTTTTATTTGTAGGACCTACTAACTAACGCTGTCCCCGCTAACCCACTCTTCCCACGCTTAATAACGAAATCACTCTTTTAAAATTTATAGTACCTGGCCGATCTAGAATAGTAATAATAAGTATAAAGTTCTGTCATGTTTGATTTGAAATGCAAGAAATATATAAAATATATAAACCGTATTTATGGACTTCAGAATTTCACCCCTTGAATTTAACGTTTGTATGAAATATACTTTGTTTATAAAGGGCAATTATAAGTTGAGCAAATTTACTGATCTAGCTACGCGAGCTAAGATGGGGGCAGAAAGCTATGTTTAGGTAACTTGCAATATCCCGCCAAAATTTAAACAGCCAAAATATGTAATCCACGTGGACGAAGCCGCGGGCGGAAAGTTATTAGAAGAATTAACGTCTTTTTCCGTGGGTGTCGTAAGAGGCGACTAAGGAAACACAAATGAGACCTGCCTCCTAGTAATCCATCCCAGGTAACGACACTTAATTTTTTTCTGAATCTGAGGTGTCGAGGTGTGTGAGGTGTCGTCCTATGGTCTCATGCGGTGTGGTAGGCTCTGTAAAGGGCCGTCTGGTTCGCGACCACCCTCCTACCGAAGTCCGACGCCAAACAGCTTACTGTGTTCCGTTGGTACGCGGTAGTACCAGTGCCTTTATAGGCATTTTCTGGGTTTACTCGCTCCAGCGTCGACCTCATCTTTGACCTTTATGGTCAAGATTGAAGTCAAGAGTTAACCCATCTTATAATAAATAAATAAATAAATAGGATAAAATATGCACCCAACTAAATTAATTAATGGCGGAAAATCGTTAATGAGAGTCAAAGCTCGTTATCAAATCATGCTAGGGTTGCACTTTTAATATTTATAAACAAATCAAACTTTTGTTAAAAAGTAATATTAATGCCGAATACGAATATTATCGGTTTGTCCATCATGATTGTACGCCCGTGTCGTGTTTCGGAGGGAACGATAAACCAACGGGCCTAGCTGCTGTCACTTGATTTCATTCGTTGAATCAAGTCAGTGGCCATTCGGCGGTTTGAAAACTCTGACACTTAGGGTCAGTCAAGTTAGCCACATACTTGATTCTATCTACACTGTTAATAAAGTAGGCACGGCTAACGCAAAGTACAGGTATGCGTCGCAGGTAAAGTCCAAATAAATTGTACCTCAAGACTACCAACCCTAGCCACCTAGTATTCAATAACGCGTTTATTAACGTCGTTCGCTAATGAATTTCTGCCTTTCGAAACAAAAATCAAATAATTAAAATTAAGTTTGACCTAGTAATTGATAAATAATGAGCGGGACCTTTTGGAATGTGTTCAGACACCTACCAGGGTGACACTGAGGAACTTTTCCGAGTGTTTTCCTGAAAGGTGTCTGAACATATTCCAAAACGTTTCGCTCTATATATATATATATATATATATATATAGATATAGATAGATTAAGGTTGCAATAAGCTTAGTCAATTAAATAGTCACGTAATATACGAATACGTTTAAATGTTAAAATTTTTGGTGCCAACGTCAATACACTTTTGTCAACGAAAGTTAATTATTTGTGACAAAAAAGAAAACAAATCAAATGTTCTGATGTTTCTCGCTCGCCTGCAATATTCTCCAAATTAGACATAATCTCCATCGTTTTAATATGCCGATGTCCTACAAACTAACATTTAATTTATAAAATATAATAATTTATATAATAAGTTTGTGCCCTGTGGTTATCAGTTGCGAATAACACCACCACATCTCTTTCGTGGGTGTCGTAAGTGGCGACTAAGGAAACAAAAATGAGATCTGCCTCCTATTAATCCATCCTAAACAACGACACTTCAATTTGTTTTGAGGTGTCGTCCTATGATTCCATGCGGTGTGGTAGACTCTGTAACGGACTGTCTGGTTTGCAACCATCCTCCTACCGAAGTCCGTCACGCCAAACAGCTTGCTTCGATCCGTCCGTGTATGGGGGTACCAGTGCCTTAATGGCATTTTCTAGGTTTACTCGCTCCATGGTTGATCTTATTCATTACCTTGGTCAGTTTTGAGGTCAAGAGTTAACCAATATCTAAAATTTAAAAAAATACATCAAAGACTTTCCGAGTATGTCTATGAGATTTTTCTGATTTGGAGGCAGATTGGAAGTTTGAAACATATCGTCGCTAAAGAGATTAGCTTTCTTACAATAAATGTAACTGAACTTACCGTCAGTGGGCGTGGTCTGCTGGCTGGAGTTGATGCGCGGGCGCTCTTCCCCCGCGGCGATGTGCTTGCCCGTGCGCCGCGCCACCGGCCGCAACTCGCGATCCACGTCACTGTTCTCGTCCTCTTCATAACCGTACTCCACATCTGTAACATATTGTTGGGTTTAATATTCGAGAAGATAGTGTTCCAATGCTACAGAAACCAAATCCCTGCGAAGCTCGCAAAGGAGAATGGGCGGTTGCGTCCCCAGTGTTGTTTAAAGTTGTGACATATGTCATTTTAAAGGTCATAATAATAGACGTAGATCCCAGGGCCGCCAGACCTTACTTATTTTCTCATAAACCAAATGTGTGGGAAATAGTAGTGCTAGTACGTACTAGTAATGTATGAACACCAGCTAACCTGGGCCGGCGGCCAATTTTCAGCTATCAGGTTCTGAAGGTACTTCCAAAAATTACTCACTTGTCTTGAAGTCTGGGTGCTGATGTCTTATAGAATATAATTTATTAAATATAAAATTTAATGTTCAACACCGCCAGACACTCTCCGTCGGCTGTAATTTCTGCCAGACGCAAGTAAATTATGTGATTATACCTACAATCTGAGGCGTGATTTTTGTATATGATGTTCAGGGAACTATAACAATACTTTTCATAGCACCCAGACTTCAAGACAAGTGAGCAATTTTTGGAAGTACCTTCAGAACCTGGTAGCTGAAAATTGGCCGTCGGCCCAGGTTAGCTGGTATTCATACCTTACTAGTACGTACTAGCACTACTCTTCCCCTCACATTTGGTTTATGAGAAAATAAGTAAAGTCTGGCGGCCCTGGGATCTTGGTCTATAATAGCTTCATTTCATTATATGAAACCCACAACGAGACTCGTATAGGGAATGAACAATGAACCGTTTTATCAATTACTGACTTTTCATACGTCTCTAGTAGTGTATAAGGTTGTGACATATGTCATTTTAAGGTCATAAAAATTACTTGATTTCGTTATATGACACCAATAACGTGACTTCTGCAGGGAATGAACTATGAAACATCTAATTGTAAACTGACTGGATTTGAACTCTATTCATTTGATTCGTTAGCAGTGGCGTATAAGAGTTTGATATACGTCATTTTAAAGGTTATAACAATATCTTGATTTCGTTACAAGACACTAATAACGTGACTCCTGCAGGGAATGAACTATGAAACATCTTATCGTAAGCCGACTCTTGATCCGATACCAGTGGTGTATAAGGTTGTGACATATGTCATTTTAAAGGTCATGGATACCTATGGGTTAATTTCATATATGTGACACCAACAACGAGACTCGTGCAGGAAATGAAATATAAATCATTTTATCGTAAACTAATTCGATTTTCATTTTTATATCTTAATCCTTTGCCAGAAGTATGTCAGGTTATCATATATGTCTCTTTGAAGGTCACAATAATAGCTTTTATTCAATAAATGACACCTACAACGAGTTTCGTTAAGGTGAATTAGCTGCAGTTGCTGTTGTAAATACTGTTTAGGTAGATGATAAGGCTGGTTCAAGTAAAGAGAAATACGAAGCGCTAAAAAAAACAAACAATTTATTAGTGACGACTATAATGTGGCTGTTAAGTATTAGAATTGACGGAAAATGACGTGCGCGCCTTCTGGCGTGAAACATGCGCAATCCGCGCCGCAACAGCAGGGAATACACCGCTGAGATCTGATCAAAACTCGGTAACGATAAAACTGATCATAGTTCGATTCCTGCACGAGTCTAGTAGTGGGTGTCAAGTATATGATAAAGTGGTTTATAGTTCATTCCCTATACAAGTCTCGTTGTTGGTGTCGTATAATGAAATTTAGCTATTAGTGTGACCATTAAAATGATAATATGTCACAATCTTAACACCACTGGGGACGGAACCAAATGTAAGAATAAAAATTGAATAAATATATCACAAAATTGATTGTAGTTCACTCCCTGCAAAAGTTCCGTTGTTATGGCACAACAATAAATGAAGGTATTATTATAACCCTCAAAATAACATATCTTTATACATTCTAGGGACGGCAGTCATACAACTTTGCCCATTCTCTTTTTAGCTCAAATTTTATTATAATTTATCTGTATGTTGGTCGGACGGGCCAAGTTGCCTGTTAATAAAGATTGTTATTATAAATATCGATGAATATATAAGCGACCGCGTACCTATACGAATTTTCAAAGTACTAAAAATGATATTTTCTGCTTCTTTAAACCACTGTAACATAATTAAAATAGTTAAGGCAGCCGACTAGAGTTCGGTTACTGACAAAATTTTCCTGTATTTTGCTTTTTTTATACTTCAGAATTATGACTAAGGTAACATTGAAGCAATTCTTTAAAGATAATGTGACAATGGCCTATCTTAAAAAAAAATAGAACCAACTTCAAAAAAGTGAAAAATACAATATCATTTGATGTGCTATCTAGTATCTACCTACTGAGCTGTTTGAAGTCGGTTCGAAGGTGGCCTGTCAAACTTAATTTTCTTGGCACCGACTTCAAACAGCTCAGTAGGTAGGTACTACATAGCACATCAAATGATAATGTATTTATTTTTCGCTTTTTTGAAGTTGGTTCTATTTTTTTTTTAAGTTTCTATTTGTAGTGTAAATTATAACCTCTTCATTTTTTGAAGTAGGTTAATAAAACGAAGTGTCAGCTTTAAAAAGTTGAAGCGATTTTTTATTTATTTTGATTTTATATACATACAGTTTAAACTGAGAACTCCCCTTTTTTGAAGTCGGTTAAAATACTAAAACCTTCTCCTAAACACATGTAACAAATACTTTTCTGAAAACCGCATCAAAGCCAAACACGAGATAATCGCGGACAAACATACATACATACATACAAACATACATACATACATACAGGACAAACTGAGAACCTCCTTTTTTTAAGTCGGTTAAAAAGGAATTGTTTTCCAATTAATAAACAGTAAAACATAATGTGACTTTCAATAGCCCTGGTCCTTTAGAACGGTTCTTTAGACCAGTCAACGAGGAAATTGTTGTATGGAGACTTCCCCCGCCTTTGAAATTTAGCATGTGATGAAGTTAGGTAATACTGATTACAGATGTACAATAATCCAACAAATTTTCCTAGGAGAAGTTAGAAATCTAACCTAACCTAAACTTGAAAATTGCTTATAACTCTTGGTAAACAATTCCCTCGCCTCTGAAATTTAGCATGTGATGAAGTTAGGTTATATTAATTACAGATGTACAGAAATCCAACAATTTTTCATAGGGAAAGTTGGAAACCTAACCTAACCTACGACGGTACCGGAAGCTTCCGACTGAAGACAATCTTCTACTCTTCAAAAAACTCCGGAATCGCTGTAATCGTCTGTGTAGAAATGCTAAAAAACGCCATATTCACAAATCTATTGAAAACCTTAGTAACTCTCTTATTTGGAAATTTTTTAGGTCCTTGGGAATTGGCAAAAGTGTGGTTGAAAACTCTACAATTGCTCCCCCTTTGATTTTTCACCGGTTACAGAGTGCGACGTTAAGAGATCACTCCTTTCCATAACCTCGAAGGCTGTGGGAGAGGATGGGATTCAACTGCAAATGATCCTTCTGCTTGTGGATGAGCTCGCTCCTATAATTACCTACATCCTTAATTACTCTCTCACTACAAGCTCATTTCCAAGTAGTTGGAGAAAGGCACGTGTTCTCCCCCTGCCGAAAGTTTCTAATCCATCTTCCTTTTCCCAATTTCGTCCTATCTCCATTTTACCTATCCTCTCAAAAGTCCTGGAGAGTCTTGTCCAAAGACAGCTCTCTAATTACCTTACCCGTCATAATCTCCTTAATCCCTTCCAGTAGGGGTTTCGACCGGGTCACAGCACTGTCACGGCCTTGCTCAAAGTCAGCGATGATATTCGTCTGGCTATTGACAAAAAACAATTGACAATCTTAACATTACTAGACTTCAGTAGTGCGTTCAACTCGGTCGACTTTGACATCCTCCTAAATATCCTCTCATCTCTTAACGTCTCTCCACCTGTAATCTCATGGTTCGACTCCTATCTTCGGGGACGCTCGCAGTGCGTCCACTGTGACGATGTCAAATCGAAATGGTGTGACCTGACTGCCGGCGTTCCCCAAGGCGGTGTTCTCTCTCCTCTATTATTCTCATTATTTATAAATGAAATCACTCTTGTCATTTCCTCTCGATATCATCTCTACGCAGACGATTTGCAGATCTATCGTCATTTCCATATTGATGACCTTTCGAACGCTATATCGGAGCTTAATGCAGATTTGGATAGGATTAGCAGTTGGGCTAAATCGCATGGGCTTCTCGTGAATCCGACTAAGTCACAAGTTTTACTAATAGGTAGCCATCATATGTACAATCGAGTTGTCCATAATACTTTGCCTCCAGTAGTGTACGATGGTATTCCAATAGCCTATGCGAAAACTGCAAAAAACCTGGGTGTTATCTTCGATTGCTATCTCTCCTGGTCCAGTCATATAAACGAGGTAAGTAAAAAAGTTCACTACTCATTTCAGTCCCTCAAGCGTCTCCAGCAGTTTTTGCCCTTTGAAGCTAAGGTTACCTTGGCCCAATCCTTACTCCTTCCTCTCCTCGACTACGCGGATGTCTGCTACTTGGACGCCACGGAGGAATTGCTGAATAAGTTAGAGAGGCTTCAGAACCTGTGCGTACGTTTTATTTTCGGGCTGCGCAAATATGACCACATCTCATGTTATAGGTCTCAATTAAAATGGTTGCCAATCAGGCGACGACGCGATCTGCACGTCCTCTCTACCCTCTATTCAATTTTGAATAGTCCTGCTTCCCCACAGTACCTCCGTGAGCAGTTCGAGTACCAGATTCCACGTGGCAAGCCCTGCCGGACCAGTAGATCCCTTCTCCTTCGTTTCCCACCCCACTCCTCATCCTGTTATGGCGGTTCCTTCACGGTGCACTCTGTGCGTTTGTGGAATTCACTTCCACAGGCCATTCGAGCGAGTTGTTCGTTGGATGCGTTCAAGAGAGAGCTGAAAGAGCATTATTTATCTATCTAAGTATTATCCATATATTGTATGTATGTATATATTATAGGTATTTTATATATGTAGGTATATATTATTTATTTATTTAGCTAATTGTATGTGCTTATATATTTATTAATTATTGTGTTTGTATTATAAATTTAATATCTCACTTTATCTTGGTACACCCTTGCCCACTTCAACTGCCTCTCCCTCTCACATAGGTTAGCTGGAAGAAAACTCATTGCTTGAGTTAAGCTCGCCGTTGTACATGTCCTTTCTTTGTGTAATTTTTATATGTATTTGTGTGTACAATAAAGAATAAAGAAACCTAAACTTGAAAATTGCTTATAACTCTCGGTCGAAAATTCCCTCGCCTCTGAAATTTAGGTTAGGTTTAGGTTAGGTTAGGTTAGATTTCCAACTTCTCCTATGAAATTTTGTTGGATTATTGTACATCTGTTATCAGTATTACCCAACTTCACCACATGCCAAATTTCAGAGGCGAGGGAATTGTTTACCAAGAGTTATAAGCAATTTTCAAGTTTAGGGGGAATTTTTCGGGTCCCATACGCCCCGTTGATCGGTCTACTTCTTCAAAAATTGAATACAAACACGTCAACACACCGTGTGAGATTTACTGTGTGTAGGTAATGGAGGTCCCACGAGGCGAGAGGGTGGGTGCTATACATAAATACGCTCTATTTCACGTCAGCGCTCACTAAAATCAGGTAAATTAAAAAATAACGACCCAATTAGCGGAACGTCGAAGCTAAAACTTAAGTTAAATCTATATATATAAAAGAAAGTCGTGTTTGTTACAACACTTATAACTCGAGAACGGCTGGACCGATTTCCATGGTTTTTGATTTGTTGTATTTCTCTCCGTCCCGAATAGCAGAATAACTATTAAAAACATTGGAAAATTGACGGGGAAATTCCCACGGGAACGAAGTCCCGGGCGAAAAGCTAGTGTTTGATAAAATTAACGTTATTTAAAATCCTTCTTTACTATCATACTATTGTTATCATCAGGGACCATCCATAAATTACGTCACACGAATTTCACGATTTTTTGACCCCCCTCCGTCCGTGTCACAGCTGGTCACATTTTTGAGACCCCTCCCTAGTGTGACGTCACATATTTTACAATTTTACATCTAGTAATTATTGAATTAAAACAGCAGTTCCGAAATTAATTTAAAGGCGCTATACTAGGCGTGGTGCGTTTGGTGGCATAGGCAGTCGGCGGGTAACACTAGTAGAGCGAGTGTCCGACAAAACAACTTGAACCTTAGATTCATACAGATAGAGTTGCAAATGTTTTCGAGTCTTTCCTTAATAGTTCAAAGTTCGTGTTTTAACACTTAGGCTGAAATTTATAGAGCGTACTCAGACTTTGCTCAGCCTTTGCTTACGAGATAAGTTCGCGTCGAAATTTATAGTCATGTGCTCAGCTTACGCTGAGCAAATGCTTAGCAAATGCTTAGCATATTCCAAGTCACCAAAATCCTTGACTTACCGAAAACTCAGTATACACTTACGTGATCCTATGCATATTTCGAGATTTGTTTATCAGTAATATCTACAGAATTAAATTAGAAACTATACTAAAAACTTACTAAAATGCTTACGCCATCTACGCCAAAAATAAAAAGTGTTCAGTAAGTGATACTGGTTCAGGATTTTCAATAAAGCTAGGTGGTTCTTTTTCAACCTGTATGTGAAGGTACTTCTAGTTTGCTTCAACGGACTCTGATTTTGCTTTCAATATGGAAAGCGGTGATAAAAAGAAAGAACAACGACCCTATTCAGAATACGAGCGACAACTGCTCATACAGTTGGTGAATTAAAAAATAGGAATCAGCGGCAAAATAACATTTTTCACTGTATTTTTTGAGAATCGATATCTTCTTTTAAATTCATCATCGCTCAGACTGTATGGATCTTGATTATACTCATGTCGAAAATAAACTTTAGGCATGCGTGGTAAAATATTATCCAGTGCCGATCTGCCAATGTTTTCAATATTGTCTATTCGAGACAGATTCTCTCAATATTTTCCATCGAAAAATTCAATTACAGTTGGTCCAGTAACACCAAATCCAGACGAAGTTATTGGAAGTCCGTGTGGTTATCCAAGGTTTAGATATTGATAAGAGTATGCCAGGGTCAGCGTATTAAGTTTTTGAATAAAATAATCGGAATATAGAAGTGCTTTATTTATGAGAAATTAACGAATCTCGTAACAATAACCACAACCAGTGTTGCCACATGAAGTAGAAGTGAAATCTATATTTTCATTTTTAAAATCCGTATTTCTATTTTGATTGAAATTCCGTATACATATTCCGAATCATGATTGAAATTCCGTATGAAAGTTAAACTTAACATGCTTGAGTCAAGATTTCCCAGGGTTATTTCCCTAAAAGTTGTTTATTATGTAGTGGGTCCGATATCGTCAAGGAGTTATTTGTTTTCTTAGCTAAGACTTATTTCTTTGTTTCGTCTTCATTGGATTTCGCTCTACTACTCCAGTGGGGCAAACTCATCAGGGTCGAGACGAACTTGGTCAAAATAGGTAGAAAAAGTTCGAAGACGGGGTTCTTCTGAAGCTTATTCTGTCTTTAGTGTAAATCCGTATAAAAATCCGTAATGTTGATTCATCCGTATTGAACTTGCAAAATCCGTACAAATACGGACAAATCCGTATATATGGCAATACTGACCACAACTGCTTTTATGTTAGGATTGACTTGACATTGACATAACAAGAATAATTCTTCAAACGTTCTGTTTCATTGATTGTAAGCATATTTTAAGATATATTTCTGTTGATAAGCACATTATTTATAGCAACTAATTATTAAACTATAACATTCAGATTATTTTTTACAGGTTTATTGATCATAAAACTTGTTCTATAATTATTAAAAACTATTAATCGCAAGATTTACTAAGAAGATTAATGTTGAAAAGGAACGTTATAAATATTTACCTAAGCTGTTGCTTAGCATTTACTCAGTCAATGCTTAGCCTACGATGACTATAAATTCGAATCCTGAGATTGCACTGAGCAGGAACTTAGCCAAGTTTAGGGTAAGGTAAGTCTGAGCTAAGTCTGAGCAAAGTCTAAGCACGCTCTATAAATTTCAGCCTTAGATTATAATAGATTTTAGTTTTTTAAATGTGACGTCACAAAATTTAGAACCCCTCCCACCCCCTTGTCACACAATGTCACACTTCGTCGACCCCCTCCCTCCCCCTTAACGTGTGACGTAATTTATGGATGGTCTGTCTGTCGGTTTGAACGCGATAAACTCAAAAACTCCTGATAGCCCAATTGGCTTAGAATTCAAATCGGATTTAATTTCTACAAAAGGTTTTATTGTTTTAACAGCTTCATTTGTTGCCAAATAAGTTTTCCCCCTCGGCGGAGGTGTACGTAAGTGGTGGAGGGTAAAAATGTACCCCAAAAGAGATATTTTTACGATTTTCGGTTATATCTCATAGAGGAACACAACAACAATATCGAAAACTGTCCTTCATAAAAGTTGGAGGGCATGTAATCCTGCATAGCACTATTTTCTAATCTTTTATTATTTCAAACACGAAAAGTCAAAAAATAAGTTAAAAGGAAAAGAAAAATCGTTTTTTTATAGTGAAGTTTAAAGACAGGATGCAAGTTAAAAATATTCACTTTGTAGTCTATTTCATTATTATTAAACATGATTTTGTTTGGTTTATCTAACTTGAACAGTTTACAAAATATGATACTTTGAGTGATACCCTGACTTTTCGATATTGTAGACGCTATGTTTGGAGGCGTTTTAATTAAACACTGCGAAGCTGATATAAAATAAGATATAATCAATTTAACGCGACATACTTATACGTATTAGTAAATAAACACATAACAGCGCTTATGCGCACGATCAACACTTTTCGATGACTCTAAACCGAATGGCCCCCTGGCCCGGATTGCTGTCATCTCTTTTTTTTAGCGTTGCGACTATTTTAAATTCAATTTTAAACTTTTAAATTAATACTTGACAGCACTCCAACCAGCCAGTAGCGATTGTGTAACGTAGTCTCATCTCGGTGAAGACTACATATCAACATTATCCTAAATAACTCGAAAACAAAAAAAAGATCGAGGACTGATATTAAGCACAGATTGTTCTTAGGGCCTGCCGGTATACCCCACCTGAAAGAAAGGGGGTAAAATGTACCCCAAAAAGGATTTATTAAAATCTCTTGTAGGATTTAAATCCGATTTGAATTTTTTGTTGGTTCTATTCTATTGACCTATGAACGGGTTTTCATACGATTTTTACCAATAAAGGAAGGTTTATGTGTATAACTAATTCCCGAAATTCCCACGGGAACAAAGTCCCGGGCGGGAAGCTAGTATATTATAATTAAACTTGTCCATAAAGTGAAAGAAAAGACCAACGAAACTTTTACGCGAATGGCACTTTATCTGGAATTAGTCGGGAAGAATTTGCCGATCTCAGTGCTAAAATCTAGGAAATTGTAACCAACAATTAAAAGTGTTTTTCTATAGATCTTTGCATGAGTATAAACATATTCATTTTGTACAACTTTGGAGTTGCAGCGCGGAGGTTTAGCATGATCGCTTAGCGCGATCCAATTAGAATCAAATATGCAGCTGGTTTCTTAATTCTACGAGCATATTGACGGTTAAACCCCTAATAATGTCTAAAAACGAGGTCACAAAGAAAGATGGTAACTTAAGGAGTTATAAATTCCAGCGCCACAAGGAAAATGGAAAAATAAAATCATCTGTTTAAGAACCAACTCGTGTGGACACAAACGGTTGTATAAAAATCGTTAACATTACCTATTAATTTAAAACTGGTGTACTATCGTTACGGTCATAGTCGATGTTTTTTTTATTATAAGATGGGTTTACTCTTGACCTCCAATCTTGACCAAGGTCATAGATGAGGTCGACGATAGAGCGAGTTAACCCAGAAAATGTCTATAAGGCACTGGTACTCCTATGCGCCGACGGAACACAGCAAGCTGTTTGGCGTCGGATTTCGTTAGGAGGGTGGGCGCGAACCAGACGGCCCTTCACAGAGCCTACCACATCGCATGAGAGCATTGGTTTCCTTAGTCGCCTCTTACGACACCCCCGGAAATAAATAGGGTGGTGTTATTCTCAACCGATCACCAAACGGCGATGTTAAAATCTCCAAATACTATAGTATCAAAAACAACTGTATTAGTTTCAGAAATAACTTTAGTTTTGGGCTAAATACAATAGTACGAGCGAAGCGAGCGCGATTTTTTTTTTTTTTTTTTTTTTTTAGCGACAACATTATTGTTAGGAATAATATCGAGCTGCTGCTAAAGAGCAGGTCGCGTGGCGATTGTGCATAATTTTGGTGTCATATTCGTTATTAATACCCCCAAAAACCTATTAAACGACACGTGAAATAACTTTTAACTTTTAGCGCCTAACTTTTAGCGTGGAACCTTGTATGGCAGCCATTTTGGATTAGGGTAAACTTTGTCGTAAATACTAAATGCTCGTGAATTATTTCAAATTTTTTTCATTATAAAAATTAATTTTTCGCAAACGGACTGCCGAATCGAAAAACGTTCGTATTATCCTATGACATCCCACTCGATGATATCGGCGAGAAAAAAAATGAATCGCCCTTTCACGTGTATGGGAAACACCCGAAAAAATTTTTTTTCCAAAATTTTTTTTTCAATCTGTCTGCGCAATCAATACGTATGACGATGCCAAATTTCAGCTCTGTAGTACCAAGGATCTAATATTAATAAATATATTCTTATTAATCCCAACAATGTTTGGCACTTGGTCGACCATTACTCGCAAACTTGAAGGGCCAACTTATGTTTAATAGTTTTTCTTTTAATTTTGTTGTGTATTCTACCACTGTGAATTTTTCCACATTTTTAGAAATAACCGTTTAGCTGGTAGAGGGGGGGACACTTGTGTTTGACAAAAATTTTCACATTAAAAATTTAAGTTTCGCAAACGGAGTGCTAAATCGAAAAACGTTCTTAGTAAACCCCTTCTATCTTTTAAAAAGCTATTCTATGACACCACATTCGATGATACTGGCGCGAAAAAAAAAATGATCGACCTTTCACGTCTATGGGACACACTCGAAAAAAATTTTTTTTCTAAAGTTTATTCTACAGTTCTGTCGGCGTGATTTATATGTATAACCAAACTAAATTTCAGCTCTGTAGTACCAAGGGTTTCTTAGAAAACCCGCGGACAGACGGACATGGCGAAACTATAAGGGTTCGTAGATTACTACGGAACCCTTAAAATGGACCATAGACAACCGAGCAGTTCAAAAGCAGCACCATCATGGTAGGTATCATTTAAAAAAATATTCCAATTGCGAAACAGTTCTAAGTTGGATCCTAAACAGAAATGCTTTTAAACGATCGTGGTAAGTACCGTGTTCATATGTTCGTATAAAATTATAAACTATACCATTCATTTAAAGAAAACAACAGATGGGAAATATAGCTAACAAATTATTCGGTATTAATAGAAACTTAAGTGTAGGTATTATGGCAACTTGAAAAGCACTTCACAGAAATTAAATTACCACAACAAGAAAACGATTTCTCTATCAAAACAGGTGTTAGTCAAGCTTGTATGTACTTGATTTCTCGGAAAAGCCCCGACGAGAGCAAATTATAAAGAGAGCTTACGGTGATTGTATTGGAAATGAGAGATATTTTTCTGAAATATTTAAAGCACTATAATAAATGTATAATAATATTTAAAGAAAAACAGCCAAGAGCGTGTTAGGCCACGCGTAGTGTTTGGTTCCGTAGTTTAAAAATACATTTGATTTCTGGTCGTTTATGCATGAAATTTTTTCACATGTTTTAAAGGCAACTGTTTAGCCGGTAACTTGAGATACTAACTTGAGTTTAACAAAAAAATTACTTTTAAGTTTCGCAAATGAATCTCTGAATTGCAAAACGTTTTTCACAAACCTCTATTTTTTTAAAGTTGAAAGTGGCTGTACACAATTATAATATTATGTATAAGACCAACTTAATTCAAACCATTTTGACAATCTTTTTTTTAAGTAACCGTTTCAAATCTTTTAAAAGAGAAGATAATTATTTTTAAGTATTATATCCAGTTAAGAAGACAAGTAATCACTCAAATCTTTCTCTAAAAAACTGCTCTACAGTGTTAACTAAGCTGTGATAGTTTTCCTTTTAATGATTTTACTAAAAAAACTTTTTTTTTTTTTTAATTATGAGATGGGTTAACTCTTGACTCCAATCGTGACCAAGGTCATAGTTTCTGTTAAAGTTCAAATTCCAAATTCTTTTGCCCAGCTCTGTCTCTTAGGGTATCTAAAAAACCCTTTGAGTATGTAGTATTTGTTGAAAAAACCACATTATTTAAAAAAAAAACATTTTTTTTCTTTAACTTTTTGTCTTTTCTAGTACTTACTTATAAAAGTTTTGACGATTTTTTCTTCATTTTTGAATGTTTTTGCGCGAAGGTCTCGACCATGACAAGGCTATCCTAGTACCATATCTCAACTTCGTTATGTCGGACACGATTTCGTTCTAAATACTTTATTTATTTATTTAGTTTAGGATCTCCAACAGTGGAGTCATTTTAAAAGAACTTACACAAAATAAAAATTGTGAATGCTCCAGTAATTATAGGAGAACACAGCATTCTCAAAGATGACGCTTAAATATACAATTTAAAGATGACGCTTAAAGTTACACTTA
Source organism: Aproaerema taeniolella (assembly GCA_949987775.1). Lineage (NCBI taxonomy): Eukaryota > Metazoa > Arthropoda > Insecta > Lepidoptera > Gelechiidae > Aproaerema > Aproaerema taeniolella. The sequence continues at coordinate 21,301,699 of OX465242.1, read as the reverse complement.
AAATAATTGTCAAAGAAAAAAATATAAAATTATTGAACCTCTTAAAGCAATAATATTAAATCATACATTACCTATAAAAAATGTTTAACAACTTGTTAAATTTCAGAAAAATAAAAGTAACCAAAAACAAAACCTCCAATCAAACAAAAATAACAAAAACAAAGTATTCTCTTATACTTTAACGAAATGAGGAACATTATTGAATACTGATTTGTAATAACTTGATCTTATGTCTATGTGCTTTGATGCAATCAACAAATTATACATATTATAATAATACAAATAAAGCCAAACTCATCTCCTATAAATTAGAGTCTGATAAAAGTATCAACTGTTCTGTAAAACAGTTTTTTTTAATTTCCAAAAAGGTTCAAAAATGTCTAGTCCGTGTGTTTTAGCTAATGAGTTGAATTGTCTACAGAGTCTATTTAATATTGAGAAGTGGCCAAGGTTAGTATTAGACGAGGGAACAACAAGGAAATTGAAGGCTTTAATACGTGGTAACCGGCGTGGAGTACTAAACTGAATAATTTATATCAAGTTGCTGCAATCAAACTTTCCATTTAACAACCTGTATAAAAATTTCATGTCTAAGAAAGTTCTGCGACTGGCAAGGGTACGTATCTTATAATGATTCAGTCTATGTACATAGCTTGGAAGTTTCTTAGCTAAATAATTGCCATAAGCCAAATGATATAGAAATCTCCTTTGAACACTTTCTAACCGATTGGTGTAAACCTCGTAATGGGGATTCCATATGATGCTTCCATATTCTAACGATGATCGCACCAAGGCGTTAAAAAGCAAAATCTTGGCATCCGGTTTTCTAAGATCCTTGCAGTTCCTAAGGACAAATCCGACTGTTTTAAAACATTTGTTTACTACTCTTGTTATGTGCTTATCAAATTTTAGTTCCCTATCCATCCAAATTCCCAAATCTCGCGTCTCATTAACTGATTTTAATTCTATATTATTTAATCTATATTTATTCTGTGTAACAACTTTATTTCGGGTGAACTGCATATAGAAACATTTTTCCGTATTAAGTACCATTTTGTTTAATTCACACCAGCTTTCTAAGTTATGAAGATCTTTTTGAAGCAAAATTGTATCTTCCGCGGATTTTATAGCTTTTGATACTTTTATGTCGTCCGCAAATAAATAACAATGAGAATCGTGAAAGCAATCCACAATGTCGTTGATGAAAACGTTGAAAAGGATGGGACCTAGGTGGGACCCTTGAGGGACGCCCGATGTAGCCAGAAATGGTTCTGAGCTGTAACCATCAATTACTACCCTGCTGAATCTATCTCGTAAGTAAGAGTTAAACCACTTTATGAGTGAACCCGCGATACCCATGCGGGAAAGCTTTCTGAGAAGAATATTGTGATCGACCCTATCGAAGGCCTTGGAGAAGTCAGTATAAACAACATCGACAGGAATTCGTTTATCTACAGACTTCGACAAGCTCGACACAAATGATGTGAGATTAGTAGTTGTAGATCGAGATCTTGTAAAACCATGCTGATTTTCATTTATATAGGGTTTCAAGTGCCAAACTAAGTATTTGCAAACAAGCTTTTCAAAAACCTTTCCAAAAAGTACAAGAATTGATATGGGACGGTAGTTTTCTATTACATGTTTATCACCAGACTTAGGAACCGGAACGACCAGAGCTTCTTTCCAAAGTGTAGGAAATAAACCGGTCTGAAGGGATTTATTGTAAATTAATGTTAAAGGAAATGTTAAAACGTTTGCGCATTTCTTAATAAATAATGGAGGCACTCCATCACTGCCACATCCTTTTTGTTCATCCAAGGTTTCTAAAGCTTTTCGGATTTCTTGCTCTTTAATGTACAAAGTAGTGAAATATAAACAGACGAACATTGGGAAGAAGGCGAATCAACTAAACTACAATCACTATTAGGATCAGACTTGTTATATACTTTCGAAAAGCTATCGACGAATAAATTGCAAATATCGATACCACTTGAAGCCACTCTGTTTTCAAAGGTCATTTCGTTAGGATATGTACTTTTGCTAACTTTCTTGTTTTTAATGTATGTCCAAAAGATCTTAGGGTTTGATTTAATTGACGTCTCTATTTTTGTAATGTATTCGCTATAACAGATCCTCTGAACCATAGAACAGCGTTCTCGTAATAGTTTCAATGATATTATATCTAGTGGGTTATTGTACTTCTTAATTTTTAAGTGAAATTTTTGTTTCTCCTTCAACATTGAAATAAGTTTCCTGGAATACCAAGCTGGATATTGTTTCGCAGATTTTACTTTTAAGGAACAAATTTACGTATACTGTTTTGAATTTTATTATTAAAGTTTTCCACCATTTTATTAACTGAGTAACAAAATGCAAATTCCTTATTCCAATCTACACATTTCAATGAATCTATGATATTGTTATAGTCTGCGGCAAAGAAATTTGGTCTAGGTGTGCGTTTAGGTGTTAGATAAGATATATGTCCAGGTAAGGGTAAATAAAATTCTAAAGGTGGATAAAGTACGTCTACATTGACAAGAGGATTCTGAGCAAGTGCCATATCAGCTATATTGTGATTACGAAGAACAAGATCCAACACCTTAAATTTCTCATTAAGTATAAAATTGTACTGGTGTAAGTTATTTAAAGCAATAAAATCGAATAATGTCGTTGCGATTTCATTATTTGTAAGTTCGGGTATTGCATGTAGCACATCAACTTGCTTTATCCATGCAATTTTGCTTAAGTTAAAATCTCCCACCATCAAAGAGCCAACACCGTTTAAAAGTCCCTTTTGGGCATTGTCAATGAAGCTTTCCAATATTTGTTTTTTAACAGGAGGAGTTAAGTACACAGCACATAAGTTAAACTTGAGTTTCTGTTTCCTGTCTCTTGTAGGGGCTATGTCTATTCTATGCTTACCCAGACATCTTCATAATTACTTTCGTACTGCAGTAACCGTTGCGATGAAATTTTTTTAGAAACAGCAATTAAAACTCCACCTCCATCCTTGCGATCTTTGAAAAATTTAGTTTCGCTCCCTTCTAAATACGGAATACCTATTATCAAAAAGCTCCGAGTCATATTCCGCCAGCGTAGTATCGTGCCCAGCTGTGGGATAAAATGAAGCCCTTTGTCGTTTCCTAGGGTCTAACCTATCTCTACACCTTCTATCAAAATTGGTTCAGTAGTTTAGGCGTGAAAGCATAACAGACAGACGGTTACTTTCGCATTTACAATATTAGTAGGGATAATTATCGACACTAATCGAAGTTAAAGTCAAAAATAGCTTTATTTCATAGACATGTTACTTAAAAGAAGTCGAAATAGTGAAATACACTAGCATGTTCAACTTTGCGCGTAGGTGCAGTCTGTTGATATTATTGACTGTCTATAGAAGCACTAGCAAAAGAAAGAAGGGGAATCAAGCGAAATTATGCAAAAATTCAATGTTTTGTCGTATGTTTTGCCGACTATTTCTAATCATTGAAAGTAGAGTTAAATAATTTATTAACACAATTTTCGAATGAAACAGTTTGTAAATAACGTACTTACTTATACTTTTACCGATTATCTATTTTTAGTGTTCCGTACCCAAAGGGTAAAACAGGACCCTAATTACTATGACTCAGCTGTCAGACTGTCTGTCTGTCTGTCCGTCTATCACCAGGCTGTATCTGATGAACCGTGATAGTTAGACAGTTGACATTTTCACAGATGATGTATTTCTGTTGCCGCTATAACAACAAATACTAAAAAACAGAGTAAAATAAATATTTAAGGGGCTCCCATACAACAAACGTGATTTTTTTGCTCGTTTTTATAGATAATGGTCGGAACCCTTCGTGCGCGAGTTCGACTCGCACTTTTTTACAATCCACTCAGGCCCCCATTGCAAAAAAATAAAAAAATAATAATAAGCATTTATTTGTCCATTAAAAACATTTAGCAATTATATGAACAAAACAATATGTTTATAATGTTCTAAGGACAAATTGATCTGTGGCCTCAGACTGACTAAAACCTATCTATTTACCATATTCCGCTATGAATTCACCTATTTACTGTTTTACCCGTAACCACTACTTACTCTTTTTACATCTCTTACTCTTTTGTACATCTATCTATCTATACATATAATAAAACTGTAGAGGTCGAATTTCTGTACATAGAAAAAAATGCTAAAAACCGAGTCAGGGGGATGTAAGAAGAGAAATAAAACAAATCCCGATTTTTTTAAAATTTTTTGTTTCTCTGTTTGTCTGTTTGTCTGTTTATCTGTTTGTCTGTTTGTCTGTTTGCACGGGCTAATCTCCGAAACTGTTGGACCGATTTAATTGAAATTTTGCATGGTGGTACCTTATATCCCCGGTCAACATTTAGGCTACATAAAATCTCGAAATTTAGCCAGTAAATATTAAACCAACAACAAAAACCCCTGAAAAAATTCAAAGCTAGGTGTTTTTCAGTACATTTTACTCATACCATAGAGATCAACGTATTTTTGACATACATGGGCTAAAAGCATGGACATGTTGTTTTTTAAATTTATCTTTTTCGAGAAAGGCAAAGGAATCTGCATCCATACAGCCAGGTCTTCAATATATATTGTATTTCTTAGCTATGTCTTCAATTTATTTCTTCACTCCTCTCATTCTCCGTAAGCCGATAGTGTTTTGTTTACGAAGAACTATGGCAGCGAGAAGTACTGCCGCTGAATCTTTGTCGAAACCAAACGGAGCGGATACACTGTATCACTTGAATTACTTTTTAACCGACTTCCAAAAAAGAGGAGGTATGTTCGACTGTACACAGGGTAGAATTTTGTAATGCCACCTGAAGGGAAAGTAAAGAAAACATTCCTTTATTTTTGAAAAGAAAGAAAACTGCAATCAAGGATTGTCGAAAATTCGCTTGCCACAACCGGGAATCGAACCGACTAAAATCTGTAAGAATACCCTCTACTTTTATTGCGTCTGTGAAATCCGGACTTATAAATTCAATGAGTCAATACCAACATGCTAAATTCAATGGTTTAATTTAAGATTTCATAGTTTTCCTTTCGTTTAATTTACTAAGTTTTTCAGAGAAATTTCATTCTTATAATTGACCCTAACGATCGATGCATTAAAAGTACAGGGTGTAATTTTTACAGATTTTAGTCGGTTCGATTCCCGGGTGTGGTAAACGAATTTTCGAAAATCCTTGATGCAGTTTTCTTTCTTTTCAAAAATAAAAGAATGTTTTCTTTGAGTACAATTTTCTATCTACACTATTAAGAGTACTTTCCCTTCAGGTGGCATTACAATAAGTGAGTCGGAAGAAATTACAATTATAGTAACTGACCCACAAATATTTAAAAAAAAAACTGTGCTGAACTGGCACTGAACAAAAAATTTGGGATGAGCCAGCTGCCAACCAAATACATTGCATTCTTGGTACAGAGGCCAGCGCATCTGGTTACTCCATTTTCATTGTAAAACCGCTCTTATCACAAAAGCACAGAGTGCACGCGTGTGGTAACCTGAGTTGGGGCCGTCCGTACATAGCAAAATTTAGACAATTCGGCCCTGTCGCAGAAACTAAATGACATTATTCTATCTTCACGATGTCACTTTTTGAAAACAATAAAACGGCTTATTTTTATTTTTAAGCAAAGTAATCTATGGCCGTATAGCCGGTGTTTTCAATGCATTTCTTATTTTTAAAGGCGGGTAACTCAATAGAAACTGACAATTGACATTTGTTTTATTAAAACCACTATGAATATGGTCTATTTATGTGTGATCTTGAATTCGTGTGTCATTTATTGTATTTACCTAAGTAATAGGTCTTTCAAAATACAATTTTCGTAAATTTTTTGACTCCACATATTTTTATTATATCAAAATTGATTTTCTATACAAAATCTTTACGTTTTTCACAGAAACGCGAAATACAATATTAACTACTTTTTGTGAGATTGTTAAGACAATATAAAACTTTTTAAAGAAGTTTTAGAGGCACCACTAAAGAAGACTCAAGTGTAGATTTAAGTGTTGATTGTCTATCTCTCTCACTATCAAAAAAACGACTGCTACTTAAGTATAGATCAGAGTCGGAGTCGCGTTCTGTAATACGGACCTTAATCTATCAAAATCAGCAAGTGTAATATATAGAAAATATAAGCGATAGAGGAAATAACTATGTTTGAGCTTTGTTTTCAGATCCAAAGTAATGTATTAAGTATCAACCTAATATGACATAGTTAGCCAAGTTTTCAAGTGAAAAATATTTTTAGAAATTGCTATTCCTTATATGAACGAAATAAGTAATTTCTTTAATAAGAAACGGCAATTCATGTATCTGTAGTTGTGTCAGTGAACAAACTCGGTCTATAAAAATACATACAACACGCAGACGAAGTTGCGGGCATCAGCTATATGAATATATAAAAGGAGAAACTGACTGACTGACTGACATATCAACGCACAGCCTAAACGGCTAAACGTAGCCACTTGAAATTGGGAAGGGACGTAGCGTAGGTACCGTTGAGGTGCACTAAGAAAGGAATTCCCGAAATTCCCACGGGAACGGGAATTAGCGGGAAAATCCTTTTGTATGAAAAATCTAAACCGCTTAAGTTAGACGCTTGAAATTTGGCATGCAGGTACCTTAGTAAACTTAAAGCTTAGTTGAACAGGATATTGCAAAATTCCCACGGGAACGGGAGTTAAAAATCTAAATCACGTAAGATAGATGTTTTCAATCTGTGCACTCTGTACAAAAAAAATTAACGCGCAAACGAAGTTGCGGGCATCAGCTAGTATGGAAATATGTATATCGCAAGTAAATATTAGATCCATGGACTCACTTCTATTGATTCTTGGACTATTTTTTTATTTGGTTTTATTATACATATACATAGACATAGAAATAAGTTAAATACCACTAGACTGGCTGTTGTCAAATCAAAAACGAGACCACTTGATTTTCGCCATTTTGGCGCTGTAGGCGGCAGCGGCAGAAAACCGAACTCGACGTAGTGAGGCCAAAAGTCGATTAGTCGATGTATTCCCAGCCGGGTAGGCAGGCAATCAGCTCAAGTTGTACTTTGCCTTAGTGCTTAGTACCTACTTTGCCTTGGCAATCAGCTCAAGTTGTACTTTTAACAAGTGAGGACCAAAAGTCGATAAGTCGACTATTTATGTTCTCTAGCGGAATGTAGAGCTTAATTTTTTCTTTTTCCCCAAAAGTATGTAAGTATAAGATGATCTGTTTTTCTTACAGCAGAGCATCAATTTTGCGTAAACAATAAAACCATTTTCTCACATTAGCATGACTCAAACTAAAGAAATAAGCTTTATCTTTTGCATTAGTTTCAAAAACAATAATATTTAAAGCTGTGTTACTTTATAAAAAGTTAAAGTATGTAATTTTTCAAAACTGGTACTCTTTTTTTCAGTTTTGAAATATTATTCAATAGTTCATAAAGCCTACTACCATCCCTTAGCGGGGATCGTGACATGTTTCTAGTAACCCTTATGTATAACCTTTACCTTGAACATTTTCTTCAAATATTGTAGGAACACTACCAAATTTTAACAATTTCCTACTTCCTATGAAACAGTTAGGGTCAAAATTCTTCGAACATATTTCGTGGCTTTTCTTTGATGTCCAATTCTTCGAAACATTCATATTTTGAAGCCATTTTTTTTTTAAACTTCGTCGGTTGGAAATCTGTTGTAAGAAATTTGGTTGGTTAGGTATTCTGTCTTACTGTTCTTATGAAGATTAGTAAACTCTTAAATATTTATCTAAAATCATTCAAGAGCGTGTCGAGCGACGCGCAAATTAATCAAACATTACTTGTTATCTTGAAAAGCTTAGGTACTAAGGTGTGATTACAGTTTTGTAGTATCAAGGGTCTCTTAGAAAATTGCGAGTAGACGGATATGGCGAAACTATAACTTTGTAGTCTACTACATAACCCTAAAAAAGTAATCATGGGTACTCAACAAAATAAAAACGGTTTTGTTTGCCATTGTACGTAACATTAAGTAATATTTTACACTAATATACCTATAACATATTTCTATCGACATTGTTTTTATCGACTGTCTTTGGAAGCACTAGCGAAATAAAGCAGGCGAATCAAGCGAAATTGAAAATGCGAAAATTTTATCTTTTATAGTCATTTTAACATAACTATATATATACTTAGAAAAAGAGGAATGTTTTCCCGACAATTTATAATCATTTAAAGTAGAATTAAGACGTTTTAAAACAACATTTTTCAATAAAACAGTTTGTAAAAAAACATACTTGTACATTGACCGATTATCTCCTTTTTTCTGTTTATATTTACAAACCAAGCATATTCTTATGGTCACAAAATTGAATATTAATAAAACTTTATACAAAAATTCACTTAGTCTTTAAAATTTTAACAAAATTTTCATATATTTCAAATTGTTTACAATTTACTGCGTCAAGTTCCGTTCAATTTGTCACTTTCAATGCGTCCTAAAGAGAAATGCTGTAATTTATAGAGGACTGCCAGTCCATACACTTTATGTCAGTGTACATATACCTTACTACAACCTTAGAGTATACATTAAACTTAAACAAGCTAATTGTGGCATTTAACTTATTTTTTCTATGTCTATGAGCTAATTACAACCGTGGACAAAAGTCGGTGGCACTCCATAGACATAGAAAAAATAAGCCGACACCATAGACATACACAAGACATAGATAAAATAAGTTAAATTCTGACTCACTTCTATTGATTTTTGGACTATTTTTTTATTTGGTTTTATTACTTGCGATGAAGGTACATATTTCCACTAAAAAATTTAAAATTTAATTTATTACAACCGTAGACATAAAAATTATAAGTGATTACAACCTAGTGTTTGTTAAACGACTTTTCTATCAATTTTAAGTTTAACTTGTACTTTTAGCAACAAAATTAAAAATTTCACTGGACGTGGTTACGAAGTTTCTCTAACAAAATGCCGATCAAAATGATGAATGCGCGTCAAATAATTGATGCTACTGGTATCCCCACTGTAGAAGTTGACTTAATGACGGAAATTGGAGTTTTTCGCGCATCGGTGCCTTCCACCGACGTAAAGAAGTCATTCGAGAAGACGCAGCTAAGAGACACCCACAAGTCGGACTACAACTCAATGGGAGTAATTCAAGCTGTCAACAATATTAACAACATTGTCGCTCCTGAACTAATCAAACAAAACTTTTTAGAAACTATGCAAAAAGAAATCGACCATTTTATGTTAGCATTGGATGGCACTGAAAATAGAACGAAGATAGGCGCTAACGCAATAATGGCAGTTTCCATTGCAGTAGCAAAAGCTGCCGCAGCGAAAAAAGGTATCCCAGTGTACAGACACATTGCTGATTTGGCCGGAAACCCCCAAACCAACTTTACCATACCTACTCCACATTTTCTCATTCTAACGGGAGGCAAATTGGCTGATAATCTTTTACCATTTCAAGAGTATTTAGTTGTGCCTACAGGTGCACAGACATTTTCAGAAGCTGTAAAAATGGGTATTGGAATTTATAGTTATGTCAAAAAAATGGTGAGACAAGTGTACGGCCTGAACTGTACATACGTAAGTGACTGTGGCGGTTTTTCTTTGCCTCTAGAAACTGACCGTGATGCTTTGTTATTCTTATTGGATGTGATTAAAAACTGCGGGCTCCAAGGGAAAGTAGAGATAGCTATAAATGCTTGTGCTGATGATATGTATAAAAGTAGTATGTATGATTTACAAGTCAAAGATTCTAATTCAAGTATGGTTGAGTTCACGTCACCAGAAGGGCTTGGTGAATTGTATATAAATAACTTAAAAGAGTTTCCTGTTTGTTCCGTGGAAGATGGATTTAGTTCACTCGATTGGTCAACATGGGCAGCTTTCAATGCTAGAAATTCTATTCAATTACTAGGCAATGACTTCACACAAACCGATATAACGAGAATTGGAATGGCTATAGAAAAAAATGCATGCAATGCAATAGCATTGAGACTTAATCAAGTGGGAACGTTATCGGAAGTCCTACATGCATATAAGATGATAAAACAAGCAGGGCTAGGACTGGCTGTGATTGATAGATGGGGAGATACGGATGATTGGTTTCTGGCTGACATGGCGGTGGGTCTTTCTGCCACTCAAATCAAATGTGGAGCTCTGGTGCACAGTGAACGTGTTGGCAAGTACAACCAGATTCTAAGAATTGAAGAGGAACTGGGACCTTTGGGTAAATACGCTGGCAAAAATTTTCGCTTGACCCCACAATGAAATATTTTTTATTAAATTAAAATTATTTTAAAAAGATTTAGTCAACAGTTCCTTTTTCTTTCGCGATAGAGGAAATTTCAGCGCATAGTACTTAGACGGTCAAGCTTCGTAATAAAATCAAGTGGTATTCAAATGCGTATATACTTAAGTAACTACACCAAATAATAAAAATAAGATTGCGAATTCAACTCAGCCCGCCCGCTACTGAGCCCGCGTAACTATGTATCTAATTATTATTGACTAAAAATCTTCTAAAAATAGAAGCTAAATTTGAGCAAAATAAGAGACCGACGGAAAGTTGTTCGTTTTCTTTTTCAGCCAGTTTCGGCCCAAATAAAATAAAGTTGGCCGAAACTCGGTGTTAGATAATTCGCTGATGTAATTCGTACCAACAAAAGATCTCAAAAAATGAACATAAGATTAATCATAAGAATATTGTGCACATAATAATAAATATAATATTCAATTAAGAGTCTGTAGTTTTGTATCTCAGTTTACTTACAGGAGTAATGCCCTAACTAATCTATTGTACAAAAATCCAATTGAATGAAGAGCTTCTGGACTTCTGGACTGGCTGGACTTCATCATATAGGACTTAAAGGACATTAGAAATACACACACTTTTACGCGCTTCACTTTTGACTGAAGGCAGAGGCAGGGTGTTAACCCATGAGCCGGGGAAAGGTGGGGTCTCGAAATCTGAATGGGCGGGCATGAGTCGTTAAATATTCCAGCCTAGATGACAAATTTGACTTTTACACAATCGTTTTAATAAACAGTCCCAAGGATTTTTTTAAGTCCCAAATATTTTAAGAAAATGTAAATCTACGCATTCGAATTCACACAAATTGAAAATTTATAAGAGTATTTTAAAACAGGAAGGACAAGTGATGCGAAACTCAATAATTTTATTTAAAAAATTTATAAGCATCAAGTGTATCAAGGCACCCATTTTATAATTTTGTAGTAAAACCGTTCTTATCATAGGTAATATTATATCTTTACTGGCTGCCGCCGTATGTCCACTTGCTGGTCCGATACCTAGTGAAAGTTGTAATTTATTCCGTTAACTTCACAAAATACTAAAAAAAACATGCAAGAATACTGAAATCAGAAAATTGAGAATAGATTTGATATATACTTTTCAATTTCGTCAAACTAAATCAGGCTTAGCACCACAAATTGGCTTTTAGCTTGTGAAACGTCACAAACACATCACGAGGCGAATTTGTCCGTTACAATTAGCTTATATGCGAGGCGAGAAGCTGAACAGCTGAATAGCTGAATAGTTAACTTGATAACCGTAGCCCGACAGCACTGCAGGCAAACACTCCAATGTAATTAAATAGATTCTGGAATAGTCCGCTGGCCGAACCGTGGTCGAAACACCCTAAATACGGTATTTTTATTTTCATTATTATATCCAATCATTAACTTACGCTGTTATTATAGTTTTTAATTATAAAATAACGAGTAAGTACTTTAATAAATAATTTAAATTTAAAGCAGAAAATATTTAAAAAACATAAAAAATACTTGAAAATTCCATTGCAAAATCATTCCGAATGATTGTATCAGTTCATTACACGTGTTTTAGGAGAGTACACATTGCCCAGAGAGAGACGTTTATGGGTCGATACACGGCCGTAGCTAGGGGGGGCCATTGTGGGGCAATGCCCTACCTTAAAAATACCAAAAACTAAGATAAATTATTATAATTAAATTGATTGTTCATAGTAACACTCACCAATTAATTATTACCTCACTCTCACTCAGACGTGGATCTCTACATCCAAATCTGGAAGTTCAACCATCTTGTTCGCTTGTTCTTCATCATTGAGGATTTAAGATCGATGCTCATCATAGACAAATAATTTCTCTCTCATAGAAATTATTTGTCTACAAATAGCTATTGAAAGGTCAGTGATATACATGGTGACTGATTTAGGAGCCCGTGCTTCGAGGGCAGATCAATTATGATATTTTTTTTATACATCTGCCCTACCTGTAACCAATGACGCCCTACCTGAAATTCGATTCTAGCTACAGCCCTGGGTCGATAAAGAATAATCTGTTAAAATCCGGTCATTAGATTGTCTCATTAAAACAGAGGCAAAGCAGGGACCGCGGCAAGACTTCATGCAATTCCGCCGTGTGGTGATCGGTTGAGAGTAACACCACCCCATCTCTTTCCGTGGGTGTCATAAGAGGTGACTAAGGAAATACAAATGAGACTGCCTCCTAGTAATCCATCTAAGGTAACGACACTTCAGTTTGTTTTGAATCTGAGGTGGCGTCCTATGGTCTCATGCGGTGTGGTAGGCTATTAAAGGGCCGTCTGGGTCGCGACCACCCTCCTACCGAAGTCCGACGCCAAACAGCTTGCTGTGTTCCGTCGGTGCGTGGGATTACCAGTGCCTTAATTGGCATTTTCTGGGTTAACTCGCTCCATCGTTGACCTCATCTATGATCTTGGTCTAGATTGGAGTCAAGAGTAAACCCATCTCATCATAAGAAAAAAAAAGGGAAAAATCGTTTATCCTGAAAATCTTGGTCAGGATAATGGGACAACTTATTACAACTCTTAAATTAAAAAAAAAAATTATCACTCCTGACATTCATAGCTTATATCTCAACGCCCCTCTTTTTGGTCAGGGGTAAAAAATAAATCTCCGTGAAGGATAGTTTTAGTAAAGATTTAAATACTATCCTTTAAGAGTATTCACTTTACTCTATATTTTTGCGGAGTCCCAACAAAGGGCTTGCAGATTCCTATAACTCCGCAGAGCACTCTTTCAAAATGGCTGTCACAGAGAAACTTACCAGCTGGTAAAATTGAAGTGAGCGCAGCCCCTCTGTCTGACCCCCACCTCCGCGGTCCCTGAACCAAAGAACTAACGCTTCTCATTCATGTTCAGATGATACACACCTATTTCAGATCTTCAAAGCTCATTCACTTATTGTCATCGGAATTCATACGAAACCAACAATGAAATTTTTAGGAACAATGCGTGCAACAAACAATTTAGTTTCCAAGTTTGTGAAATCTATATATAAAATTAGAGGTCCTGATTCACTGACTCATCAGAAAGCTGAAATTTGGCATTTAAACCTAGAAAGCTGAAATTTGGCAAAAAGGTGTCTTTTATGACGTAGGAAAGCACTAAGAAAGGATTCTTCGAAATTCAACCCATATAGGGGTAAAATGGAGGTTCAAAGTTTGTATGGAGAAAACAATTTTGTTGAACATTTTGACTCAAAACTTCGTCAAGATATACCTTGAAGCAAATAAACGGACACATGTTTCGCGATTTTTCGAAAATCATCCCCTAAGGGAACAAGAATGAAATGGTTGACTAAAAGAGTTCTTTTAGCGAATAAAGCCGCGGGAAAAGCTAGTGTTCTACTGAACTAAATAATTTAATAATGATTATTTTTAAAAACACCGGTTTTCTGACAGTGACTTTATTCGCCGGGATCTAAAATACATATATACATGTACACACGGCAGCGCATATGTCGTTTGTAATAGCGCCGATTTTCGTAGTGCAAATGGGTAACCTGACGTTATACATACAAATTCAGGATTTTTTCTTTTGTACCTAGCACAGGAAATGTATGTGTTTATTCTATGTGTTCGATCTTTGGACGTTTGTTTGTCAGTTATTTTTAGTACTTGTGAAACACCCGCTAGATTTATTTAATTTTTAAGAGTTTTGCCCTAAGGCTTATGTTATCCTGTTACAGTAACCATTCGAGCTACGCGACGCTGCCTTCCATTGTTTTGCCGGCCGGCAGCGACTGGAAAGATTGGTGTCACGGCGCCGGCGACGGCACCGGTAAGAATCATCGCCGTTCCGGCGCCAGCGCCGGTCAGGGAAAAACATGCCATATATTTTCATACATTTTTGCTTCCCCGGCAGCAGTGCCGTTACCAGCGCCGCGCCGGTGCGTGCCGTGCCGTTACCGTACCGTCAAGTGTAAAAACGCCTATTAACTACGAAAAACATGCTACAGCATCAATCCCTTACTGCTACAAGATTCGACTGATGGATGGAGCGAATACGTGTAGGCAATTTATTGATTAAGCTCATTCTATTGAGCTCTAAAGCTATTACCACGCTACAATTTGCTCAAGCTTGCAACGGAGATGCGGTGCAATTGATAACTGAAGTAGAGCAAGGTTAATCCACTGACACGCTGAAGAGATTCATATCGTTATTTCGAAGTACTTAAAATATGAAATTCACGTAAACCAAAAACAATAATTAAAATAACAAATTTGTGCTATTTCGCATAAGTCAAAATTTAAAATCTTATACAGGGTTACCGGAAATTCGATACATTCCCTTCAAGGGGTTAAAGTAGAGCTCATTTGCAGATATTTTTTTAATTTCTTCCCTAGCCGATAGTTATAAATGCTTTTTTTTTGACAAAAATAAAACCGCCCAAGTGCAAGTTGGAATCGTGCACGAAGAGTTCCGTACCATTACCTATAAAACCGGCCAAGTGCGAGTCGGACTCTAGAAAAACCATTATCTCTATAAAAGCAGCAAAAAAATCACGTTTGTTGTATGGGAGCACCCTTAAATATTTAACTTATTCTACTTTTTAGTATTTGTTCTTATAGCGGAAACCGAAATACATCATCTGTGAAAATTTCAACTGTCTACCTATCACATTTCATGAGATGTAGCCTCGGACAGACTTATCTATAAATTGAGCAAAAAAATCACGTTTTTTTGTATGGGAGCCCCCTTAAATATTTATTTTATTCTGGTTTTTAGTGTTTGTTGTTATAGGACCAATATAAATAAATAATCTGCGAAAATTTTAACTGTCTAGCTACCACGGTTCATGAGATACAGCCTCAGACAGATTTTCTATAAAAACGAGCAAAAAAAATATTTTTTTTTTGTATGGGAGCTCCCTTAAATATTTATTTTATTCTAGTTTTTAGTATTTGTTGTTATGGGACTAAAAGAAATACTTCAACTGTCTAACTATCACGGTTCATGGGACGGACGGACGGACGGACAGCGGAGCCTTAGTAATAGGGTCTCGTTTTTCCCCTTTGGGGTCACGTAAAGCAGTGAATATTACAAGCGTCTACGTGTTGCCGTTATCAATATCTATCGGTTCATGAGATACAGCCTGGTGACAGACGGACGGACGGATAGCGGAGCCTTAGTAATAGGGTCCCGTTTTTTCCCTTTGGGAACGGAACCCTAAAAACTGTGTAACTTAAAGAATTTTATTGTATCTGAGTGAGCTGAGTATACCGAGAAGGGCCAGTTCCTTGGTCAGCGATGTGTCTTAATTTGACACCTTGCGACTTTTACCTTTGGGGTCACATGGAGCAGCTTGAATGGGTATTGAAAAAACATTGTTAGGTTTCTCATACCGTTTTTCAATCAGAATTACCGTTTAGGATCTATAACGACTTAAACACTGCGCGCGCTCTGCCCTCTCTCTCAAAAATGGTTCAAGATATTAAAAAAATGTTTGAACAAAAGTTGTAGAGAATTTAATCATCCTCTACAATATTTGTGATAAGTACAAATAGCATACAACCCATAGGAAACGAGATATTAGGAATAAATGTGTAAAAAATCGTTTTTTTTTACTTTTGACCTTGAAATTTCAGTAGACGCGGACACCCTACGATATGTAGGTTTTGAGACAAGTTTTAGGGTTTTAAAATAAAGGTTTATACAACTTTTTTAGCTCACTATCTCTCATTCCGATATGAAACCCCTAATATTCATGGATTATTTAGCAAAAAAAAACCACAAAAATGCGGTTATCTCAAGAACTAATAACTATCGTCTAGGGATGGAATTTAAAAAAAAATCGTAAATGAGCTCTACTTTAACCCCTTGAAGGGAATGTATCGAATTTCCGGTAACCCTTTATACAGTGTGAGTCTTTATAATGTGCACAATATCAAATGAGGGAAACTATGCTTCATTTTATCGACGGGAAAAATACTAAAAAAAATCTTTAAAAAATTGAATTTTTTATGGCATTTTTAAAATTCTTGTTTTGTTTCTGTGCCCCCCGTATAAACAAAACGGTATAACTTTTAAACTAAATGAAACAAACTCAATAACGATTGGAAACAACAGGGTGTTCTCATAAAATTAAAAGCGAGGGAAAAAAACCGCTTCAACTGAAAATAAAAAAGATTTCTAACAGAAATCAGGTTTGTTTTTCGTCAAGTTTTACAAAAAATGTAAAATTTCTCAGTAAAACGCACCATTAACCTACTTTTTTATTACTTTAAATTATTCCAAATCGTATTAGCCATCTAATAATAAAAATTCCAAGGTTGTAACTCAATCACATCATTACCTATCAACTGCTGAAGAAAGGCCTTGCACACCACCGTTTCGCAGGTAAAGAACCTTTTTTAACCGACTTCAAAAAAAAGGAGGAGGTTCTCAATTCGGGTGAATTTTATTTTTTATGTTTGTTACCTCAAAACTCGGTCATTTGTTGACCGATTTCAATTTTTTTTTTAGTTCGGAAGCATCTACTTTCAGATTGGTCCCATAAATTTTTTATCGAAATCGGTTCAGTAGTGTAGGTCAAAAATAAAAATAAACTGAAATTTACGGTCATATATGTGGATGATAAAATAGGTCATCAATGTAAACGAAGCAAAAACGAAGTTGTTCCCTGAGATTTTTAGTTGTTTTTAGGGCTCCTTTGTGACCTGGGGCTCTATCATTTAGTGACCGGTAGAGTATATTACCACAACATATCTTTCCTGCTGTCTTGTCTGGTGATCGGTTGATAATATCACCACCCCATATCTTTCATGCCGTCTAGCGATCGGTTTGAGAGTTATACTACCCCGTATCTTTCTTGCCATCTTGCGACTGGTTGTGAATATCACCACCTCATATCTTCCCGTGGGTATCACGAGGGGTGAAAGTAATTGATCACTATATAGATAGATAGATCTATAATCTCTCTTTGATCGCTCTTTAATCTCGAGTGATTTAGTGCTTTAATAAATCTACGAGGGAGTTATATGAATGATAAATGATAAGTAACCTTTAAAAAGAATAAAATAAATTATATTTTTAACAAAAAATTTACCCGCCTTCAAAAAGGGTGAAATATTTTTTTAAAGCTATGTTCACGAGTGGTTACGAGTAAAACAGTAAATAAGTGAATTCATAGCGGAATATGGTAAATAGAGAGGATTTTTTTTTACGTCGGCACCGGTTTGAACAGGACCTAGTTTAATGAAATATGTATTCACAAAAGCTTTTTTGGCAGTATAAAAACTGAGATAGTTTTAATAGCTATGCGAGTAATGTGCTCGGCGCCGACGTCAAAAAAAAATTCCTCTCTATTTACCATATTCCACTATGAATTCACATATTTACTGTTTTACCCGTAACCACTACTTACTCGTGAACATAGCTTTAAAAAATTATTTCACCCTTTTTGAAGGCGGGTCAATTGTTTGTTAAAAATATTTTATTGTGAGTTGTTTTCGTAAAGGCAGCGCGGGGTGGAGTGCGGGGAATCATTCCACCCCGCGCATAAGTGTGGATTATATTAGCAGATTCGTCAACAATTTGAGTTAAATATTCGCGAATTTCAGCATTACACCCCTCTTAAGGCCTTAATCAATTAGCAACCGCAATGCATTTTAACAGCACGTGGCCGCAAAGTAGCAAGGATTTTTTTCACACAAAAGCCTTTTTTTAGGTAATTTTCGTCTACGTTTTTGATAGGCGATACCATCTGTACGAGTATTGTCGTTTAGAAATCATTTTATACACTATGTACGAAAAGAGTAATAAAAATAAATTCAACCTTCTAGTTATATTATTAAGGTTGTGTTATCCTTGGCAATCAACTATCATGAGAGTGCAATCTCATTGCTTATGCTAGGGCAGCAGGATGATCGCACTCTTTCTGAAGCGATAATAAAACATTGGTAGTTTGATATTTCGCAGACTTGTCCTATAGGTCCGATTGAAATAATGACCATGTAAAGTCTAAATTGTAAAGATTAATGAATTCTTGAGAGTACGACTAACATGTACTTTCAAAGACATCTCACTCGTAAGACCATTACTATATTATTTGAACGTAGTAACTATGACATGATATAACAACAAAGTTGGTTTGTTTTAATAATAGAGGGAGAGCAATCTCTTAAACCATGCCCTCGGTATGTTTATAATGTATAAAATATAATATAAATATATTTGAAAGGACTTAAGTAATTGTGGGCTAAATGCTTAATAGTAATAAAACGTATGCCATTTGATAGCTTTAAGAGGCCCAGGCTCCAAACTAATTTGCTCATGGTCCTTTCCAAAAAATAATCAGCTCAACGAATGTATCGTTTGTTACCCTTGGTACAGTTGGTTAATACTGTTACCGGATTGTATAGAATTAAGGAATTTAAAAACACCTTGAGTGACTCTAAATTAGCTAGCGAAAAATAAGGATGTGAATCAGCATTTCTTCAAGAAACAGGTCGAAATGTCAAAAAAAAATTCGCCTTTTCATACAACTCAGCTGATTTGCATTTTTATGGCAAGTCAATTTTTTTTATTTAAGAATTTTATATAGGTTCCTCGGGGAAAGTGGTTCAGTTTAATGGGTAGACACACCGCTTAAAGTTTCTCTAAATAATTTAGTCGCCCCATATTTTAGGGTGTGATTCCTTTCATGAAACTGAACAACTTTCCCCACGGTACATAAGGAAAATATGAAAAAAAATACGCCTCTCGTCCATACTGCACATGTATGAAAAGTGCATATTTTTTTAAGGAATTTTATGTGGGTTCCTTATGGAAAGTTGTTCACTTTCATAGGGAGAATAGCACAAAGTTTCGCTAGCTAATTTAAAGTTAGGTACTTACTTCAATAAGAGCACAGAGCACATCCTTTTATAAAACAATTATTTCAAACATTGCATTGACTCTAATTGCCTTGATAACTCACTATTCACTTTGTTACAGAATTGTAGGGGTGTTATTAAAACACAAAAAAATTAAAAGTTTCGCCTATTCAGGGGCTTTATAGTAATTTTTTTCAAGAAAAAAAGCAGCCTGTGGAGCAATTACACCAAAAAATCCTACAATGCTCTGCGTGTCCAGTACAATAATACTTTCAGGGTTCTGTTGGGGCTGCACTGGCCCTGCAGTGCGTCTGAGATGTTTGTGGACCACAGTACAGATGGCTTCCAGGCCATTCTGCGCAAACGAGTAGCCTCCCTGAGGTCTCGCATTAAGTGTAGTACTAACAAGCTCCTGAGGGTCATTGCGGACAGAGTGGATGGTCCAATACTGAAGCATTGGTCATCCCTACATGTGCTGAGCAATGTTAATTTTAAATTCTACTAATTTTAAATTTTACTAACATAGTTATAAGATTTTTGTTACTAATAAAATATGGACTTGTTGGTCTGAAATAAATATTTTCATTCATTTACAGACTAGTAAGTTCTTCTATTTTCTTATTGCGGTTCGGCAAATTTCGTATTATGAATAGGTATAAGTTGATTTTCTAATGACAAGAACGAGTCAGACAGAGACATTAAGGAAAGTACGTTTTAAGGAAAACAATTACTTTACAAGGAAGTTAATTTTAGGGCACAATAATCTCGTACAAGTGACTACTTGATATTTCGGGGCTATAATATAGATAATATTATGAAGTCGAAATTTTGTGAGTGTGTGTGTATGTTTATGTTTGTTACTTCTTCACGCTCAAACGGCTGGACCAATTTTAATAAAATTTGGTATGGAAGTAGCTGACACCCTGGATTAACCGTGTGGTGATCGGTTAAGAATAACACCACCCCATCTCTTTCCGTGGGTGCCGTAAGAGGCGACTAAGGAAACACAAATGAGACCTGCCTCCTAGTAATCCATCCCAGGCAACGACACTTCATTTTTTTCTGAATCTGAGGTGTCGTCCTATGGTCTCATGCGGTGTGGTAGGCTCTGTAAAGGGCCGTCTGGTTCGCGACCACCCTCCTACCGAAGTCCGACGCCAAACAGCTTGCTGTGTTCCGTCGGTGCGTGGGAGTACCAGTGCCTTTATAGGCATTTTCTGGGTTAACTCGCTCCATCGTCGACCTCATCTTTGACCTTATGGTCAAGATTGAGGTCAAGAGTTAACCCATCTTATAATAAAAAATAATAAAAAAATAACATGTAGGTAGGCTACATAATTTTCCCAAACTCATACTGTAACGAAGTCCCGGGTGGAAAGCTAGTATATTTATAATTCTGAGTATGCATTTAGTATGTTTATTGTAAGTGCACTGGCATATTTTATCAATATCAT
Source organism: Aproaerema taeniolella (assembly GCA_949987775.1). Classification (NCBI taxonomy): domain Eukaryota; kingdom Metazoa; phylum Arthropoda; class Insecta; order Lepidoptera; family Gelechiidae; genus Aproaerema; species Aproaerema taeniolella. The sequence continues at coordinate 21,281,063 of OX465242.1, read as the reverse complement.
GTTAAATAAACCGTTTCTAAAGCATATTTGTATATAACGTCCACATAAGGTATGAACACGGCGCGAGAATATACAGTTGTTAGCTGTCAATGACTTAGGAGATTTATCTTAATAACTATGTAGATTTAAAAGATCTATTTAACCCACATTATGGCTTACTACATTGGAAACTTTAAGCCATACAAATAAGATAAAAGGCGAACTCTTCAATTACTGTTGTGCTTATTACCCGACTGCCAAAGAAGGAGGGTAATGTTTTTCGAGTGTATGTAAGTATGTATGTATGTCTTTTCCTTTGTGACCTCCTGTAGCCTAAACGGCTTGATGGATTTTGATGTATGAGGTATCGTTAGATTTGTCTTGATTACGGGAGTGTCATAGGATACATTTTATCCTAAAAGTCCCACGGGATAAAGACATAATAATATTTTTTAGTGTGCAGTCGGGTATTTTGTTTTTTTAATAATAATCGTTATTTTAACAATAGGATTACGGCCGGTGTCAAGAGGTTTCCCATTAAATTATACATAAGCCTGTTTATAATAATCACATTTCAAATATTTACACCACTCGTTTGTATATTATTTTGTCCTAAGTTTGTTCTTATAAATCAAGCATGGGGATTTTATTTATTTTTTATTCAAAGTTTGTATTAGCATCTATCATATATAAGAAACATTGTTTTACTTTTCGTTTTGTGTTGTTGTTTTTCACTAATATCCAATATTTTGGGGTTTTTGCGAGCACTATGGTCTCAGTAGGGTCACGGATGAAATATTCTTAAAATCATCACAATTACCTGCCTTTACAAAAAGTTTTAAAAATATAAAATATTAGGAAAATTAAACACTACTGTTGGGTACAGTATTAACTGGAACGATGAGTCCTTTTATGAATTTGTCCCAGCCCTAAATTAAACTGGAACGATGAGTCCTTTAATGAATTTGTCTCAAGGCCGGCCGCATACCGCAGCATGTACAGTACATGGTGTGTTGTCCTTTACACACTGCATGCTTCACAATATTTTAGTGTTTAATTAATATAGTCACAATGAAATAGGTCGACGGACTTCTTATTATGTCATACGTTATAATAAGAAGGCCTTTCGACGTTAATTCATAATCTGAGATCCTCAGCAAATTGTAATCAATATCGTCAAACATCGTTAGGACATTTTGAAAAATCTGGACGGTTTAAAACGATGAACTACTTTACACAAATTCACATTATACTGTGAATTATGTCATTTTCATATTCACGCGGTGAATTCCGATGATGCTACAACTAATACTAATAAATAAATTACCTATATCAAACTGTCAAGCCACCTAATGAGGGAAATGTTATATTATTATGAATTGGTTCCTTGGAGAAATAAGTTTCCCTGAACAATTACTTACTACACATCGATTGCCTTCATAAATGTATTGTATAAATGGGGCACTACTTTTGAATCGCTCGCCTCATGTCGAACGATATATTTTATTAATTTACACGGATTCTACAGATTTCCGAACTTTTTAATCGCTACACTTCAGCGAAGGAGTCTAAGCACGGATGGATTGTAATAGATAATTATTATTCGACGTAAAAAACTTAAGAGTCAACAGACTTCATTCCCACTAGCCTATTAGCAGATAAGTATAAACCAAATCATCATATAATTACAATGTGCAAGATTTTTCATTTTTGTTGATTTTTTTAAAAAGCGCTGAATTTATTTCGATTTTTATATGGGACGACCTCAGGCGTATACTCTTTCGAACAAAAAAGAAAATGGGTTGACAACTAGCGGAGTTATAGCGTAAAAACATACAAAAAAAACAGTCGAAATGAGAACCTGTTCCTTTTTTCGAAGTCGGTTAAATTTTTTTAAATCAATAGAATCTACGCTAATTACAAAAGATATCACTCGACCGATTCAAAAATAGTGCCCCAAATCAAATTTGTTCTAAAACTAGCTTTCCGCCCGGAACTTCGTTCCCGCTGGAATTTAGGAAAATTATGTAGCTCTTGTGTTAATCCAGGCTGTCAGCTACCTTCATACCAATTTTTTTTTTCAAAATTTGTCCAGCCGTTTGAGCGTTAAAGAGTAACAAACATCCATACTACCTCTACACCCATCCATACATACAAACTTTCGCGTTTATAATATTAGTAAGGATGACTTTGAATATGTGTTAAATGCGGCAAGTAGGCATAATTCTATATGCGCTTGATATTCTGCCTACCTCATTAGTAATATGGACGTGAATATGTTTTACGTTGGACCACAGATATATCATAATTATGTTTTCAATGAAGTCTGAAGTCAGTGATCCTGATGTATAAAACGCTGCTCCACCAATCAGCTCAATGATAGGTCCATCGTTTTATTTAGTGATTTTATTCATTCAGAGATGAGAGCATTAACCTGAGGCAGCTCGGTCACCTTAAGGTTCAGCGACACTTGCATTTGACACAAAGGATCAATCTGGAAAAATAGATTGAAATGCTCATAGTTCTCTTAAATCGCACAACTAAATAAACTATAGGATAAACAAGTAAGAATGTTTAAATTCTGCGGATCTTCAGTCATAAAATATCTTATATACAAGGTGATAAAAAACCTCCTAACTATATTCAAAATCCTGAACCAGTATCACTTAAAAAATACATTTATGAAAAAAATATATTTTTTTTTAAATATTTTTTCAATGGGAATAGTTAAATTTTTGGCCTAAACGTAGACATTACTCCTAAACCAGGCACGCGAGGGGTGCGGGTAGCGCTCGGGGGGTGCACCCGTTCCCGAGGATATCCTTTAAGCTAGGCAAACACTTCTATAGCTTTACCTGATGCAATCTTACAAGGGAAATAGTACTTAAGAGGATCGACTACCGCGCCCATGTCCATACAAAAAGGGAAAACGTTTTGCTACCCCTAAATCTTCTCCGATTTTGATAATTTTTCACTATGTTGTTGTCCCTATCAAAAACTATGCCTCTATGTTTTCCTTTTTTGAAAATTTTGTTTAGATAAAAAGTTATAAGGATCTGTAATCTTGCTTTATTGGGTTTGAAAAACATTCATTTTAAATTCATTGTATTTCAGAAATAAAGTAAATTTTCGGAAAAAACAAAAAATAGAGGCATAGATTATATTCTGCTGAAAAGATTGATACCAAAAAGTAGTATATTTAGTACAGTTTAGGGGTTGGGAAACGTTTTCCCCCCAAACGCGATTTTCGACAAAAAAATACCTAGAAACACAGCCGAGCTGCAACTGTCTCTATCGCACGCTATGCGCGGGGGCCGAGCGCGGTCGCGACAGAGAATGATTCTCCAAATACCTATTTTCCTACGCTCGCGGCGCTATAGAATAGTCTTAAAAATGCTTCATTTCAAAAATTATTTAATTGAGAAAGGGTCTTTATTCGAGCTAGTTGCCGCTTCTGTCAAACTGCATTTGCTACCCAAGAGTTAAATCATGTAAAGAGCCTTGCATATCAAATAATTAATGTCAAGGTATTTAGTTTGTACCAAGGTTAAAAAAATATAAAAAATAATAAATCGGGAATGTGTACGTAATAAAAAATGTTCATCTTGATTGTCTAAACAGCATGTTGAAGTTAATGGATATCTTCAGGAACACGGTGTATATGTGCATAATCAAAGATAATAAGATGAATAAGTCATATAAACATAGAAATCTAAGCTGGTCTGGAATCAATTAATTCGTCAACGTATTTGTAATAATTTACTTTGAAATAAGCATATTTAAATACGTAGATGAAAATTTGAATAGCTGTATTTGAGTTTTCATGAAACTAGGTAAATTAAGAAGAAAGACATATCAAAACAAGAAATATTGAAAATTCATTTTTCTTTTGGTTCAAGCCTCCGGTGGTAACCTTCATGGAAGTTTTTAGAATAATTCCATGGAGAATTTACTCGATAGTCTCGCATCTCCTGAATGAATTCAACCGGTTCATACACAAGTTTCTTTAATTCATCGTCATATCTGATCTCCGTATAGCCAACTAATGGGAAATCTTTTCTTAATGGGTGACCGGGGAAGCCGTAGTCAGTGAGCACTCTCCTTAAATCCGGATGATGTGTGAATATTATGCCAAACATATCATATATTTCTCGTTCAAACAAATTGCATACTTTCCACATGGAGTAAGCGGAGTGAATGGGGGTTACTTCATCAGTGTATGTCTTAAGTCTCACACGTTCGCCAAATCTGAAGCTAAGTATGTTGTACACCAGCTCGAATCGGAAAGGTCGGCTGGGCACGTCCATAGCAGTAGCCGATGATAGCACATAGAAACAGGCGTGTTGATGGTACTTCATGAAAGTCTCCACCTGGTGAATGCCTTCGGGACACACGCAGATCTCCAGCTCATCATTGTGTTGCATCACAACTTGTTGCACGTATTTGGGCATACATGCAGCCACATACAAACCGAAGTCGTACAAAGTTTGCCTGCGTTTATTATCGTGTTGCTTTATAGTGCGACCTTCGTTACAAATTGGCTCCAGTTGAAACACTTTCTTTAGATCAATCTCTTTGTTTTCTGTCTTTTTGGCACAATAAAAAAACGGATTACTTACATGGAATTGTCGTTTAAGAATTCCATTGAAGGTGTGTCGCAAAATCGTCATTTCGTGGTTTATATTAAGTTAAAAGAAAATATTTGGGCAACAATTATAATTTTTTGATGGTGAGAAATAAATTAACCATAAAATAGATAACAAATTCAACAAACTGTTTCTTTCAACCAATGGTGGAACAAATCGCTAATTATTAGTATCCTTATTTTTTCAACATGAGTCAAATTTGTCAAATATGACAAGTTGTTATGTCTTTCCGTGTATAAAATAAAACGGGCAAGTGCAAGTTGGACTCGCACACGAAGGGTTCCGTACCATTACCTATAAAACCGGCCAAGTGCGAGTCGGACTCTATAAAAACCTTTATCTCTATAAAAATGAAAAAAAACACGTTTTTGTATGGGAGCCCCCTTAAATATTTAATTTATTCCACTTTTTAGTATTTTTTGTTATAGCAACAACCAAAATACATTATCTGTGAAAATTTCAACTGTCAAACTATCACGCTTCATGAGATACAGCCTCGGACAAACTTATCTAGAAAAACTAGCAAAAAAATCACGTTTTTTGTATGGGAGCCCCTTTAAATATTTATTTTATTCTGGTTTTTAGTATTTGTTGTTATAGGACCATTAGAATAAATCATCTGCGAAAATTTCAACTGTCTAACTATCATGGTTCATGAGATACAGCCTGGTGACAGACGGACGGACGGACGAACGAACGGACAGCGGAGCCTTAGTAATAGGGTCCCGTTTTTTCCCTTTGGGTACGGAACCCTAAAAAAGTACTCTGTGGTTATGTCGAAGGTACCGTATAGAAAAAATAAGTAAAAAAAAGTTTCGTAATCACTGATTATTAAAAAAGTTACAATAATAAAGGTGTCTTTTTTCAAGTAATTTCAGGTGTGCGTCAGGTCAATCAGACGAAAAGCCAACAAGCCTGTAAGAAATCTGTTTGCGAATGTGGCATGAGCGATTAAACCACTGGACTGGATCTCTTTCATACTCAGTCTCCACTCCACTCAAGCGTAAATAAAAAAAATGAGACAAACACAATAGACTGTTAGAAAATGCCAATTTGCGTCACTACGTGGTCACTACATAAATTTAGGTAAAATAATTCGTCCAAGGAGTAATAAGACTTCAAGAGCAGAGTTTCTTAACCATAAAGATGCTGGAGGTCCATAGCTCATGCTTAAGAGCTAAACATGTCTACTTTATAATATTTCATTTTATGAGATTGTATACTTACTTGAAAGCAATCAACCATTAAT